>JARQTH010000353.1:53336-376670 GCA_030142595.1 Trachelus iudaicus | reverse complement strand
TCTCTCTCTCTCTCTCTCTCTCTCTCTCTCTCTCTCTCTCTCTCTCTCTCTCTCTCTCTCTCTCTCTCTCTTCCTCACTGTCTTTAAAAGTTCACGCGAGAAGAAAATATTTCCTGACAAATCTGACAGCTCTGGTATTAAATGCACACAGGCTTTCTTACTTATTTGAAGAATTTGTTTTACTCGGACCAACTTGCAGAAGTGAAGCTCACAACAAATCGTTTACGTGCGTGACCACTGTCTCATAGTACTCCTTGTCTGACGATATGCGATTGATTGAATCGAATCCGATTCTCAAAACTCGCACGTACAACTTTTTCCTTAGCAATCATAACGAGTAATAAGTAAGTAGGTGCCACTAGTCTAGAAGCAGCAGTGGATTTAGATATAGTAATAACGCATAGCGATTAGAGCATTTAACTTAATGCGTTGAGACAATATTGTAAAAATCTATCTGTATTACTGGCTGTATGCCCTCGGTGGAGGAAAGTCATAGGGTATAAATAGGACGCATACATCCTATCTCATCTGTCTCTCTCTCTTTCTCTCTCTCTCTCTCTCTCTCTCAGGCGCACATAGATAAACAGCGACACGACGATACTCATAATTCTAGCAGGGAGCGTAGAATACACACGCAGAAGGGAGAGCAGGAAGACGCTAGACAGTTTCTGGGCGCAGTATCTTCCATAGTTTTGTAATCTCATTCGAGGAGCAATATTTCCATAGCAAAGAGTAAACAGGCAAAGTTCCTCGCGGGTCGGCGATACGAAATACCTATATACCGAGGAGATTGCTAACGAGCTGTGTTTTATATGTTCTCTGAACGCCAGTGTGGAATCTGACGGTTTCTATGTGTACTTCTCTGCTTAGTATTCTTCTCGTAGGAAGGTATAACGTCTTCCCGGAGAACGGAACTTATGGCAGTCGCAGTCTCCATACTTAACCGTGCCTTAAGATTTTACGTTACGCTGAACATTTTTTGTTCCCATATAGTCGTGTGCCCCTGGTCTTGTCCTAGCGTTGTTCGAACGAGGTTCTGCGGCATTAAACAAACTGTAACTACGTACTTGGGGAAGCTGGCGAACATTTAACGATTTGTTGACGACCAACGGTAACGAGAAGTGAGAATATAAGCTCAAAATACTTATTGTTTTTGCTTTTTTCTTTTTTCTCATTAGTTGAAAGATCGTGAAACTTCGGGGATAATTGGAGATTAGAAGGCGACTGGCGACAGAATCACAAGATGCGTCTCAGAGTCCGGCTGCAGTTTTCGCTAGCGAATAGATTATCTAGGGCGAGAGACTTATCGCGTATTACGCGGAGGGAGTTAAGGGTCTGTTTCAGTCAACTGCTGCTTGCGATTCTCTGTTCTCGGACGGAGATTAAGATAGGGTAGGTCAGGTTAGGTTAGGTTACATGGTGAAATCATACAATGGTGCCCGCCATGTCGGCTCCTGATGCGATAATAATTCATGGTCGTGGTTCGCGAGGGTGTCTCTGAAACTTTTGCGCTTCCGAGAGTACGGGCCAGTCGAGCAGTCAGAGAGAAAACCAAGAGAAACGAAAGGAGGTTGGTGCAGCCCACCTTTACCCTTCGCCACTTTCATGCAAGACAAATATTTCATTATCTCGGAATTCAGGGTTTTGCGCGAGTTTACGGTTAGATTAGGTTACTTCGAAGCTCACTAGCATCGAGGTCGACGTTTCCTCGGTTTCCCTCGCGCCCAGCCTCACCGACTGGCATTGGTGACTCTTCGCTCTTTGCCTTGATTTCTATTAACCTTGAAAGGCTAATATTTCGTTACCAAAGATCAGGTTGGTTGGTTGGTTGCATTCGCCAAGGCACACCCAGCAATCCGAGTCAATTGGCAGTTTCCTTGCCGCTGCTTTGATTAGGATTTCGACCTTGGCCATGCAGGAAAGTGGAGAAGAAGTCAGCAGATTCGCAGTGGCGCGTCCTGTTATGTAGGTGGCGCAGGGAGGCGACAGGCAATTCCAGCCTAGATAGAAAATTCTCTAATCGGGGTATCTCGGACCTTTGATTTTTTTTTATTTTTAAATCAAAGACACGAACGATTTCGTTCGGTCGCTCGTTCAGGTCGGAGGAATTTATAAGGTTGTTTGCTCTTTGATAATTGCCGAAGTTCCTCGGAGTCAGCGCCTCGCGCCCCACGCGTTTTTGCCCTCTGCACAGCTTCCAGAACTTTTTCAATTCCTAAATCATTGGTCGGGAAACAAGCGAAATATGTGCCATTGTAACGTCCCGGAGTTTACGAATCTCCAGTTTCGCATCGATCCTCCTGCCCACCCCCCCGGAATCCTGGAGTCCCCGAGAGCACTCGATAAACTTTTCCTAATCAATCGAGATCTTCGCTACAGTTACCGTTCCTTTTTTTACAGGAAGATTCAAGGTCAACATGAGCAGCTTGACAAGGAGTACAGGATTCACGCGGCCGGCGTTCTACTTTGCAATTCCAGAGGCTGCGGAAAGGTAGGAGATTCTTTCCGTTATCGATTGCTCATTCTAGTCAGTTTTACGGAGAGAGAAGTACGTTTGCTGTTAAGGATAGGAAAATAGATCGAGTGCCAATCAAACTCAATAACGCGTTTACGTCGACGAGGACTTTGCTGACGTCGCTCTTGATATTCCTAGCACGTTGTGGCCTGTAAAAATAAGGATGGGAAGCATTGGGGGGGGGAGGGGGGGGGTTAAGGTGTCCAATTAGGAGCGGATTCGTGGGGCCCCGGAATGGCGATGCGTTCGAACGATGCGATGTGTTCCTTAGCGTCAGATAGTCAACTGGATCAGAGGTATTCCCATCTCTCTCGCTCCCTGCGTCATCTTCGGTATTTATCGCGTAATCTCGTTAACCCGTGAATGGTCGCGTGATTTTTTGTTATTTCACCTGAAAAACATTGAGCCGGAATGTTTCAGATCCTCCGCGCGCGCCCAATCTCGCGTTAACGGTGCAAGTTGACCGGAGCCATCGCTCTGAGCAAGTATAACATCGTTAGTTTTTAATTAAAAATTCTTCCTTTTATTTTCACATATTTTTTTACAAAATCTGCAGGTGTCGAGCCACAAAGCCTTTCTGCCCTTAAAAACGTACCCCTGCGGTACTTGAATTCTTGAAGTCTTTCTTTGTAGTTGAACGTGGGTGAACGCCCCTGCGTCGCAGCGAGACCTGCCGTACGCGCGCCACTTGCGACTAGTTCAGCCCGGAGGGCTTCGTCGATGATTCTTACTTTAGTTTGACAATTAACTTCTGAGTTTCTCGACTGTTTCAGCCGGCAGGAGGCAGGATCCTCACTCCGAGGATTCTGCATCCTTCCAGGATGGAATTCCCTTATTACCTCTCCAGGTTGCGACGTCTTCCATAATTAACGAAGTTACCTATCGATAGTCGATATAGTATACTCCATCAATTGCATTACCAGTGCATCTAGAATCGATTCCTCTGCGCTTGCGGTTCATTTTAAAATCAGGTACGTTCCTCAGCAAAGTTTGATTTAATTAAAAATAGATACATCGTGCCTGCTGTACGTGCTGTACGAAAGGCCGTTCCTCTGTTTCTTTCTCCATGATTTGTCTTCTCTCTTTTTGTTCTTCCGTGCACCTCGACCCTACTTAAAACGAACTTCTTCCGTGTGCTTGTTTTTTCTTAGCTCAGGGAAAACGCCTCTTTGCAGAGCGAGAGGGAACCGGAAGGCGCTCTCGAGTAGAGACGATCCTTCGAATACTAATTACAACGTCTATCAAATGTTAGGGCTGGCTCGATTGATTGTTTCAGCGTGTCTTCCTTCGGCTCACGTCGGTCTCAATAACACATAGATGCATTTAATGCCTGAGCTGTTCCAGGGCGCCGGGTATATCTGTATCTACATTATCTACACACTTGGACTGTTGTTCCAATATTATTCTACAAGGTATAGGAATGTTTTCTATGAAATTATTTTGGTTCGTACTTATTACGATCTCACACCTACCATAGAGAGGTCTCATTGTGTCAGATTGAATGGAGAAGATGGAGACGGGGAATTCCGGTGGTTCCGGAGGCCACGCACGAGACGCACGAGATGCACGAGATGCACGAGATGCAATGAACACGGGGGGTGAAGTTCGCGTTAATTGGCTTTTCAAATTATAGAGTTTCCATATATTCGGTGCAATGACGAGTATCGCCTCCTTCGCTAAAAGGTCGGCTATATAGTCGCGAGTACTCGCAGCTTCCCTGGGCTCCTCCCAGAATAAATCTCGGAAATCTCGGAGCTCGTTGAGACCGTCCACCGGTACACAGATGCAGCACCGATCCTTGGAAATAAATTTCCCTTCAAACGGGGACTTCCGGTTTCCTAGGTGCGCGTTCTCTAGGAACATTCGAGGAACTTTCCCCGTACATCCTCTGCGTCGCTCCCATATTTGCAGCTGAATGGCGCCGGTAATTAATCGTTGGTCCGATGAAACGAAAAATAGGAATCAATGGAAGCGTCCATCGTCCAGTGAACGAGCGAAGGAGCGAAGCAGCCAATGCAAAGGCGCGTTTTGTTCGGGACGATGATGGACGAAGCTCCGCTGGCGCCAGCGTCTTGATTTCCGAGAGAGAGAGAGAGAGAGAGAGAGAGAGAGAGAGAGAGAGAGACTTCCCGGAGGGAGTTTTCTTTCGAGGATCCCGATGAGGGGGCGGAGGTCACGGAGATCCCGGCTCCAGCGGTTCGAGAGACATTAGCGAAGAGTGCCAGAGTTCTCGCTCTCTTTGACCGGAGCGCCGGAGTGGGCAGCCATTTTCCGAGGATCCAGGGAAAAGAGGGTGCGCGCCGGAGGATCCTCTTTGAAGAGTCCTCCGCTACTCCTTTCTCTCGAGTCCTTACATTCTCTACGACACGTCAAAAGCCTCACCCAACCCCAAACCTTTTTCAACTTCTCCGCGAACGACTGCATTCAGAAAAATCCAACGTGGTAAATAATAAAAAATGGACCACTTCCGAAAATGAGTCGCACGACGCCCCCTTCGCCGCTCGCGGGCTTTGTGTCCTCGACGCGACTGCACTTATCTCGCTATTTGAGTTCTTCCTCCCCTCTCCTCCCCACCGACCCTGCCGCGCTCTGTGTCTTCGCTAAGGAAATCCTTAAATCTTTCTTTCGGAAGACTCAACGCGTACCGCGGGCTCAGAGCGTTCACGATACGTCTGGGTTGGAGGTTCCTGCCCGATTGAATTTGCATTCGTTCTACCAGTAGCACGTATAAGCGGTTGACTTCGGTCGGGTCGACGCATCTCCTCGACTGACAAGGAAAGCTAATCGGTTGGTCGATCATTCGTCGATTCGGATTGAGCCAGTCTTCCGCGTAGTCAACCTGCGAGTGAATATTTAATGGGGAATTACAAAAGAAAAACGCTTACGAACCGGATGTTCGCTCTGCATCATCTATTAATGATTTTACTCTACGTGCGCAATCTTGAACCACGGCCAGTTCGTGCTTGAATCTTTCAGTATCCTCGTCGAAAGCAGCGATGGCCTGGAAATTACGTTCCTCTATTTTACCAGTTTCCACTTCGATCTCCGCGAATCGCTCGCTCGGGCGCTGCCAGCATTCACACGTGATCAGCGCCGATTTCTATCGCAGCTGGACCAATTTAGAGATTAAAAGAGCCGCGAAGTAGCTACGATGCTGCAGTTGGACGAGCCTGAGATCGCCGACGTCTCGTTCGACGCTGCCTGATAGAGTAACCTCGTTTGCATGGGTTCTTTTTTTTTTCCATGAAGTTTATGGGAATATTCTCTCCTTTCCTCCCTCCCTCCCTCCCTCCCCTCTCTCTCTCTCTCTCTCTCTCTCTCGTAGAATTATTCGTTCCGAACTCTCCAACTCTGTAATTTCGCCACTCAGTCTTTCCTAGCTCAAACTTTTTGCTGCCTAGTTTCTCTCAGTGCTCTCGGCCCTTCGATCTTCCATCTCTCAAAACTTCCATAGCTGAAACTTCGTTCGCACTGGAGCCATCGGGCGCTTGAGGATTCTGGGCCGATTCGGCCTCCTCGAAAGGTCTGGCTCTGTTGGTCTACTTGATGAAGATCGAGCGCCGAACCAAGAATGTTAAAGGTCCCTTGCTTCGTAATCTACGAAGCCAGTTTCGGAATTTTTCGTTAGTTTCGCAGTGAAAGTTAACTTTCGTTGGCGATCAGGTTGGAATGGCGAGAGGGGGAGAGGGGGGGGGGGATCGTCGAAGGGTGTGTGTTCATTGGGGCCTGGAGTGCCGCGTGGCACGTTCTGGGACTCTCCGAAATGTCCTGAAGCGTCCGACGAGTTGCCAGCGCAACGAGTCTGAGGAAATGCGAGCGGATCGGCCTGGCTAACCTAACTAACGTGCCGTGTGAAAACGCAAGAAGTTCTAGAGGAAGCCGATACTCCGCCGTTACTCTCGGATCTCAGCAGCATGCATGTCAGTGGACGTTTCGGCGTTCCGATAAAGCATCTGAAAAACATTCGACGACGATTCTTCCTGCCTCGTTATACCTGGTACGGTGGACTAGGGATCCGCTTCCTCTTCGTGACAGTTTTTCTGTAAATTTTATAACTTTTGAACAAATTATCTTTGCCATTGGACTATAGCTTATAGAAGCGTTTCGATTTCACTACGATCGAGCCTAAAAATCTGCATTTATTCAAAAGTGCAATGAAATTGTCGTTCCGAGAGACCGTGCGTGACGGATCAAGAGTGAAAAAATAGGTACGTCGAGTTAGAATCAAGAGTACCAGAACTTTCGTGATGCTTCAGAGGTCAGAGTGTCCAGATACTGTATATCAAGTCGATTCCATAGATTACCGAAACGTTGTAGATAGCGAAGATGCGGTAGAGACGATACAGCGGACGAATTGGATAGATAGTGCGCCTGCCCTTTCCCACCGCGGCTCTGAGGCTACAGAACTTCCCCTTCGCTCCTCGTTTCGTTCTCCCCTCGCCATGTTCCGAGTCCCGAGTCCCCACTCTCACCCAATCGGAGATTCGATCGGCAGGAAGGTTCGGGTAGTTGCCGTTCAAGCTGGGAGTCGCAGTCGTCGCGGGCGTCGCGACGCCCCGTAAACACAGAAGAGCCACGGGGTGCGTCCACCGCCCCGCCACGTCCCGCAAAGGCCACCGCTCGAGAGCAGCAGGCGTGCGCGAAGGTCCCTAGGAGCGAAGCTATCGCCGGAGAACCACTGGACTGCCTAGGTGGCAGAGGGTGGATCGGCCAAGTCGTGCGTTCACCCCGCGCCGCGACGACAGGGCGTCGTTTCAGCCCCGTAAGATACCCTCGAAATTTCTTAACCGGGCTCTTCCTCGGGAGCCACTCTCTCTCCGTCGCGAGTGTCATCCTCTCCTCGAGATACCGTGTGGGAATTTTGGCTGACTGGCCATTGAAATCGCAAGAACGGCGCCATTTCTTCCGTACGGAAGGAGGCGAACGCTGCCTGTACGGCACGTTGGCCAGTCGAATGTGCTAGGAAAGAGAAAGAGAGTGTCGGATAGCCTGTGCAGGTGGGAGTGCGGAAGGAGAAAAGAAAGAGACGGAGAGGAGCGAGTGAAAGAGAGAGAGAGAGAGAGAGAGAGAGAGAGAGAGAGAGAGAGAAAGGGAGAGGGTGAGTGAGTGAGTGAGTGAGAGATACGCAGCAGCAGCAGCACAGTGCCGTGCACACGTGGCTTTGGTCGCCGCCTAACATCCGCGCACCCCCTTTTCGCCAAGCAACCCTAGTTCGCAGGATTCTCCCGTGTCTTTTGGGTCGACGAACCCAGAAAACTATTTTATTTCGTATTTCTTACGTAAACGTAAATTCCGAGGAGCAAAGTGGAAGATTTGACAGCTAGGATCACGCTGGTGCTTGCGGCTTAAGCTTGCGGCCAGAAGTTAATTATTCTCATTCGGAAGGGTCAGTAGTCATCCCAAATAGGGATTACCTTCTCCGTCTGAATTTCGAGCCTGCGATTCCAAATGGACGTTTGCTGAATGTTCGAATTGGCAAGAGGAGCCCAAAGATCAAGGACGTCGTCCAAAAATATCTTCCAGGGTAGCCCCCACTCTCCATGGAGGGAAGCTGCCTGCAAACTGCGAGGCTCCAGCTGATCTACGAGTCTCGGTGTCTCGTTGTTTATCAGGAAAATTCGATCCCGAGGATCCTCGCAATGTCCGGATCTTGGGCCACTCGGATGGAGCAGTGAAGGTTGAGCTTAGTGTTAAAGCGCCGGCAGTGATCTGCGCTTAAGCTCCTCCGAAGCGATCCACAGGATTACGGTATATCGAGTGTGCAACTGTCAGTGTATAAGTGCGTGTCGTGTGCGTACGTCTTGTCGTCGTCGTCGTCGTCGAAGAGTCGCAAAAGTGTCACACTCCTTTCGAGTGAACATCCACGTGCGAAGAAGGGTCCTTTTGTAAAATCTACTTGGGCAAAAAGTGCGGGTAATTATCGGTGCGATCCCCGTCCAAGATTTCTCGTGTTTACCGAGCGGCTTTCGGAAACTGGGGTGAATAAGGGGAAAAAGAGATTCGGAGGAAAAAGTGGCAGTCGGGGAGAGGATCTGGCGTCTAGGTTCTCCAGAGATCCTTTGCGTTTGGATTCCAAAGAGCTTTGGCTTCCAAAGAGAAATTCTGAGCTCATCCGTTTTGAGTGCCGCGAGGAGGAAAGGCTGATCGATGAACGGCAGACCATTAAGTAGATATTAATGTTAAAACTTGTAGACCATAAAGAAGCGCGGCGTAAGGAGTGGAAAAGACGCGAGAATTGGTGGGGAGGGGCCGCGGGGAGGATAGGCGGCAGGATGGCGGTCAAACTATCAGCCGATGCGCACATTTTCGTGAGGAAAGTCTTCAAGGAAATCCAAGATGCGTTAAACGAGTGAAAGAGTAGTTGAATAAATAGTCGTCCTGACGGGGAAAGAGGGGAAATAGAGGAAGGATGATGCGGAGAGTAAGGGTGGTGGTGGTGGTGGTGGTGGTTGACTGTCACACGCTGAAAGGCAATAAATGGGGCACGTAAAGGTGTGTCGGGTAGTGCGATTTGCAGGTAATAAAGTTGATGAACGGACAGTCGATCGAAAAACATGCGACGACAATAAATAAACTCATGCCGCCCCCTCTTCCCCCTCCCTACTTCTACGTTTCTTATCTCACGAGGTTCACATACCACTCTCACTCTTCTCTTTCTCTCACTCTCTCTCTCTCTCTCTCTCTCTCTTGCCCTTTCCATTATTACTCTCGACGGTCTCTCGCGATGGTCAAAAGCCTCTCGAATCGATTCGCAATTGTTTGTTGAAACGAGGAGTCTGTAAGGCCAATAGGAAGACGCAACAATCTTCGTGTAACGGCAAGCGGCAAGAAGAAGTACAGTCGATTGTCAAAATAAAAGAAAAGGAGAATGAAGATACCAAAGAACAAATGTCGCTCAATACGAAGCAAACATTTAGCCAGTTCGAGGACTCAAAAGCTCACGGAGCTTTTGATCCTTTCGGTTCTCTCGGCTGTTCGTAGCAACAGTATTCTTTGAATTGACTCGAAGGAATGGTCCAGTAGGTGCGTGGATGGGAAGCGGCTGAGAGATGAACATGGAAATAGAACGGAGAGTGAATCGTGAGGAGGGCACGTGAATCGAAGTCCAGAAGGAAAATCGATTAATTAAAAAGCGTAGTAGGCGCGGTCGAATACGTGGGAGTCTCGGAATATTCATGAAAAGTTCAATATTCCGGAATCTCATTGGAGAAGGTAAATCTCCGCGCAGGGATGGCGACCTTCGGTTCTCTCCGAATTATTATTTTTCCCTAGTTGCTTTGAGCATTTCGGAAAGTTCTTCAAGCGTTTCTACGTTCCATCTGATTTGTCTCTTTTCGAAATGATCATTTCCCGAGTATCTCGGACTCTTCGGTTTCTATGGTCTCGGCACTCGCTGCTGCTGCTGCTGCTTCCTCCTTCTTGCCCCTCTTGCCAGACGAGCGCCTTTCGTCCAGCAGTTTCGTGCTTTCGTGCTTTCGTGCTTTCATTTCGGCATTTTCAGTCGCTTCGAGCTTTCGGCTCAGGGCGACAAGGGCTCCGCGTACACCAGGCAGATGAAAAGTTGACGGGTCTCCTGTGAACCTTTGAGATGGGAACTCTCCTCCCAAATTATTGGAATACCTTTTATAATAGATCTCAGTTCAAACCAGTCCGAGATTTTTATTTCTCCGAAGCGATGACGAGCTTAACGAAGCATCGAAGCACGGAAGCATTCCCTTTCGACGGGCAGCCGATACCTCCTGAATGCCGAAGGGCGAGCCAGATGAGGAATCGATTAATCCGCGAAGATGTAGCCACGAAAATTGATTGGCTGTAATTGGGGTTCGGCGTGGTGCAGCCTGCGGCCTCGTCTCGAGGGTGCGGGGGACGGGGGGCGCCAAGGGTCCTCGATAGATCGCGAATGTCACTCGCACACATCTCAACGATCGCTGCCCTTGGCTCCTCGCTCTGGCAATCCGGCTGGCGCCATTACAGGTGGTTGCCGGAGATACGCAGGATGCGTGCTCATGCGTGCTCATGCGTGCTCATGCGTGCTCATGTGCGTGTACTCGTGAGTACCTGCGCCCTTTGACTTCTTATTCCACCGGAGCGTCGTTTTTTTCTCTCTCTCTCTCTCTCTCTTTCCTCTTTATAACCTGAACTCGCTTTGTTCGTTCGCCTGCAATGTTCACGGCGCATCGTCCTGTCGACGATCAACAGGACCAAAGTAGCGATCGAAGAATTTTGCCAGAGGCGGAGTTCTTTTATCTCTGTCCTCCCGTGGTACACTCGAGTGATCCTAATTATTTCGGACAGCGCAGTCTCTGTCGGGTGATTTTCGGAAAGAGTCTGTGGGACGTCAACGTGGCCCGAGGGACAGTATCGTTATGAGAGGAGAGGAAGATCCTCAGTAATTTCCTTCCTTCAGACGAAATGACAGTACGGAAGTATTCTTTGTCTCCGTCGAGTTCTTTGATGACGTCACAACGTATTTACCCTGTAAATTTACGACGAGCTTAGTTCGTGTTTCTCGGTGTATTTATGGTCCATCATCTTGACGTCGGTAGCTGCCAGGAAATAGGATAGGACAGGTTGAGTGTCGCATAGATATAGACTTTTCTTGGTCGCCATTCGCCTTCTGCTTTTTTTACTCCCTCAGTTATTATCGATATCGATAACGCGATTCTTCTTTCAACGCGTATTTACGGATTCGTAATCAATATCTCAGAATTAAATATAGTTAAATAATATTTCGCTTTAATTTCGTATCTTCGGGTTAAGATCGTATTACGCACAATCTGTGGAGAACGCAGGATGTTATCGCGTCGGGCCTTTGCACGGCTACAGGAGGTATGGGAATTCCAGCGATGGGAATCCTGGCCAGTGCGGAATTGCGGATACACGCGAGTTAATGTCAAGTGGGCAGTTTTAGTGGGACGCGCGTGCACATCTATTTCTATTTGTAATGCACTGAGCGGCGATGTATTTTATCAGTGTCACGCACTTCCTATCGCGATGTAGAACGACTGAACGAGTGGATGGAGAAAGGGTTATGTGGTGGACGCGCGGGGGTGGGGGGAGAGTGCAGTGTGTGGAAGTCGACACGATACAACCTCTCGTGATCTTCATCGCCTTGGCTTCTGGTTTACGTGAGGTTGCACCTCGTCCCGCCCACCTGGCCGATCGATTTCCAACATCCCAGCCACGAAATGCGCTCCGAGTCTCCTACCCTTAAGGAAGACATCGCGATCCCTTACATCCTGCATCCTGCGGGACTCGCCTTTTAGTATTGGCAGAATCTTCAGCGGTAACTCCGTAGGCCTGCTTGTTCTCTTACCTCTGGCTCTCTTTGTCTCTCTCTCTCTCTCTCTCTATTTTCCTCCTCCTTGTCCTTCGTCCTTCCGTTGCTCGCGCGCATCCCCTTCTGAACCCCCCCTATAAAGATCTCAAGCGCTCGTCCGTTTATGCAGCGATGCATCCGTTTTACGAGGATCGTGCTTCTTCTGCAAATTGCTCCGCGTCTTCCTTGTTCCACTTTCTTTCTCGACTTCCGGTCCAACCCTTCGCTCTGTCTCTGGTTCGATTAAAGGATCGTATGCCGCGTGTCTTCTCCTGATGTATTCCTGATCGCTATTTCTATTTGCATCGTGAGAATTTTTAATGGTCAGAAAGGAGCGCAGGTATCCATCGCTTTTTATTGCCAACGTGTAAAGTCAAAAGTAAAGGATGGGAGGACGGTCACTTCCGGGGGCGATTGCGATTAGACGGGCCTATGTGTTCGTGGAATGGTGGAAGGGTGCCGTCGATTTCGTGAACTTTGACATGGCCGAGGGTTGCGTTCTGTCGCAGATGCGCGTCCCAACCCAGAAACTGGACGGCCGTCCAGTTGCACCGTGAATGCATTGAGAACGCTGGTTGTCCTACTGGAATACCAAGCAGTCGAGGTGCTTGAGACTCATTGGGGGGCCCACCGACCGGAAACGGAGCGCCGGAACTGCTCGGCCGCAATGGACTGTTCGACACGTTCGTTGGAAATTGCCTGGGGCACAGGGGCTGCTCCCGCTATTTCACAAGCCTTCTTGTACTTTTATTTTAGTAATCTTTCCAAGATTCTAGAAGAACCTCCAGAATTTCACTAGTTGTCTTATGCCTTGTAATGCATTTTCGTTTGAGAAAATGAAGCGCGGAAGATGTCTTGCGGGAAAAGCAGTTCTGGCACGGAAAGTCCTAGATGAAATTTTGTATTAATTCGGATTTACATATAACCAGCTATTCGAATTTCTATCGATTACTGCAAAACTGTAGCCAATTTTATATGAACGAATTTTCTATCTGCGGATCAGATGTGTTTGAAGTCGAAGTATTTGTGCTTTAATCCCCATTATCTTTTAGTGAAAATTGAAAATTGTTTACTACTTTCGCGGAAAGGAAGGCTGGAGCAGCAAGTATCCGAAGCGTCGGCAATGTTCTCTGCTCGTATATCGAACCTGGATTAATCTTATCTCCAGCAGGATACTAGGATATTAGGATACTTTGGCTTCTACGTTAGACCGAGTTATCTCGCAGCGACGGAAACGACGCCAGCGACGCCAGCGACGCCAGCGACGCCAGCGACGCTGTTGCACGAAATTAGAGCGAAACTCTCAGTTAATTTTGGCTCAGGATTCGTCTTCACATAAAGTCTGCTGTCGCGGATGCTTCCACCAAAATTATTGGAACGGGAGGGGTTGGAACTCGTAAGGATTGCTTGCGGAACACTCTGACACAGGACTTGCCAGAATGTGTGCTTAAAGTTGCCACACGAGCACGAGTTGCCCATTTTGGCCGTCGGAAAACGTCCTTGCCAATTGCAAATTGCAAGTTGCCAGCGCACGCCGTCGCGAGACGCCGTACGAATAATTATTACGGAATATTGGCTGGACGTTGATCAAAATTTCGCATTTCATTTTACTTTCGTTTAAAATCTTTTCCTTCCTCACAACGCCATAACACGCGAAATATTTAAACCCTCATTTTCGCGTTATTTCCAATAATAGATTTTTCGAAGATAGATGGATTATAATGGTAATGAAAATAATGAATTTCATGAATATTCCAATAGATAGAGAAGCTCCGCATTTTTTTGGCTGACTTAACGATTGCCTACTGGCTCTTTGTCGTTTCGTCAAACGTTTGATTCGCTTTCTCTCTCTCTCTCACTCTCTCTCTCTCTCTCTCTCTCCTATTTTTATAATTCTGCCAAAAATTCGATCGTAGATTCGTGGCTTTCCTGTGTGAAGTTCAAAGTGCTTCCGCCGGGGACTCCGTAAACTAATGTCAAAACGTGAACTCGTGACCTGACCGAAATGCATTTCCACTTGGAATGTATTTTCCTGTAATTCAGTATGTTTCCGCGTGAGGAAAAGTACAGTCGTCGTTTCATGCGAACGATCAAATTAGCCTTAAGGCATTTGTGGGGCACTTTGGGAAATTGTGGGAGCTTACGCGCTACTGAACCACGTGCTACCGTGAATCCAGAAGGTAAATGAGCTTTTCAAAGAACTGCGAAGGAGGCGAAGAGACGAAGAGGAGGAGAGGAGGGGAGGAGGAGAGAATGCGACGTGCCTTACCTACCTACATTGCTGTTATGTGCCTGGCTAATTATCGTTTAGTTAAAATTACTGTTTGCGATCAACATCTGTTGCACCCTGCGAGTTTAGCTACTTATAGGTTCGGAAGTTGAGTCTCGTTCATCGTATTTTCAACCTTATTTATTCTCATTCCTTTATACGTCACTGTCCTCTCATTCGATTTACTCCCTTATGACCCCTTAGTAACGTATTCACCTCAAAATGTATTATCGTTGACCTCGAGGATTCCCGATGTGATGAAATTCTGCCAGGGCGAGTGGAGCACACGGATCCAGGAGGCTGTGGCGATGCTGGAAGTCGAGGATGAGTTCAGGGAATGGACCCGATGGCAGGAGGCAGGAGGCGCAGGATCTTCACTCGCCGAGTGGCTGCTCTTCGATGCGTGCGTCACTCTTCTCCGCGACTCTCGAAAAAATAGTTTCTCTTATCGCTCCATCGTCGCTGCTTCCATGATCACGGCGAGTTTTCAACTTTCTCTTCCTGGTGCGTCGGCCTGTGCCAGATGCCACCCTCGAGCACCCCTAGAAGCACCACCGCCACTCGGTTCGAACTCTCTTCGTTCAGCATTACTTCCTTTTTTTTTGCTTCGACTCTTCCATCAGCCATTTCTCTTCCGCGTTCACGTGCTTTCATAACAACCCTCATAATTCTTATTGATGGATAATCACGGAGTTCTCGTAGCGTCTGCCTTCATCCTTTCCTAGGTTAACTTATTGCCTCTTTAGGCGCCCTCGATCCCAACTTCCTCAGCGGCATCCTGGAGACATTTGCCTTCTCCGCCTGTCTTTGCTATTTTCTCTCAGATATTCAGAATCATTCGGGATCATTCGTATTGGTCCCCCCTGGATTTGGTGTTTCTCGACTCCCCAGTTGATCCCTTCGCTTCGTGCGAATCGGCTCTTCTCCGTTGCCAAGGCACCGAGGAACGTCAAGAGGCAGCCAAGTCTCCCGGACCAACTAGACCGCCTGGACCAACTAGGCCAACCAGGCAGTATTTTCCCTGGGAACTGGAATCGACTCTCGATGCCGAGGGCGAACGTAGACTAATAGGTCGTTCGCCGGTATGAAAAACCTCCTCGAGAACAAACGAGTCCTCGTGCTCTTGGCGAAGCTAGTTCGCCGAGCGATTGTTGTCGAGGACAATGAGCCTCGGTGACGTTTGCCGTCGCGACGGTTATTCCAGGCATCATACGCTATGGCCATACAGCATGAAGAATGAACGAGTACCTGTGTAGAAGCGCGCATACAGCAGAGACCGGTTGGCGCAGTGAAACGGATTCCCATGTGACTCGATCTTTCGCAAAAAGGAGCAGCGACGTTGGAGTTGATACCGATATATTCTCCTAAGACGAATCTACGAGACGGCTGGGAATCTTCCGAGGCTCCTGGGATGGAAGGTTTCATCATGGCGGGACCGTCCCACGTGCAGCTAGAGGTGCTCGGATTTTATTCGACACCAACGAGTCGAATCACGTACTCGATGCTCGTTGGTCGACCTGAGGCCGGTTCGAAACGAACCTTCCTGCGACCAGAACCAGAGCCCCAGTCCACGTCGGTTGGGCTCTAGCGAAATTCTTAGGCTCGGCAATTCAAAGAGTTTTCCCAATATCCTCTGGCTTCCTCTCGTGCACTCGTCTTTCTTCTGCTTCGTCTCTTTTCGCTTTTCACTCTGGTCCATCGGCGAAGAACGTCATTTTACGTCTTTGCTCTTTTTCCTCTTCGTTTTCTTACAAGAAGCATCACTCGCAAGTCCTCCTTCCTATCAGTGTTCCGAACCTTCCGAGGTTCTTCGGGTCTGGAGGAAAGTCAATTCGCAGGGAAACAAAAGAGTCGAGCTATCTGTTCGATAATTAACTTTTTTCTTCTATTATACTCTATCTGGTATCATCGCGTCTCATCTGCCTCTGGCACGAGGAAGACAGCACGCGTGTTCTCGTGTAGCTATATCAGTGTAGGCGTGTAACTATCTAGTGTGTACTTGGAGGCGCATAATGGCGGAAGAAGGAGGGAGGGAGGCTGTAAGGTGAAGCAGAGTCCCAGGGAATTACGCTCCCCCGTTTCTTGCTACGTCAGCCGAGAGGCTCTTTCTACTCATTTAAACGGCACAACCGAATCAGCTTATATAAACATTTGTGCTTTTCACTTCCCACGTTTCATCACCGCTTCTTCCGCCTCTTCCGCCTCTTCCGCCTCTTCTTCCTCTGGCTTCTCTGTGCCTCCCCGATAGAGGCAGCAGCAGCTACAAAATCCCATCCTTTGCCTTTTCCTAATTTCTGGTCGCGTGTCTTCTCCCGGAGCCTCCCTCTCTCGTTTAAATTATTATTTTTACTAGTTTTGGAAATTTTCTTAAATTCCTGTATTTCCAAGTAGCAACGTCAATAACGAAAATATTTTTTTCTTGGAACTTGTTCCAAGTATTGTTGACTTCAAAGAAATATTTTCAATTCTGGCTAAGTACAATGTATGAAACTGTTAATAAGGGAAACGGTCGATGAGAAATATCATGGAAGATGAAAGATGATGGATGAGAGAGAATTATTGAGATCGCGGGCAAAGACCAATATAGTCGCTGCGCATTGCAGTCCGCCGTAACCTGCCGTAACCTGCCGTAACCTGCGAACCCGGGTCCCTCTATAAAGCTCACAATTTTTATTTCGCCCCAGATTCGGCTCGACGTCGCCACATTAGGCGCCATGTTGCCAGTTGAAATACGTGAACACGAGGAACACAGAGAAACAGGTCGTAGTCATTAGTCTGCTGGCATAAAGGGAAATCCGTTGCGTTTCGTCTCGAATACGCCGAGGCGCTGGTCATTTTCAGATCTTTAAACGATGAGTTCAGAAAGTGATTATTAGTGGGGACATCGGATAACCCTTCCAGTGGCCATAGTCGATCTTAATCGATTTTAATTAGGATCTCCCAGTCAGATCGGCCATCGCGAAACTAATTCAATGCGAGAGAAAGGGCGTCGGTCGGCAATGACC
The DNA here is from genome assembly GCA_030142595.1 of Trachelus iudaicus. NCBI lineage: Eukaryota > Metazoa > Arthropoda > Insecta > Hymenoptera > Cephidae > Trachelus > Trachelus iudaicus. The sequence continues at coordinate 359,562 of JARQTH010000353.1, read as the reverse complement.
GAAACGGAAATTGGTAAAATTCAGTTAAAGCCAATTCTTGGGCGTTATCGCCAGCTTTCGTCAGCCCGTGGAATTCGTGACTTCCGGGAACTTGGTCGTTTCGATTACGAGATTCAATCGTACTTCTCAATCTAATAATCCTCTTTTCGAACGATAGGAAAATCATGGCTAAATTTCAATTCCAGTTAAATTATCCAAATTTTGTAATTTAATGGATGACCTTTTTGCTTGGAGCTCTTTCCGCATACTAAACTTGACTGCTACAGGAATTCCAGTTGCGCTAACAAGTCGAATCGGGATTCAAGAAGACAAGGCGTCGCGAGATGATCCAAGGCTCTCGCGATGCATCGCCGATTCGCGTCGCACCGTGAAGTTTTAGAGCAGCATGTGAAAAGGCAATTTCAAAAGTAAGCATTTAACCTGGAAAAAGGTTATGCTGAACTTTATAGGAGATTCTGGATAAACTATCTTGGCGAATCTTTCCATAAATCGGTCGGTCGATTCCTCCACTCCATCCTTTCCCATCCGCTCTGGAAACTTTAATTGGATTTTAAATCTCGCCGCTCGCCCGATAACAGATCGACGGCCAACTCCGTAGTCCGTCCCATCTTTAAAGATTGCTATTACCTTGCTGACCGGAACTACTCTTTCGATCTCACCCGATAATAGCGAACGTGAGAAACAAGGAGGATAGAGCGGAAGATTCAGTAAATATTTCCGAATTGAGGAATCGGATTTTCCTTCCTCGAGAGCGCGTCAGCGAAGCCTCTTCCGAGTACCGACGCGTCATCAATATTCCGTTGGCAATGCGGTCTTCGAGCTACAATTTTCCCGACTTCCCGTAAAGTTCGATCCGACGTTCCTTTGCGCCAAAGATGAAATTCCGCTTGGTCCATTGTTTTCCTATATTCGGTTTTTCTCTTCGAAGCAACTCTATCCTCCTCCTTTGCTCTAATTATTTTCTCGAAAAAGTTGTTTCGTCCAGAAACAGAAACCTTCTGCTTTTCCTCCTTCTCTCGTTTCCTTCAATGATTTTCTACTTGGCTCGCATTTCCCGAAGAAAAACTCAAGCGGATCAGCCAGAAGCGGAACTAACCGATATAAAACTGGAAAGCTCGGACGGAAATCCGGCCGACTCGTGGCCATTGTCCTGCTCTTCTTACCGATGCTCGTAGAGTCGTCCGTCGCAGTCGTAGTCCGTCTCGTAATATGGTACTGGAGAGCTCCTCGATTCAGCGCCGCCGACTGTCGGAATAGATTGGAGATCCGTATCGGCGGAATGCGGCTTGCACTCGAAAGGAAAAGGAAGAAGGAATAAGGAAGCGAATTCGCAATCAGGCCGACAATTTCCCTTCGATGATCCTATTCCGAGAATCGGCCTCCGACTTCTCTCGAAATCATTCGATATGCCGAAGGACCAACTGACGTTTCCGAGGAGCCAAACAATCTATCGGATCTGAATTATAGGAAACTGCTGCTTCTGCGAGCGACTAAAATACTTGAAACGGAAAACGTATTTTTGCAAATCAGGAAGATAATTATTGGTCATAGGGATGAATCATGTGATTCGCGTTGCAGCTGGTGTTATCTCCTCTTTCATCGGTATCCATCCGTTATCGTCTCGCGCTGATTACGGGAATTTTGCATTTAGCTCAATAGTCACTCTCGACCATTCCGAAGATTCTTATCGCTTGCTTGCAATCGTGTATGTCCATGTCTGAATTTTCTTTTAATCGAGGGATCGTTTTGATGGTTTTTTTTTTTTTTTTTTTTGAAAGCGATAACAGAGGGGACTCATCCGAATTGCTCGCATTCGTTTATCTTCTATAAGTTTCCCGTGCTTTGCGGCTCGAACGTCACGGGTTACGGGGTTCTGCAGTTCATCTGGAATTCGATTCTACTTGGGCGGATGATCGAATTGCCCCGTAGTTGCGGCGTGACTTGTCGAGTGTCGAAGGCGGAATTATTGTGCAGCTTGTCGAGGGAGACGTTTGTTTTGTAACTGATAAGTTCACTCGGGTGAGCTCGTTACGCGTTAATCGAGATCATTCGTTGCGAACTGCTTCTCGGGATTTCAGGGAGGAGAAGGGGTTATCGAATTTTCGAGGATATTATCGTTAATATCGGACCAACGAAACTTATGAGAAACGCTGCGGAAAACTTTAATCGAAAATGATACTCGCGGTTCTGTCGAGTGGATTATTGGGCGTGAGAATTTGTCTCACCGGATAAGAAAAATACACGTGCAGCAAGAACGTTAGAGGAAGAAGATGATGAAAGACATTAAACGGTTCTAACGGTATAAAAGGAGGTGCTCAATAATTAGTGGACTATCAGTGCAATGAAATCAAAGGTGAATTGATGTCAAATTAGTGATCGGTCAGCGGATGCTATTTTGAGATATTTATAGTAAATTTAAGTGATAAGTGAGAGAAGTCTCCAATTAATCCCGCTCGTAACTTCGGGCGCTTCGATATTCAAAATCAAAGGGAATTCAATTGTTTGTACGGCTTATAACGGCCTTTTTTTTCTCACCGAACGTCTAGCCAAGAAAAGGGACGCGAGTTTTACAAGTTTTTTGGAGCACATTTTACGATAACCCTCAACTTTTAGTCAATATAATCATCGCGGCTTGTAAGGTGAATCAAACGACTGCCCAATAGGTTAAAGATTAAATGTTACGAATCTAAGGTGCAACAAGAGAAACTCCAACGAATTTCACTAAAACTACTAAGCCCTAGGAATTAATTTAGCGGGTAACGGTTATCACGGAGAATTACGAAATACGAAGCCGAGCATTTTGATCAAGAAACAAAAAATCGTGACTCAAAGATCAAGCACGATATCAAAAGACTGCGGTTCCTTCGAAACTTGGCTTAAGCTGTGTCAAAGGAAGAATTTGAAGATATACTCGTACGTAGATATCGAAGGATCGATCACGCAAGCGAGCTTGGTTTGGGATCACATAGAGACACTCGACAGCATTCAGTGTCTTGGATTACATGCGTCGCGTATTTTGGGCTTTGAACGAAAACTTCTAGGAAGCTCAGATCGTGTGTGATGCACCTTAGTAAATTTCCCCTGGGTCCCAGGTAACTTGTCACGGTGTGTGGTCTGGGGCGAATCCTCGGCTACATCGGCGGAAGACCGTCGGTGGGGGCCACCATGTCGCAATCCGGATCGGGCGGAGCTGCCGTTCAACCCGTTCACTCTCAGAACGGTCAGAGCCTGAGCAATCAGGCTCAGAATCAGAGGAGCATCCAGAACGGCCAGGCGGAATCCGAAGGTCATGCCGAGTTCAGTCAGAAGGGATCGAATCTTCCCGATCTCTCGAACGGATTTGAAAATCGAACGATGGAGTACGAGCGATACGCGCAGGAGCGTGCTCAGGAGAGGGTCCAGGTCGTTGGGCAATCCGGGCAATCCGGGCAATCCGGGCAATCCGGACAAATGGCGCAGATGTCGCAGCTTCCAGTAGGATTCGAGGGACATCAGTACAATGCCGATGGATCGCAGGCTATTCAGCAGGCTGGACAGTATTCGGTGAATCAGGGCCGGAGGCAGTCGGGTGGTCAGCCCGAGGAGAGGCATCCTGCTGTTCCGGGACAGTTGGCACCTTTGCCCGTTGACAGGATTCAATATGTGTCCCAGACAAGTACCCAAACCCTACCCGTGCAAGCTCAACCTCAATTTGCCTCGGATTATCCCGGCGAGCAGAGCCAGTACAGTCAGATTCGGTCGCAGTTCGAGGTCAGATCTCAGATGTATCCTCAAGGTCAGTTTAACGAGAGAGCCGGTTACGTGAGCAGAGACGTTACCTACAGGGATCAGCAAGGACTCTACAGTCAACCCACTTCGAATCCTGTCTTCGGTGGGCAGAGTCAGTACGTGACTGTCCAGCCTCAGCCTTCGCAATCGGCCAGTCCCCAGCCTCCTTATTACTCGGGAGTTATGGTTCCTCAGCAAGGTTATGCCCAGTATGCCACTCAGCCTCAGTACCCCTACAGCCAGTATTCGCAGGCAGTGATCAATCCGGTGCCCTACAATCCTCACGCTGGTATCTATACACAGCAATATGGCCAACAGTCGCCGAATCCCCAGCGATTCTCTCAGGATTTAAGTCAGTATCAGAATCAACCGATTGTTCAGCCCATCGCTCAGAACGTGACGCAGGGAATGACTCTGCCTAATGCGGAACGACCCAATCGCGGTCCGAAACCTATGGTCCCGCCCAGGGGAAATTCAAAAATCACTCACGAACAAGGTCAAAGAAAATCCAGCAGTATGGACGTCTCTTCGATTCAGAAGCCAATCGTCCTCCCGAGTGCCGCTGAAATGCATCGCAGCGAGGGAGCAATCACCATCGCTGGACAGGTCGCCTCCGAAGGAACGGAGCGCCGATATCTCGCACCAATCAATCAAAATCCACGAACGCGACAGGACGGACTCTACGTTGACTCGAATGGCGATCCTGTCACGCGAGAAAAATTAACCGACTCGATGGCCTCTGATTGCGGGCTCTATGTATCGAGATCGGAACACAGGAAATCAGTGTCGGTCGACGTGACGTCCAGCTTTCAGCGTAGAAACGACACTATAACGTTTACCTTCCCGGGGGATAGTCAGGAGATGATGGTACCGGCCCGGAAGTTGTCGAACGCGGAGACCAAGAGACTGGAGACACCTGGGATATTCCCGAACGATCAGCGAAGAATCGATCCCGGGATGCGAGTTTCTCCGATGACTTTCGAAAACAGGCAGGAGAACAGGAAGAGTATCAGCATGGACCGGAAGGCCGAGTGGGGCAACGTCAGTCCCAATCAGAGGTCGATCTCCCAGGAAAACAGACGATCCGATTACTTCGAGGAGCACCGGAGGTCTCCCTTGACATTGGAAGGAAAGAGACTCGAGGACATCCGACGGTCCCCGATGCCCTTTGTGCCGATTCGGGAGACGTCGGCCGATCGCGGAGGCCAGAAGAGCCCGTCGTTCGTCAATCAGGCCTTTGAGAAAACTCGCCAGGAACTGGCCATCTGGGCGGAGCAGAGACAGAGGCAGGAACTGGAGAGAGGCATGCTTCAGGGTCAAGTATTCTCGACCAGTCCAAGGTCTAGGAACCATTCCGAGGAACGAAGAGATCCGAGAATTCATCAGCCGGAAGAGAGAAAGGACGTAAGAATGTCGCAGTCCGCATTTCAGCCGATGCCAAATATCAGTCAGAGCACGATAATGGAACAGCGGCGACATCTACGTCACGTGAGCGCCGATCTAACGAAACACATGGAACTGTCCAGGAAGGATTTCGATGATCAGCCTGTCACCGGGTCCGTCGCTAACTTGGCTCCTGGTCCCGTGGGAACTGTCTCCTCTCAGAGGGCCAGTCCGAATCTCTGTCATCAGTATGCAGCGTTCAGCGAGGCTAAGCTCGACACCAAGATTGCTCTCACTGTCGTCACTGACTTTGGCGAGAATCCCGGTAAGCCGATCGAGCAGGTCGATCACATAATTCACAGCCACCGGAAGAGTCACAACGCGTCATCGAGCCTTCTGACTCACAGTAAGAGTCAGGCTGACAATCTTCATGGGCAATTAGAAGTGCAGGATGAGAGGAATGAGAAGGCCGAGGTGCAGCAGGTGCAGATGCAGCAGCAGCAACAGCAACAGCAGATGCAGATGCAGAATCAGCAGAGTCTCGACATAATTTCCGAAAAGTTGACGCAATTCGAGAGGCAGCAAAGCGACCTGCAGGCGAAGCTCCAGTGTCTCCAGAATCAAAATCAAATCCTGGACAAAGTCGCGCAGTTTCAGCATCAGCAGAGCGATCTTCAGGTGCGAATGCAGGCTCTTCAGAATTCAGGACAGAATTGTGAAAAGGCTGGGCAGGCACAAAGACAACAGATCGAATTTCCTCAGCATCGCACGAGTGGCGTGGATGACGATGCTCACGCAGTAACCAATAACCAGGATCAATCCGTGGAGAAGATACATCAGATGCATCAGACTCTGCACGCTGTGACCTCACATCCATCTGCTCTTCAGGGTCAGGCCCAACTGACTGCGGAGAAGCTTTCGCCTCGTCCGCAACATGACATCCAGCATGATCCTAATCCCATTCAGATTCCTAACATGTCTCAAATGCCTTTGCCAAATTTGGGACATTTCGACCGTGGCGACGCGTCTCGCAGCTCGTTGCCGTATCGGTTGTGTCCGAGTGAGATTCTCGAAAGTGCCAGTGTCGTGAACGTAGCGTCGGTGCCGTCGGTGCCGTCGGTGCCGTCGGTCCTGCCACCCGGTGCCACCTTCACGACGGGAACCCTGAAGAAGGTGCCGCCCGAGAAGCCGCCGAGGACGTCGCTGATCGTGCAGTCGCCGGAGGCAGAGGTAAAGCAGCAGTTCTTTAAGAAAAGAAAACTTCTTTGTATTCAGGATAGCGACGGCTCTGGGGATAGAAGATGGAAGTAGTAGCTGGCGGTAGTCGCGAGGGTCTTCTCGATAAGGTTACTTCGAACGGGACTCCGCTAGGCGACGCCGACGCACGTGAGGAATTTCAAAGAATTCTCTTACGTATCAACTGTGTCCTGTCTTCGAAAACTTTCTTATCACAGAGTCGCGCGCCCGTTTGTTTATTCCTTTTGCTTTATTTTCAAATGACGCCATGCATAAGCGAGCATGACGACGCTCTTCTCCAGTCCGCACATCATGGTTTCTACGTGCATTTCGTGAACGTGCAGGGAATCGAGGATTCCGAAACGATTGAAACGTCGCGTCGGAGGGCGTCGTCGTCTTTAATTCTTCAACCGATAGATTTGGTTTCGCATCACTGACACGAGGACGCGTGGACTCTGAGTTTGATCGATGTATTCCCATTTCGCTTTGTCAACCGGTATCGCTTATAATTTTCTCTCCGTTCCAATCCCCTGCTTTAAAAAAACATATTTACCAAACTTTTTGAGAATCAAGCGTATATGGATTTTATTTTTTTTTTGCTATGGCATCTATTTATTTTCCGAGTGCCATCACGGTTCCGCAGCCACGAAGTCGGGCGGGATAGGGCATTGTGCTGATGCTGGAAAAAAGCATCAAAAACAGAGATGGAATCCCTCTTGAAATATCATTCTTTCTGTTTATTTTTCTCTTAATGGCTTTTCTCTATTTCATTCACTTTCTCGTTCTTTGAGCCGGAGAGAGATATGCAGCGAATGCAAACCGTCGCGTTTCACTATAAAAATTATTCATATTTCTATATGAGCGCAGCAGCGGCTCGAAATAATTCGTGAGAATGTTATATGAATACCCTGAGGCATAAATTAAATATGAGTTCGCAGGGGATGCTGGAGAATTTTATCTCCTATCAGAGGAGCCAGTGGGATGCGTCGTGTTGCTCGGCGCGTTGCAATCCTACAGCTCCGATGCGACTGATGGAAATGCCCGACGCAGTGGGCTCAGGCTACACAATGCTGGACGCACTCTTGAGTCACGGAAAGGCAGCAAGGGGGGTGGGGGTGGGGGTGGGGGGGGGCGGAGTCGCGATTCCACGATCAGCACAATTTAACCTAACTTCATTCTGCTCGCTGGCATTTCGCAGTCTCGCAATTTGATCGTCCCGCGGTCGAGAAATCTCGGCAGGACATCGTTCGTCTTGCCGTCTCCCACTCGCAATATCCTGCATGCGTCCTTTTGGCAATTGGAGAAAACTCGTCTGATCCAGTTGTGACCTCAATCGTGCCCTCCGCTAATGAAAGCGGCTCACCTCTCCAGCTGTAGTGGCCTGCCAAGAATGCCTGGCTAATGGGAACGGCTTAACAGGCTCATCGCAGAACCTTCCCGTAACTCGGAAGAACCTTAACGCTGATCTTTTCTTTTTTTGTCAGGATTCCTTTTAGGATTTTCTTCAAAGGGACTCGTGGGTCCAAAATGTCGGATGGAAGCTGTACATGAGATTCTCTCAGTGAGTGTTACTTTGTCGGAGTATCGGATAGGAAGGAGAGCAGTGTTGCGAAAGGGTCAAATGGGGATGCTGGGAATTGTGGGGATTCCGAGGATCATGAGGATCCCGGGGATCGCGAGAGATGGGACGATTGGGTTAATAAGATTTGACAAGATCCTCTAACCTTATTACGGCGGATACTTCTTCTCGGACAGTTATTAGATGTTAACAGAAATAAAGGGAATTTAATGGTGCTATTTCCGTGTCAGTATTATTACAGCGAGTAATCGTGACAACGTATCGGGAAAAAATCGCAGAAGTTGGTCTTATTGTTAGAGAATTAAGTATGAGCTCATTATGCGTACAGGGGCGGAAGGAGAAATGCATAAATTTGGTAATTTCGGGGATTTCGAAATAGCGAACTTCATTAGAAATATGTCGAGCGAGTTTGTACGGGTGAAACTTGAAAGCAAACAGCAAGATTTCTGAACTTATAGCGAGAGTAGTCCGTAAGTCATTAAATAAAAGCATAAACCAAGCGGAAGATAAGCCTCTTCTGGGTTTCGCTAAATACAGGACTACGATCAACTTGCAGATTGATGTTGCCGTTGCCACATTGCCAATTCCATATTGATGCGTTGCCAACTTCAGGATAGCAATTTTCGTAGCTGGATCGCAGATTAACGTTCATGCGAGTGACTAGTTTTCAAGCGAAGTCACTGGTGGAGTTGGTAGCACGATTGATACTTTGGTACGAAGGACGTCGGGACGTCGGGACGTCGGGACGTTGACAGTTAAGAACGGCAAAATGGTGGCAGCAACGAAACGGGGTGATTCGAAGGCATTCTGCTGGAAAGTTAAATATTTAGGAAGCGAATTGCCGTGAGTGGAACGAAACGCAAAGCCGTGGAAGCTTTTTTTTTTTTTTTTTCGAAAAAATAAAGCACGCGCTGATCGTTCAATAGATTTTTTTTCCTTTGAACAATACACAGGAAACTCGAACTCTCCACATTTTTCTCTCGTTCTCTGTCGGCTGCTCTGTTGCTTCTACTTTCTTCACTCTTAATTGCCCCCTGTAGTACCGATGGTCGCCGTTTCTGTGGGATGAAACGTCAAAACCTGCGGTTTGCCTGCTTTCCGCGTGTTCCGCCGTCCCAAATTCCGTCAAATTGCGATTGGCCTTCATTTATTGTTATTAATAGACTGCGCGTGCGTCCAGCACGAGTGTTTCTGCATTTCGTGTCTGCCAGACGAATCCCCTAGTAGGATTTCTATTACGAAAGTTCCAGCTAGATCCGGACAGACTCCAAAGTTACGAAAGAAAATGTTCCACTAGGACTCTGTTGGGGAATGCGCAGGGCCCGGACGTGATTCGAAACTGAACCCATCGACGTAATTGTAAAAGCTGTTTTCACAATGAAAAGTATCGATCGAGGCAATGGGGTTTCGATGGAAGCTTCACCCCCCTCGAATCGCCGTATCCCGAACATCGCGCAGTCATCGTCTATCGAGTACAATGTAGGAATACACACTGTCGCGTGTATACCGATTATTGCCCGATGTTACTTCGGATCGGACATTGATGACTTCTCGCGCGCAATTCGGTACTGTTGGGTGGCTAATCCCGTGGCAGTTGTAGATCGTAGCGATAGCAAGTGATAGCAGCAGATAGCAGCAGGAGGCAACTCGGTGGAAAACGTAACGAAGGGATAATTATAATGGAACGCAGAGGAAATCGGAATGCTGGCCACCGCAGCCGTAACGCGGATTCGCTCCTATAATAACTGGAACGGGCCAAGGAAAATTAAAATTTCAACGAATGCGGTGGCAATGCGGTTACGTGCGAGAATTATTAAACTCCTGTTGGTTGGACGATTTGCCGGCCGTCTCGATCTCCACTCGCGATGTTCATCGGCATCGTTCGGCACGAACTCCGAGTGGCATCATCCCTCCCTCATTCACTTTGGGATTAGAATTCCATAGAAAACTCTTCGGCAAACGGATGCGGCCAACGTGGGAATTGAAGCTTCGAGTTCAGTGGATTTTGAATTGGGATTCAGATTCAGATTTGGATTAGCGGTGATACTGGAGAGAAAGAGGGACCGAAGCTGGGGTGATCGGCAATTAATTAAACGAAGTACTGGCCAGCAGGGCACCAGACACCGGTGTACAGTTGTGCACTGTCCTGAACGTAATTGCTTCTAATGCCGTCAGCTGCTCTCGCTCTTCCTTATCTCTGCCTGATTATACGTAATTTGGTCCAATAGACCTCCAGTTACTCTCGGATTTGCAGTTGACTCCTCCTGTATAAAAAACGATGGATGATTTGGCTAACGAGCTGTAATTTTTTGATAAATCAATTCTAGGATCTCTCGGGGCACCGAATCCCTCGGTGTTCGTTAACCTAACCCAACTTGAAGAGGCTCGCGCCGACGAGCAAAGTTCCTCCTTGTTTCTCTCTGTCACGTGACATTCGATAAAGCACTGGGCACTTCAAAAGTCATAGAACTCATAGGTCACGGGTAGATTAATGGGGTGAGTGTACGACTGGCGCAACTGTAGCTGTCAGTCTTCCTGAACTTTCTCGAGCGTTTTCTTTCACAGCTTTAACGCACCGCGTACTGCGAGTGCTCGGCTAACATCAACATTAACTTTTATCGGGCTAGCCGGTTTAGTAGCTCTTAACTGAGTTTTACAGTAACGACTATTTGAATTGCGATACCGTTTACTTGACTTTTACTAGAACTCTCTCCCCCTTCTCCCTCACCACTAAGCCTTCTTCTACCTACTGCTATCTTTAAATATTTTATACCTTTCCGACTACCCCAAGTGTAAAGGCTTTTTCGTAACGAACCCACCGCCTGAAGATGGCTCTGCCATAGAAATGAATTGGATCGGCTTACTTCAGCCGTAGCGCGTTTCGCACGAACAATCTCCTGCACGTACGTATAGCACGAAGCCATCTTTAAGACAGCATTGGAATGCGTCTAAGATGTTATATATGTTTTGTCTTTACAAATCCAAGTCTTTCGGAACTCTTGCTGATTCTCATGCAGATAAAATGCCCATCCTCGGTCTTCCTCAATGAACCCAGAAACTGAGATCCGTATTGCTTTTCCTGGATAGAAGAAATCGACCGTTTCGTCGTATTTTTCGAATTGCTCAATGTCAACGGGTTCCTGTGTGCGGAGTGGAGAGAGGCGAGGGGAGTCGGGACTTCGTTCTTCGACAAGGCGAATCCACATCGCTGTCGACTGTGTAGACGAAGTAGATAATCCTCCATAATTGGACTAATTATGAGATGCAATTATTTCGAATTAATTGAGATAAACCGCTCAATTATCACTTGGTGCTCTACTGACAGTTCCGTCCTTCATAATTCTCTGCCTTATTCTCCTTGATTACTCTTTCTTCCTTTCCTTCTCTTTTTCAGCAGCACGCAATTCGACCGACGGTTGCTCTTCTTTTTCTTCTACTTCCAGGAGATCCTCCTCTCTCTCTCTCTCTCTCTCTCTCTCTCTCTCTATTCTTTCCCAGCCATATCCTTATCGTTGGTTTGACTTTTGGATTTAGCCGATGAAAAGTGACAGCCCATTTTCTTAATCGGCCTAATGTGACGTCCGTCGCGCATGGGAAATGCGCGAGATTAGCTACGGATAAAAAATAAAATTGCCGAGTATAGGGAACAGAGTCATGAAATCCAATTTAAATTGTATTTTCTGTTTTATGTTACAGAGCAACAGGAGCCAGCCGGCCATTGGACTGAAACAGACACCGAAAGCGCGGGTGAGTTTTTTCGCTTGTGTTTCCAATAGCGAATGAAAGATCGAATGTGCCGAATAACTAGTAGGTAGCCACTTTTTTTTTAAACTAGCTTACCCAGTCTCGTTAGGCTCGATCAATGTTACCGGAGGGCAGTCCTGCCACATTTGCATATCTATACGTTAGCTACCCTATATTCTAGTTTATTTTATATCCTCTACAGTCCCTCTCTACAGGAGTCGACCTAGGCAATAGATACACGTAGCTATAGAGGCTAAACTATTTTATCCTGGATTCGCTGCTACGCGACTGGCCAACCGCAAAATCGAAAGAGTCCCGGAACTTTTCTTAATCCGTTCGATCCTCCCGATCCTCCCGATCCTTCCGATCACCTCACCTCCTCTAAAACTTTTCTATCCATTTGGAGTTTTTTGAAACGACGTCCCTCCTTTGTCTGAAAATCCTCCAGGCGTTCTCGTGCGATTCGACGTGACAGCCTGGAAATTTGTGCTTCCATGCTGCGCGCTGCGGATACGTAGCTTCCATTGCTGTTGTCCCTGTGACTGTCGCTGTTGCAATTACATACTAGGACTAGGCTGAGGCGGATCGAGAAGAAGAGGCGAAGAGAACAGCGAGAACGGCGAGATGTATATGGGGCCGTGCTCGATATCTCTCGTACGCGTGTGCAGGCGCTCGTGTCCATAGTCGACCGTGACACGTATTTGTATAGTCGCAGCCATTGTGGATCCGCCGGCGAATTTGAACTCGGTACGAGTGCACGTGTATTCGAGAGACAAACAAAACCACTAAATGACATACTCGACCAGTGATATAACCCGCGCCCTGTCGACGTGTGCTCTACTATTGCTGGCTGTTGCTGCCACGTACGTCGCTGTTATTGCTGCTGCTATCAGGATTTCCACTACTAGCAGTGCAGGTGCATAAGATAGTGCCGTTGCTCCTGCTGATAATACGAGAGCGACGTACGTTCGGGGATGAAGGATCCAGTAATCCACACTGGCTCTACTTTCCCATTTCGCTGCAAAGGATTCTGAAGGGGGCGGGGGGGGGGGGGGCCGAGAAAAACAAGGATTCAACGTTAAGTGCGCTCGGACGGTCTCCATATTTTTTCCAATTACGCAAAATTACTACAGTAAAATTGCCACTGTATTTTCTGCCGAAAACTATGAAATTGCTTCGATAGTTTTTGGTATTTCTTTAGAAAACGAACGGATTTGTTGGAAGGAGCGACGGACGCGGATGGACGGAGGAAGATTGGTGGACGCGAAAAGAGGGAAGCCGCCTAAGAAATTGTATGGATGTCGTAGTACATTCTTGAAAAGTAGGATAACGATTAGTCTCGTAAGCGGATGTGACGTCACCTATTACGGATCCCTTAGGAAATTTATTTGCTCTATGGGCCGGTAATTACTTTGAGCAAGTCATTGTCGAAGATCTATCGAGACTGGCTGCTGCTACGTTCAGGTTTACTGGAAAGACTGAAATTCCGCAGTGAAAGCACCGATTTACGGAATTGCAACTCTGAGCCTCGAAAATTGCGCGTCTGTCCATTTATTCCGATCGTAATCCCGAAACCCGACCGAATCGCCTCGGGCAGAGGATGGCTCGTAGCTTCCTCGTTTTCCTTAACGGTTTCGTACAACTGTGGCAGCCGTCGCGCCGTTGGGAAGAAATTTCAAAATTCCGAAACCAGCCAAGCAAGTAGAGAAGCGACGAAGCAGCCAGCCAGACGAGAGGCGAAGCAGCCAAGTAACGGGGCAGCTCCTAGAATTCTCGACTCTGAAAACAGGATCCGGACGTGAGTCGCGTTTTCGGGGTTGCGACGTGTCTACTCGACGAACATTGAAAACGCCGCGTTATTTCCGTTCCTGGGGATTTTACGTCGCGACGGAATATTCCGATATTTTCCATAATGTCGCCTCTCGTACTCGTACATATATGTATATTTCAGTATTATCTCGAGGTTTTCGCGTGGGTCAACAGCACCTTGGAAACTAGACTAACGGTAGCGTAGAGCGAAAAGGAGAGGAGGATTTTACCTCTGGAGATATCGCAATTGAATTAGGCAGTGCGGATATTTCTTCGGCTGGTAATGAATTAGCCGTGCTAATTAGAATTGCTAATTGCAGCCAGCCACCTACCCCTCCTGACCTACTCACTGACGCCTTCCTCCATATTTCTCTCACGTGTCTCGCTTCCTTACTATTATATTATTCTACCGCTGACGGAGAGGCACGTGGGAGCAGAGAGGGCACGTAGACCAAGCTTCCACCCACAGAGAACCACCCGAGAATCTGTTCGATGCTTGAAATTATCTACAGCTACTCACCACGACCACCCTCATTCATCCACCGACGCCGACGCGCCGCGGATCCTCGCGCTGCTATTCTCATTGAACCTACCTTAATCCGTAGCAACTTGTCAAAGTTGAGTTCAACCTCGCTAATCGAATATAGTGCAGGAGGCTACTTCCTTTGCTCGGCTTCCGAATGGACTTTCCTGACTCTTCTTGTGACTCAAGTGGCTCGGCTAGGTAGAAGCAACTATGTAAACTTTACTCTTAAATTGAGTGCTGCCTCCGATACTTCCACGCTCGCCGATTCTCGCTCGGGTGCCTCTCGATAGTTGAAGTAAGGCTGGAATGTAGGTCTCACATGGTGCCTATATATATAATTGAGGTTCTCGCTCTTTCTGCCCTCTACGTTTCCCAATTCCTGACAACATTTTAAAGTTTCTGGTAGCTTGGACGCAGGTTCCAGCGCGCTACTCGGCACTTTGAGATTTGGCCGAATATCGCTCCATTCGCTCGAAAATTGAGAAGCAGCCTTTCGCCTATTGAGAAGCAGCCCTTAAGCGTTTAGAAGGTTAGCCTTTGGTTTTCTTCGTTGCATCCAGCTGGCGGCGGCAGCTACTGCGTCGCATTTGCAACTTTCAATGGATTTTCCACGCGAACTTCCGTTCTCCCTGGAACATCAAAATCTTCCTCAGAGTTATACAAGATTTGAAAATCTACTTTTGCCAGAGCTGTGTTCTAGGTGAGGAACAATGAATTTCACTTGGTACCTGAATTCACTTACCAAAGTCAGTTACTGCAGGAATAACAGTGCTTGTACGATAAATATTTTTTTATTCTACAATTTGTTCGCTAAAGGAATACATTTTCATTCTCGCACAGAAACATGTATTTTCTATTGGACTCTTAACACCAAACTATCCGCCTTCTTAACTATAATACTGGCCACTTTGTTGTAGACAGCAATCAGGTTATGCGATGACCATGCATCAGTTCATTTGACGCGGAAGCGCATCGACGGGTCGATTGGGTTGATGCAGTATGTGATTCGGCATAAATTCCTTCGGTACTTGAAACAAGCACTCACGCGCATGGAGTCACAACCATTCGGCATTCGAACTATTCGCAGTGACCAGTCTAATACGCACGCAGTTCAAATTTCTGTTGCCCGGCTGTAGGAATTTTTCATTGAGAGACAATTGTTGTGCGTCTCGACCATCAACTCGTTATTGGTCCACCTCCAAATAATTTGAATTTTTTAACGTTGCGATTCACCGGAGACACATTCAAAGAACTGAGGAGTAAAAGCAATTTCTTCCGAAATCGCGTGGAAGCAGTCCGTTCGTGTAGGCAGTTTCAAAATTCCGATGTCCAAAGCACCGAAGACCCAATCGAATTGTACGCTCCTGGAAATTCACTGACAGATTTGAGCTGATTATGGTTAGCCGTTTCACCCCAGTGATTGTGCAATATCTCCGGGATCCTTATAGCGGAAGGGACAGAGGAAATTGAAGCAAACTTTCGAGAAATGTCCAACACCTCTCGCTCTATAATTATAAACTATTTGATCGAGCAAAGGTTAAATTGCCGGCTGTGACGGATCAAAAGATTCGGCGCCGACGCTACATTGTGTCAGGAGTCACAAGGGTAGTAGTTTCGACTTGCTGGCGCCCCCCCTTGCATTACTCGGCTATGGAGATTTCCTCCTCGCTCGACCTGTCGTCGTCCTCGCTGTCCTCGATCAGGCCGTGAGGTCTCGGCGAGGGAGGAGGTGGAGGGAGGTGGATAGGTAGGGTGGCGGGGCGGAATGGAGGAGGGCCTGTTGCTCGGCTTTTGTTTCCAAGCAAACAAACCTTCCCCGCTCGATACTCTGCCGCTGCAACGCGCGTTAACTTGGTCTGCCGGCCGGAAAACAACGCAGCACCTGCCGGCCCCAATTTGCGTCCCTTGCATCTTCTGCCGAGTTCGAGGCTCCGTGGCTGCCTTGTCCACGCTCGGCTACTCTCTGCCCCAACCCTCCTTCCCGTGAATATCGACTAAATCACCTTCGACGCTACAGGACGCGTCGCGGCGCCGCTTTGCCTTCATCCTAAAAACCAAAACTTTTCGCGTTGGGCACTGATTATGTTCCGATTCACTGGACGCTAACAGGACAGCCACTGTTTTAGCTGCGTTTCGTTCGAACACGTTTTATCTCTCTCAATTCACTTCTCTTCTTCTTCGCCTAGCCTAATGTCAGTCCTAGATGCTTCCTCCGGTGGAGCTCACACTTTTTCTGGGCTTTCGATCAAACGTAAGTTAAGATCGAAAATGCGAATAGTCCGGTGTAAAAGGATCGAAGAAATTTTGTGGAAACTAATTTCTTTAACTGGCGCTTCTACCAGGAAATCAAATTAAAGATCCAAACGATAGAATCTGTGCTCCGTCAAAGGCAATAGAAAGTAATGGGATTTTCTCTTGTCGCAAGATCACTACGTGATCCTGAGGTGGATAGGCTCGCGGCAAATTCTGTAATTGTATCCTAGGCAAGAGAAACCGAGCGAAGGTAGACGAATTTTCCGCTCTTAGCTGTTTGCTGATGTACACGTATTATAGATAAGGATGTGTCGGCGAGCCGAAGAGTTGGGATGTTGCTGTTCGTGTTGGCGCCGGCGTCAACTGTTGTTACAGCGTAATTGCCTTGAGAACGAACCAAGCACAATAGCGCCGAGTCCTGGCTTACCTATGCATGGATGCACACACGTATGGTGACGTAACGACGTAATGACGTAACGACGTGACGTCACTTCTGCAGCCTATTTACACGTTACCGGGGCGTTGAGAGGTTCTGCTCTCAAAACACACTGAGTTACGAAGTAATCGACTTTCCTGACCCAGAAACTTGAAAGAGCTTCATCTACCTACTCCTTGCACTCGCTGACCTTTTTTCATCAAACATTTTACAACTTTTAAGTTTCAACCTTCTGACCTTCTGACCTTCCAAGCCTTCGGCCTCCTCCTACTTCTCTTTCTTCCTTTTTGATACCACAATTCTTCAGAGTTCCATATAAAATTGTTGGAACTCTGAGATAAGGGATCGGACAATGATTGCAATCGATGATCATGACTCTAGACTGTCTGAGCTCGTAAGTCTGGGGAAGAAAACACTACCGGAGAGAAAGAAAGAAAGAAAGCGTTCAGAAAGAATCGAGCTGTAGACGTAGGACCGATTATCCTCAATAAAGAATTGAATCCGAGCAAAACTGATTCCGGGCAAAATTCAGGCTGAAGATCGAACGCTAAGAGACTCGATGGTCCAAAGCAATTTGATAAAAATTATCACGAATGGGAGAACCGACCCGCTCAATTTCGGACAATGGAAGCATCCGGTGGCCGAAATAAGAGAAGGAACGAGAGGAAGGCACGACGAGCAGGATTCTATATAGCAATAACTGATGTACCGATTGGCTGCTGGGCCGTTGGAGATGACGTCGGGACGCTTCCTGCCATTCATGATAATCTTACACGTCGCACTATGGGCACTCTTGACTCCCAGCCTCTATTTCCTTTTGCAGAATTGCACTTTTAGTCGAGTTAATGTTTACTCGGGTAACGACACCCTCGTGCTCCTCAGCTTGCACTTTCCAGCAACACGCTGCTTTTTGCTTTCCTGTCTCTGCGACCATCCTCGAGCGTGCCTCGCAGTATTTATTTTTCCTGGCAACATTTTCCTAGCTCCATCTAGGAAAAATCTGACTGCGATGTAAAGAAACGAGCGTAAGTGCGAACGCGAAGCCGACGAGGCTGTTGATATATATGATAAAAATAAGGAATAACGTTCTGGGTTGTCTGGCCTACTTTTTCGGAGAGTGAGAGAAATCGGAATTAGCACGGGACGTCGTTTCATCCGAAAATAAAACTAGCAATATCGAGGATTACCTTGTGAGATTTCGATGGTGCAAGCGAATTGCGCAAGCAGCACTTCGCTCGTGATTCGCTGTGTAGCAGACCGAGATTGAGAAGCAGAGGATGAATCCTGCCAGGCTCCACGCCTGGGAGGATCAATCTCGCTCTTTGGGGAAGCTGGAAGGAAAAGAAGCTTCTAACCGGCACCGAACGACGGCACTGCGACTGCCCCGTTTTAATTAGCGACCGCCCAGCTTGATGAAGTTTGTTCGTTAGTTGATTGCGCGAATTATCCTTAATGTCGTTACTACCGATTTTCACGTAAAACGAGCTTCACCGCGAGAACGATGACGGCAACATCGAGCGGACGACGTCGAGCAGGATCAAGAGGATGCAAGTACGAATGATCCGGCAGCGAGAGCAGTTCCACTTTGCCAGTGAGGAGCCTTTGATGGTTCGCAGCATAAAAAGAGTTCTCTGAAATTGGAAGTGATGCTGCGTTTTGGCCTCGTACAGTCCTCCCTTTACAATTTGTGGCGGGACTGGTGTGTAATATCCGATTCGACGATAGCTTCAAATACGCGGTCAGTGTTGAACTTCGGAATGGATCGAGCGCATCCTTTTATAGTTTTCCATTTTCCAGCTAGGCAAGCGGTCTCGGGCTTGGGAGGCAGGAAAATTGTACCAGGAAGGATCTAGCAGTCTCATGGAAAGGAGTCCGATGCGGTCGCTGACCGAATACGCAAAGCCGCCGCCTGCTACAGTTTGTCCGCTTGCGTCATGGCACAGTAGGCTACAGTGCGAATTTAATCGTTCGTGGTATTTGGAGTTTTATGGCATCCACGTTACCGACAACCAATATCGTGGAGATGTCGGTACGGTAGAGAACATTAGTTCTTCCCTGGGGACGAACGACGATAGTTCGGGATTATTCCACCTGCTGGAATTTCGCTCCCGACGATACCCTAAAGAACAATTATACCGTATACTGTCGACACTTCTGCTTCGTATTTATTTTATAAACAGCACGATACTCTTCTTCTGGCGACTCGTGATAACGCCTGGCTCGCAGTAACCTCCACCCTCAGAAGTTATCCGAAACCGGATAATTCAATGCGAATAGCAAGGCCGGGATCATTATTTCGCCAAGTTTGGTCGCAGAGTTTTATACTCAATTGCTTGGAACACAGATTCGACTTTAAGAGAATCGGATGAATCAGCTAAATCTTTTCCCACGGAAAAATGGTCTAATTAACGTATAAAAAAAAATATGTTCAAAATTACCCAAAAAAATATGACGAGTCATCCTTATGAATGCAAAATATATTTTTAGCAGTTTTTTCATGTCACTATTGATTCCATGAAATAAACTGTCTCCAGTTACACCCACGCAAGTTACTCGGATATCTTTATCGCTGTCATTTTGAAAACCGTGACTATCCTTAGGGTACCAGGGGAAACATTCTCAGGAACTATAGGAAGCATGGAGTCCGAAGAAGTCAGAAAGGCGCCGAGGGCAGTCAGAGTTATCCTAGGGATTCTGATCCCCGAGGTGTTCAGAGTGAGAGTGCGAATAAAGTGATATTTCGGATGAACCGGCGATGAAGAGAACGAGGAAAAGAAAAAGATGGACGAAGGGAGCGAGCGACCGAGAGAGTGAGAGAGAGAGAGAGAGAGAGAGAGGTGAGAGGTGGGGGGGTAGCGCGTGGGCGGTGCGCTCGTGGCGGTGGTAGGCTCGCCGGGCCGCGGCTGTCACTTGTCAGTTGGCCGCGAGCGTTCGGTGCTTCCAGTCTTAGGACGCAAAGTGTTGGTTGAGCGTCCGTTCGAACGCGCCTTCTCTCACCTGCATTAATTCCGATTGATTCTGATTTACATCGAACCAAGCCTGCCTCCTGGTGGCCATTGTTATACGATCGCACATGCCCCGTAGCTGTGTATTTGATTTCCTCTCTGTATCCCAACAGATTCTCACTATGCAATTCCACGTGCTGGCCAGTCCAGTCGCTTCCCAGGAAGAGTGCACCCGCTCGAGGCTCTCGGATTAATTTGGTCTCCTCCTATTAACGCGTCCATTTGGTTCCTCTGTTTTCCATTGCAGGCGATGTGTTTGTGCAATATCGTGTCCATTTAAAGCATGTTCGTGTCTTCGGTGCTTCGGAAGGTGCTTGAATCCTAAAGAGTGTGCGTGCCAATTTCTCTAATTGTGCATCGTGTGCGTGCAGTGTGAAGTGCAGTTATCCCAGCAATTTCCCTTTACCGGATATCCCTTTCTTCTGGATTATTTCAGATAATAGCGGTGGATTTCGAGGCAAGTCACTGACATTAAATTTTCCCTCGTACAGAGCAGCCGCGATACGTGCTTCCGGTCCTCGACGAAGCTTCCGCTTTCTAAAATGATCCGAACCTCGTTGCTCGTGCGTCGCGCTAATGAATTTGCTTCGATTCGATCGATCTCGAGGAAACGGGGCGCATCGCGCGGCTCTCGATTTTTCAAAATGCACAACGGAGAAGTCGCAGCTCCGACCCGGAAGAGTCGACAGTCGTCGTGGTCGTCGATCTTTCTCCTGCTGTGCGTCGGAGCCGCGACGTCTGACGGTTTCACTGGCGAAGGCACTCGAGCGTCGCGACGACTTTCTATGGCTGATCCGAGTCGACGGTCGCCTCTCGGCCAATCGAGTCAGTCAAGAAGCAACGGGCGAGGCGAGTCTCGCGTGCACACACCTGTTGTTCACATTTCACGTGAGTCACAGAGCCACTCTTGCACTCGGGCACTCGCGCACTCGCGCACAGGCCTATCGTAATGCGACACGCAACGCACGCAGCCAGTGGAACTAGCATTGGTGTGCGAGCGCACGCGAGACTCGAGCGTGCATTATTTATTTACACATTGCGTAAGTCAGGCCGGCACTTGACGCAGCGTCTCTCGATCAGGCACGTTGGATGCCAGCGAAGCCTCGTACGTGTGCTTTTTCGGTGAGTCCAGCCGAAAAAAAATTAATGGCTGATCTGCGCCAGATTGGCAGCTCCGCCGCGATGGTCCTGTGCCTTCGTCGGGGGAGCCTATTGTACTTTTTCCTTTATTGTTTTTGAAAATTCCCGGCCGAATCGACCGTAATTCACTGGAAATATTTGGCAGGCGACGACGCGTCCTTTTTATTGTATTTTCTTCTCGTTCGATCGCGCAACTCGAAGCTTATCTCGAGATCAGATAAATTTCCTGTGAATTCGGATTCGCCGACAGCCGTCCTTGTGCACTTTTAGTCCTCGTGCGAGATTGATACGACGAACGATTAAAATACTCTTAATCTACGCGCAAAGCCTTTTCGAATACATCCGTGGTCATCGAAAACTGCTGAACTCTCGTGACCCATCA
The DNA here is from genome assembly GCA_030142595.1 of Trachelus iudaicus. Classification (NCBI taxonomy): domain Eukaryota; kingdom Metazoa; phylum Arthropoda; class Insecta; order Hymenoptera; family Cephidae; genus Trachelus; species Trachelus iudaicus. The sequence goes on along the minus strand of JARQTH010000353.1, from coordinate 338,301 downwards.
GGAATCGAACGATCAAGAACGATCAACCTTCCGTCGCTTGGACGAAGATAATAAAAAAATTAAAAAAAAATAAACTTGGCGATCTCGACTTTTCCATTTCTCGAAAATGAAATCCGTCCGATCGCATCGTTTCCTGCGATTCGGCCTTTAATTCCAGAACGTTAACGTCGCCGTTGATTCCGTATGGAGTCTAGTGGCCCGAGAATCCAATATGCTCAGCCATTGTCCTCTCTAAATCCGATTCGTTTGTTGTGGCAGGAGACGCGTTATCGTGTACGATTCTTCGAATCAGTCGTCACGATAACTCGGCCCGATAGCGAGACACGTTTTCCCCGTGAGCTGAGATCTCAGTATTTCTTGTTCGTGACAAGGTGCCCGAGCTCTCGCTCAGAAAGTGGCGGCGCTCGCAGCTCCTCGGGCAGCCGCGCACGCACGCGATCTTCTTCAACCTGGAGCGGTCGGCTTTAATCGCTATTTCTGAACACGAAGCGATCTCACAGCTGTTACATCCACTGCTAATACATCGTTGGTCTCTGGTTTTTTCCTTTCGTGGTGTCTAAATTACGAAATGGCGCGGAGGAAAAATTGCGGACGTAGTCCGGTTGCGTCCTCCCTTATAGGAGGACGATAGCCACTCCTATCCACGTGTGCTCGTGCACGCTCGCTGCTCTGTGGCATTTCTTTTACTATTTTTTCAAATTACACGCGCACCACATGGAGGCGGCCGCGCGTCACCTTCTACCTGGGACTCGCTGGAACTCTGGATTCGCTCTGTCCGCTCTGTCCGCTCTGTCCGCTCACCGATAGCGGCTACGTGCATAGGGAACCTGGCTGGGGGGGGGGGGGCTTTAAAAATTAGTTAAATCCTCCCTCCTCCCGGTCCCGACCCTTATGGTCCTGGCTCGAAGCCCACCGGTTCTAGCAATGAAACCGAACTCACCCCGAACACGATCAAATGTTTCCTCGACACCGTAATGCTTGGCCTTCGATCCACGTGAACGCCCGTCAAGCCTAAATCTAACTAGAAAATAGGCAGCTTCCTCTCCCACGAACGTCTTTCGCTCCTCGTCGCTCTTACAAATCTCTCACCCAGCCTCCATAGCGCACGCGATACCAATTTAGTCTTCGCTAACAAATAACGCTATGGCGTGTAGTCCCTACGCGTGGCGGATACGCGGACCAATCGGAATTGCCGAGTAACGTGACGCAACGTGACGACACGTAAAATGTACAACGTGCTTAATGCTCGATGGAATCCGGAGGGCTAGTCGAAGATTGCCAGAGAGCATGCTCTCGTAATGCGGAGGGTGGATCAGTAAAACGCGTCGTAGAGCGTCGGCTCGAATCCGTCGCTAGCATCGGCAAGCGAGCGCCCCGTTTGCTGGGACCCACAGAACCGGTGGCTGAGATATACTGCTCGCTCAAAAAACATCGTCGTAACACGAGCGTGAAGGAAAAGGAAAGCCTTTCGGAAATCCGATCGATCGCTGTGCGATCCTGGGAGGCTGCGTGCGTGTCGTCGACGCAGGCGCAAGGGGACGCAGCAGCAACTGCCTAACGAGACGCATCTTCTCTCATCTCCCAGAGCTGTGGGATTCGGAGTCATCGGCGATCGAAGAACGGAGGAAGATCGATTCGGTGTGCCGATCGGTCGATTATGTTTTGTACTTTCGAGCGACTCTCGAAGAATCGTGGCGCGGAAATCAGCCAGCAGCAGGATCTGCGCGCTCAGGCACCGTGGACCCACCTGCCTGACCCGGAAGGTCGCGGATGGCCAATTCCCTGATCGCATCAACGTTTGCCTACAGCACGTACGTTGTTACGTGCGCGAGTGCCTACTCGTAACTTACGTAACAGGCAGCATGCACGTCCCACGTATGTACGCATGTACGGACTGCATAAGAGCTATCGGTTAGCACGAAAACACAAAGAGACCCCTTGACCACCGTACATAATGGCGGCTTCAGGCTGCCCTGACGTCCCGACGCCGCTGCCGCACGGTTGCCACAGGGAATCCTTTCCATAGGAGAGCCGCAAGTGGCTTTGTCCAAATCCTGCCAACCTGCCTAAAGGAAAACGTTTAACTTTTGTTTCCAATGGCTGCTCCGGGAAGGTCAATTGGACGGTAGGAGCAGGTATATGGATCCCATGTGCCGCATCAAATGACATCATGGCGTCCAACTATCCTCAGGCACTCCTCGCCTGTAATCTTCGCGCAGTGTCGTGTCATCATTTATCCCGTCAGGTGCACCGAGAAGAGGGCCAGAGTTATGACGATATATGAAACGGAAGAAAGTGAAGTGGGCTGGATGGAAACTGTGGCGCGTAGGAGAGAAGGAAAGCCGAGAGCGCGTAGGAGGAAGTAAAGCGTAACGATGAGGCGGGTGTAGAGGAGGAGGAGGAGGAGAGTGGAGAGAAAATTGGGCAATTACTCTGCGACTGGTCAGGGTGGTGGAGGTCTTTTGTTTTACGATATCGTTCCCTCTTTCACTCTTCTTCTACCACCGGGAGTACTATCAAGAAAATGGCGCCAGCACCATCTCGCGAGAACCAACGCGAAGCTCTCTGCTCCTTAATCCTTTCTCACCTTGAAATTGCCTTCTGGATTGGGAAACCTGGCTTCGCCTCACCTGACCCTTTGCGGTTGCTTCGTTAAAAGTTACGAGCTCCTCCCCTCTTTCGCCCCTCTCTCTCTCTCTCTCTCTCTCTCTCTCTCTCTCTCTCTCTCTCTCTCTCTCTCTCTCTCCTGAAAGCTCCTCTCGACCTTCGGATGGGCCGACAGTTTCGAATGACTTGGTCATTCTTCGACCGACAGCAACGAGAGGACCAAGCTCGCTAACAAGATTCTTTCTATGGAAAATTCATGGTCACCTTCTGTCCTCGCTACTTTCTCAAGAAGGTTTACTTTATCGAGCGGCTGATTAGCCAGCAAATCCTTTAATTTAATTAATTATTGCAGCCAACGAAGAAACCGCCTCCTACCCCATCCCTGTTGGTACACAGCTCGTTGCCCAGCAACAACGAGACACAGGGCCAATAATCTTGGCTCTGGCTACTATCCAGAATGGATGATCGTGGCCACGCGATATTTTCGCTCCGTCGAAGCTCCCGTCCCGTCGGCCGACACGAACCCTAATCTGGTTACACGGTTCCTCGCCCGTATAGGATCTTCCCATCCAGCCGTTGCGAACGTCGTTCTCCCCCGTGGTCACCGTTCTTATCAATGTCACTTTTGACATTATCTTCATCACGTTTCCTTCCTCCTGGAAGGAGAGTCCGGACTTCAGGCTTTTGGGAATTTATCAGAATACGCGACAGGACGTCTCGTGGCTGCGTTTCGGAAAGGGCGGTAGGGTCGAGGGGTTCGAGCGGTTAACCGTTATTCACAGTCAGTCCACGATCACGTGGTGCAAAGTAACGCGATGCCACCTAACACGGTGTCAACGAATCGCTGGGCCGTCGGGATTACCGGATGCTCCTCCGCGTCGCGACGCCACTTTCAATTGGATTCTTGCACCGATGTAAAACGGTTCCCTGACCACAAGACTCTTTTATTCCGAGCATCGAATCCTCTTGAGACTCGATAAAGCGAAAACGTACTCCTGTGCTCTATTTTCGAAGATTTAAAATCGAACGTGCTTTACGGACGAGAGCGATGCCGAATACCGAGAATCGCGAGGCTTCTTCCTATTCGCTTATTTATAGGGAACACTTCGGTATATCGATGCTCCTCAGGCGCTTCCACAGCTTCCAATTGAATTTACTGTCTGGGCTGTTGCTCGTATACGGATATAGCATACATTAACATCAAGTTCATTAGCAGTTAGCGGAGGCTCTTTCTCGTTACATGCAATCTTTCTTTACTTTGGTTTCTCGCGATGTCTTCTTGACTCTCTGCAGCCTTCGTGGAGAGCGCACCATCGGGACACGTTCCAGCGTTTTCCCTTTTCCTCAGGCCGCGATCACGCTTCCTTTAGATTTCGTCACGAAGATGTTTCTGCCTTTGTTACGCACGTCATTTCGATTATCGACGCGGAATCCACGTTGTTCCATGCTGTCAGTGTCGCTGTCGCTCTTGAAGACACGAGCTGCTGCGATAAGACTTTTGACACGATAAAGAATGAAGCCTTCCTAACTAGATTTGCGTCTTCCACTTTGTATTCGACGCTTCGCTTCTTTCCTTTCCATTATTTTAATAATTTTCTTTTTTGAAGTTTAAACGGAAGACAAACGGGATCGCACTCGAGACGCAGCCTGCTGGGAATACGAATTGACGTGGACGGTCGGTATCTAATGGTATCTAATTGTGAAAGCAAAGTTCTTTCCCGTGTCATCCATCCGTCTTGCCGGTCGTCTCTCTGCGGTTTTCTGCAGTTGCACACAGAGTTGCGCAACGAAGTTGCGTCGATTCGGTTAGATTTCGAGATGGAGAATTTCTGCGCATCCGCGAGGGAGTTTCACTTCCGGCCGGAACTCCATTGAAAGCGTCATTTGACGACCTAAAGTCTCTTCCGTCTACATTCTGCGAGCCCTCTGAAAAAGGTCTCTCTCACAGACGCATCTACTTCAATCTTTGCTTTTCCTTCTATTTTAAAGACTCCTTTGATTCTCCGCGTTTTTGCATCAGCCTGTTCCATTCCAAGTCTTTGGCTAGGAGATTATTCTCTGTCCATTGACGTTTAAACGTTACGGTGTGGGTATTCGGACGACGTGGAACTATAGCGGTAGCCGTATGGAGCTTGGATCGTCGTTGTGGACGCCGCCTTACACTCGGGCGACACTCGATTCTCCTGGCTGGTGCGTACACGTGCGTATTCGAGTGTGAGTCCAGTGGGTGAATAAGCGATACGTGGCAGTACAGGAGAAGAGAACTGTGCCAACTGTCGAGCGTTGCGTAACCCTCCCCTTTCCCTCCCCATGCCCTACCCCAATCCAGCCCACTTTCAAACACTCCTCTGTTCTTTCTCCCTCCTTCTCTCCCTTCTCCTGCTTTCGAACGCGACGCGTAACCGACGCTCGGTTTCGACACGTAAGACTCGTTCGACTCGCTCGGCTTCTCGAGCGGCCACAGACTGCCGCGATCTCTCGCGAGTCGGCGGGGAGAATGGGGAGAGCAGTGATGGATTCAAGAGCGAGAGCGAGTGTGAACGCTGCCGTAGGGAAGTAGTGGAGAGGAGAGGAGAGGAGAGGAGAGCCGGCTGGCTTGCAAATCGTAGGGGACACGTGCGACGCGTTAACGCGCGTAATAAGCACGTTGCGAAACGACGCTAAAAGGAAAAGTGGAGCGAGTCTATTGCACGTACCTATATAGTTTCATAGTCTCCATGGTCTCATGGAGTTTACCGAGGGTATATTGTAGCTCGCGAGTCACGTGCCTCTTTGAAAGGTGTAATTGGTTGATCGACGAGGAAGTCCTTAGACTGTTAGTTCCTTCGAATTTTGCTTGGTCCTTGCGGCTATAGAAAAGTGAAAAAGTATGGCGCAGCAGCTGCTCCCTGTCCCCCCTTAGCTGCGATGGGTTCGCCTGCTGTTTCCCAGCCTCGAGTCGACTTCCTTCGCTTCTACGAATTCCTCTATCGGTGATTGATCCGTCAGCGAACGGACGGTATCTCCCGACTCGCCACTCGCGAAATCAGGAGAATCGATCGATTTCAAAAATATTTCATGAAAATGCAATTCGGCTGACACGTTTGAAATTGCCGCCTCGATCGTATGGAAAATTTTCAGGGTGTTCGAAGGCACAATAAACTGGCAGGATGTCAACCAAAGGAGAAGGACTCGCTTTGTCCTCCGAATGACGACGTCTACTCGAGACTCGACATAAATTTCTTGCTGGCCAGGAGGGGACCCCCCCTTCCAATTTCTTTCTTTCTTACAGCCGAATCAGCCTCAAGTACATGGACGAGCTGCCATGCGTGTATGGATATAATTCGTTAAGCGTCGCGACGCCCACATTAATTTCCACTTCCATTCCGATCTGACAGAAAGTAACACGGGGGAGTTATAAAATTGTTAGAGGGTCGCCTCAACGTGGAGTCGCCGATTACACACTCGCGTCCGACCACCTTGAAGCGCAGTTATATTTAGACGGGCAGGCGCGATCGAAAGAGCGAAACGTCGAAATCCCGAAAACGAGTTCATTGTCAAGGATACTTTGCGTCGTGGGAAGCAGAGGCGGGAACTCGGTGGACCTGTATTCCCGCGTACGCGCAGTCATTGACCGGCAATCCGAGCAGCCGCGTGTCTTGATTGTTATTTCTGTTAGTTAATTTCGAGCCTGCTAGCATCCCAAAATATGAAGAAAAATGCAAAGTCCCGGTTCTCGCGAAGGAACAGTCTCTTCTCGCGTCAGTGTGTCAGGCGCCAGGCCTGTTCGTTCTCGCAAGTGGCTAAAGTGCCGCGGAGTATCGATAACGCGGCGCTGCGTCCGCGATTACACCATTTCCAGGTCAGCACGTGTTCGGGAGCATGGAAGAGTATGTGAGAACGTCTGCACGAGAGTCTGACGGCTCGTGGACGCGTGCAGCGCCGATACACGCAGGTGAGACGCTGACGCGGAGAGTCGAACGCAGACGAATTAGGGGGTGGAGGAGTAGGAGGGGGAGGGGGGGGGTGGCGGCTCATCCGAAGCGAAGCGGACCGGTTTTCTCGGAGTGTAATCGAAGCCAGCAGACTCAACCTCAGACCGGGATGGCGGGACGTGGAACTCTTTACGTCTGGAGCTGCCGATATGTGGGGCGGCAGCTGCTCGACTTATTCCACTTTTTATCAATGATTCTTCTTGATTGTCCTTCGCTTCCGCTTGCTTTCTATCCAAACATTTACTCGCTATCGTGACTCCTCCATGATTCTCGGAGCTTTGGAATTTCGTAAGATTGCCGAGCATCGTCAATGGTTCTGTTTACCGACAGATAAAGAACAAAGACAGGCGATAGGCGCATAGATCCCAAAGTTCCTGCGCTCCACACCAGGTAGATAAACCACTTCCTGGGCGCGTCGCTGCTTCGCTACTCTTTCGCCGCGAAGTCCGGCAAACGAGCGACACACACGCCAGGTACAAGCATCCCCCTCCCCACCCCCTGACCACCAGCCGCATTACGAGGAGGAACCGACCGGTCGAGAAACCCTCCTCACCTTCGGGATTCGACGTTGTCAGTTATTCGAGATATAATTTTCCACTGGCGAAATAGGATCCGCGCCCACGTCGACGATCGGGATGTTTTTCTTGATCATGCATCCGTCCGTGATAAAGACGACACTCCGGTGTCAGATGAATAGCAATGGCGGAATAGTTGGCACTGCCGGAAACGACTCCTTCCCCGAAGCAGACTATTGTGCTCTGCTCTCGTTACTTCGACGTTACAGGCTGCTTCCTTCGATTTAGTACGTTCTGTCTATAGACACGCAAGAGGACAACAATGCCAGAGGACACAGCATCATGCTGGAACACAGGTGTACATGTATAACGTTGGTGCAGCTGCTGGCGTCTAGCTGACAGGCAGGGATGCTGGGTCGTTCGGCTGGATGCTTGGATGTTGGACTAGGAGTGGTCCCTTTGGAGATTCTCCGAGGGTCGACGTGGAGTCTGTACCCGGAATGGCCTGCGATAGTGTGTGGACGTGCATAGAAATCCCCTTATCCATTGCGGAGAGACGCCGTTTGCACTTTCCGTTCTTCTCACTGAACAATTTCACTATAAAAGGGAATATCTGTGGTACATCCTCCCAGCGCCAGAGGAAGGAGCTTTCGAGCGAATCGCTCGAATATCAAAACAAGGAAGAGTGTGAGAGAAGAGGACCGAAGTGTCGGCGAATCGGATCTGTGCTCTTCCTCCAGTTATTGACCCCAACGTTTTCTCAAATTTCAAGCCCGTTTCGGCTTCTCTTTCTCTCTCTTGGCTCTCGTTTCTCTCTCAAACGTTAATTCTCGACCCAACAATAGCTCGGCTGGTTCTCGATTCTCGTGCGAATTCGTAAACAGAATCGCTTCGTACTCTGGACTTGCTACTGCACGAGGGAAGCTGCTCCGCTGATTTCTCGCTTTAATGCAATCCTTCGATCCTCGCTGATCGCTCACCTTCTTCTGGGATAATGTAGAATAACGAGGATTAAATATTTCGTCGTTTTGCATAAAATAATCTGCTGTCTGCACCACAGCGCGTCATCGGGTCCCGACAGTCAGTCTCCTTCCAGCATCTTCCATCTTCTCGTGTTCTCGTCGAAAGCTGTTGCGTGTCGGCGTTAGTACAGATGCCCCGTAAGGAGCTGGAGCTGAGGTTGCACGTGGACCTGGTAGTGGTGAAGACGGGAAAGTGTACGTCTGGCGTCTCCCCTCGCCACTTAACTGAACGAGGAGGGTCCAGCCCTTCGAGTGGAATTCCCGCACGAGGCATATGACTCATCGGCACTATCGATCTTACGGAACTCTTCGGGATGCCGAACGAAGATGCGATTAGTTCTTCCTCCCTTTTTCATTATTAACCGCAGGCATCGTTTTGCTAATAAATGATATTGCACTGGACTACGCGTGGCTGGGATACTTAGGTCAAACGAATCATCGTGCAGCGTAGTAAGAGATCTCTCTTTGCTATGGACTTTTTATTCGAGGCTGGAAAACCCAAGGAATTTTCCCGATAAGGTACGGAGTGCCTCGGACTGATACCTGCGTGCCGTAATTTTGCGTATTTCGAGAAGTACAAGTGACTGTGACGTTGCAGTCTGAGGAAAGCTAGGAAAGAGGGAAAAGGAGAGCGAAGGCGGTGATCGTCGACACAGTCAGGCAGCCATTGAACTACGTTAATGGTGGCAGCTCGAGCGTAGAAAGCGGGAAAATGTTCCGAGGCGAAACACGCCGTGCGAGTCCCAAGGGTAGGAGAGCCCAAGGTTCGGGGTTGGGAGTCGGGAGGCAGGGGGAGCACCCAGGGGGAGCACACGCGGACGGAAGTGAGAGATCGATACGAGAAGAGGAGGGGCGCCACGAAGGGTGGGGAGGGGGAGAGCTGCGATTCGAGATACTCGGAACCAAACCGCCACGAGTCGCACAACCTCCTCTTCTCTCATCTGGACCAATCAATGATTTCCGTTCTTACTGTTGGGCCACCTCCCCCTCTCTTTACTTACTCACTCCCCTCCTTCCGCTCTTGCAATTCTTCAATCTTTTTATCCTCCTTCCTCTCGTTCACTCTTTATTTCTGCATCGGTTGTTTTTTCTCCCTCGGTTGATCTCGAGACTCCAGGCGAAGAACAAAAGGGATGCCTGACTGCTCCTGAATTTCGCCCCAGTGGGTACAGCCAATGCACCCCTTTTTTTCGATTTTTCATAAGGATTATCCGCGCGGTCAATTGTGTTCTGAAAAAAAGGGCAAAAATTCGTAACGCGAAATTGCACTCGTCCAATCGCTGATGCCTGACATGCACCCGATACAACCCGATGCACCCGATGCATCCGACGCATCCGACGCAGCAGGCTGGGGAAAACATAACGTAATGGTTGCCGTTCAACAGCGAGCAGCTATCAAATTTCGGGATTCGCAGGACCTACTGGATCTGTCGCGTGTTCACCCTATTCACCCCATTCACCCCATTCACCCCATTCACCCCATTCACCCCCTATTCGATAGTCTTGCACGGCACAGGTGCGCGTTAGCCCGGCTGCGGCACAACGGATTCCAAACAGGATATTGGATTTTTCCTTGATGCTGTTGCACCGTGATGCATGCGCCATCTTCGTAATCTGCAGATTCCCCGTCTTCGCTGTCGTTATCACTCGTTCGTCAGCGGTTCGACCTGGCAAACTCGACATCCGTCCTTCTTTGAATCCCAGTGAGAAGTTTCCACCCTGTGGAATGGCGAAGGACGCGAACATTTCGATTTTTCTCTTTGCTTCCATTTAATCTTTTATCGGTCAGCAGCCTCGACGCGGCTGAATAGACTTTCCCAAGATTGGTGGGTCGGAGGGACACCCGTTCTCTCTACGGTCATCCGTATCCGTCGCATCAATTTGGCTCCCTCCTTATCTCAGCCTCTCTTCGTCGCTCGGGACGCCGCGCTGTGTCAAGGGGTTGGCCGATGAGTCCGTCTCGATAGTCGCTAATGGCCTTTCCTTCATCGAAGCGACCCACATCTACGAAATATTCGCGCGATTCTCACTCACTCGCGAATAGGGAACAGCAAATGGTGGACGCTGAATAGCGAATTGCGAATTGCGAATTGCGAATTGCGAATAGCGGCGATGATGTCGATGGCCGGTGATAGAGTGGATAAAGTGTCCTCCCCATTCAAGCGACACGGATTCATCCATCAGCCGCATCAGCAACAAACATTCTATGCCCACCAATCTCCCTCCCCACCCCCCTCCGCCTGTCACTCCTTTGCTACGTCATCTACCTTCAACACCCCTGCACCTTATCCAGGACTACGTACACCTCCTGCCCTTAACATAATTCACGAAACACCTCAACGACGCACGCGGAGATTCGTCAAGCGCATTGGCTCCTCAATCTCCATAATCTCCATGATGGAGAAGGCGCGATATAATATCTGTATAGTTCTTCCGAACCAATCTTGCGTCGCTGTGTCGCTTCTTCGCTCCTTGACGCTATCCTCGTGTATTTCGCTTGTCAGCCGTTCATTTCCCTACTTTACTGAGGTCAAAGTTCGCGGGAAACTAATTAGAAAGAAAGAGGATGCAGCTTAATTCTGCAAACGATGCCATTCAATTTGCCCTCACGGATACCAACCACCAACCACCAACCACCAACCACCAGTGACCAAGTCGAATATCAACCCCGTAGGACGAGGGAACTCTGAGCTTCCGCGAGTCAGCAAACGTCGTTCGGTTTTTATTCAGCAATTGTATTTTCCAGTTAAAAACAATAACGATAATAACGATAACGAGTGTCATTTTTATAACGATATTTCTATTTTGGCCGGGCGGTTTGATCGACGTGAGATAAATATTTTTCGAACGAAAATATCTCGTTGCAGTCTTTGACCCGGTTATTTTCACGCGACAGTCGGCAGACCAAAATTGTCGAAATATTTTTCATCGGTGGAACATCGCGATGGCTCTGGGATAAACGTTCTACATATATCGTTCCAACCGGATAGGCTCGATAGAATGGAATATTGATACGCTCAGGCTATTGATTTGCGTATCGATAACTGATTGCCATGGCGAACTGCGCTCTTCGCGCTAAAATGGTACTGGAATGTCAAGTTGTCACAACGATGCAGCAGCTTGACACTGACTAACCGTGTTGCTGCGTTTACCAGAAGGATCGTTAAACGGGAGAGAGAGAGAGAGAGAGAGAGAGAGATGCAAAGAGAGAGGGAGAGGAAGAGAGGCAAACGGAGATCACTCACGGAGGGCAAAAATTGGTCGACATGGTGCGGCGTGTCACGAGTCAGGCACACGCCTTCCACACGGCTAGGTAGCCAGATTGGGACTCGGTGAGTCCCAAAGACCCAAATCCGCGGCCCAGGACTCCACGCGTTAAAGCTGGCGATGCCTGTAAAATAGTTAGATAGCGCGGATACGTGGTGAACGTCTCTGTTCTTTTGTGCAGGAAGTGTCGGCGCCATGTTGACGTTTCACCAGATACATGTGCTTCATCTGCAGGATGTTTGCGATTTAGTGATGCATCTGATCTTCACTGAACTTGAGCACAGCGTCACCATAGTTTCTCGATTGGTGCGTTCATCACGCAGCTACCACTGACATCTCTCGCGTTGGACGCCCGCAGGCAAGATGCGTTCCGCCTTTCGCTGAACGCGTAACTCCGGCCCGTAACGTCCGACTACACGTTCTGCCACAAAACGTAACACCGGCCGATTCGTATTCTCGGTATCCGAGCTACGGAATGCGAAATACCGCACACGCGCCTGCCCATCCTACGTACCGTTGCGATTCAGAATTCAACACCAAAGCCCAAAATTATAAAAACACTCAGGTAACAGCGTTCGAATGAGTCGACTCAGTCAGCTCTCTTAGTGGACCGACGGAGGATACGTTCCATTTATTGAATTTTTTAAATTCTTTTTCATTAGGATTCTGCATCCCCACAATTCGTAACGTGCTCAAAAACCCTGATTGTGCCGTCACGTATTTGATTTATTCGAACACACTTTTTTCTCCTTTAAAACTGCCTATTGCGCTCTCCATGGCTTTTCAAAATAGTAACATGTACGTGACAGTAGAAAGAGATAGGACTTACCGAGAGTCATTCTCGAGAAAAAGGAACGTCTTTGAATCCACCTTCCACAAATTTCTTTTTTTTAATTCCATTGCGTTATCATACGCGGTTAGATAGAAATTCTTTATAGTCATAGAGACTAGGCGTAATTTGAAATCGTAAACGAAGCTCTTACCCAGAGACAATCGAGTCTCTTGTTTCTCGAGCAAAGGGTAAGCTCGGGACACGCAGCCCCCGTTAATTCGCCTCGATTTTTTGTTATTTCGATGAAAGTAAGTTCTATCATAGTTTTGAGGTAACGGAAGTAACGCGACTGTTTTCACGTGTAATATTCCCCAAAGCAATAGACTCCATTAAACGACGAGAGTACTTGAGAGTTCTGATCCATTATTGCTGTTGTTGCTATTGTTGCTATTGTTACTATTGTTGCTATTGTTGCTATTGTTCCTACTGTCGGAACAGACCATAGCCGGTGCTCGTGATCCAATGAAAAGACGCCTATCTCGTGGCGGTGCGCTCTCTGCGCCTTGTGCTACACGAGGTCGGCTAAAAATACGTCTATCGAATCACAGAGTAGCTGGTGGAGCAGCGAGTGAATTAGAGTGGCCGCTCGGTAGACGCTTCTCCGGCATCCTTTCCTGCTCTGATCATTTGCATCGATTTTTCCTGCCAAAGATTTCTCGAATTGACGAAGATTCGATCCGAAGCTGGTGCGTCTCCGAGGAGCGATATCCTGCATCGCTATCCTTTCTACTTGGAAGCTTGAGTACGATTGGCCAATTGTACGATTTCCCCTCCTGAGCTCCCTCCAACCTTATTTGCGAACTAGCAGAAGGGTGGCGACGCACCCTCCTCGCAATATACCTTTCTTGAATGCCCTTTAGCCCAAGACTCCCTCGTCGAACTAAGACCCTGCAAAAATATTATAGTCAGGACTGAATATTTCAGTAGGGACGAGTCTGCGTTCGATAAAGTTCAGGATTTTGAGTCGTAAGGGAGCCTCCTTCAGAATTTTCCTCGTTCCTCGAACGTGGATGGATCGGCGTGGGGTCCACTACGAGATGCAGGCGAATCACATATTACTGCTTTGCGCTCGCGGAACACTCAGGCAATCACGAACACACGGATCAGCTGTTCGTGAGTCACTCCGTGTTCGAACATACGAACTTATAAAACTCTGAGATCGAAGATTTTCCTCCTAGAGCTAGGAGTGACGTAGCTGCGTGGATGAAGATACCGGGTGGGAGGTGGGGGGGTTATGCTCAACAGAACCGTTCGATGCATCGAGGAGTGGGAAACTTGAGAGACGCCATTTCCTCTTTAATTTGCCACGTGCTCGATCGTATGGTATACGAGCCATGACTCATGATGTTTTGCGCCGCAGGAGGCCCATTGAGTCGTGTCTCTCGCGGTGTCTCTCGCCGTGTCTCTAGGCAACGTACGAAAAACGCGCTGCGTTCTTCTCCTTTGCTCTTGGCCTTTTAGCAAATCAAACAATTTCCTTCGAATGGCAATTTGGTGAACTCGACCTCCCCGTAATTCTCCAGTAATTTCGATAATTGTTTACCATCGCTCCAGGGTCAGCGAGTTTCTCGTGGTCGAGATTCTTCAGGCTTCCCTAACCGTTTACATATTTATAGATCTTCGTGCCAAGTGTCTCGATCTGCTCGGTTCTCTCGTTGTGTCTCCTGCGCCGCCGTTTCTTGACGTTGTCGCAGTCGCAGTTCTTTCGTTCCTCTGGCGACACTGGCATTGGCTCTGAAAACGAGAGACGAAAGTCTTCCGGCAATTGTTCGTTCAAGTGGCGCAGCGCGCAGCAGGGTTGATCGAGCGTTTAGTTCAGCTGGAGGAGCCCAGCAACGGTGCAGCGACGCAAATTACTTCAATTGACGTGATTGCACTTATGTCACCAACGAATTGGGAGCGTCTGCTCTTATTATTTCGAATGCCGTCTTCCTCCCGTAAAATTCCCAATAAAGCCGGAATATGTCGGGTGTCTCGTAAAGACGACGTGAAAGGTCATCGTGGATCTCAAGGGACGCGAATGTCAAAATACTTATAGGGAAATAGATTCATTTTATTAAGTACGTATTGTGACGTGATTTTTCGATCGACGGTAGCGAAAGGATACGAGTTATCGGCTATAAGGATCTGGACCAATCGGAACGATCAGTTCTCGACTTGGACTATCGTCAATGACTGCTTTAAAGCTGCCTCGCACTCCCGGCACTGGCTGCTGATAGTTTTCCTATCTGTCTTTCCTACACGGTATAAACGGTTCTCGCGTTGCTCTCGCAATATCCTGAAAATCCTATCATTTTTCAGCTCGTGTTTCAGAATTGTAACGTACATTGGAAACTGAATTGAGCCAATTGCACGCAAGACTGCGCGTTTATATTCTTCAAAGGCATTTTTTTCTGAGGAAAAGTGACGCAGGCCAGTCGCGTCGTGCCGTTGCTATTTGACGCACCTGTTTCTCAAGGTAAACGAGGCTCCAGGTAGGTCAGGGTTGCGTCGCACGTGCTTGGGGTAGGCCTGCTGCTTGTCACTCTTCACAATAGGAGATAGCAGGACAATAGAGGAAAAGGTCACGCTGTTCGCTTAATCCACGCAGAGCGTTAGCGCGTCCGTTGCTTGTTCGAGGAAATCGCAGGGGGCGGGGCAAGGATTACGTCCGAGGAAGAATGTGGAAGGATTAACCGGGTAACCGAGCGGCGGCAAGTGTGCACTGTTATTAGGGTTGCGCGTTATTAAGTACAGAGACGGAGAAGGCGCTGTTCACTTTACGTGTACCGGTAGGTCGGTGAGCTGGGTGAGCTGGGTGAGCTGGGTGAGCTGGGTGAGCTGGGTGAGCTCAGTGAGCTCGGTAGTCAGCCAACATCTACGGACAATTGGACGAAGACGGGTAGCGTGCGAGATAATTTTCTTATTGTGTATATATAGATATACGCGTGTATAAAAGCAATGAGATATCTGAGAGCTGTGGGTACATTGTGCGAAACATTGTGCCTTGATAAAACGTTTCCCGTGTATTATATTCTTTACGTGGCGTCTTTAGAAGAAGCTATTTTTGCGGCTGGAGCTTGAAACGTAGCAACGCGCGGTGCACCTTCGGCAGCCTCCAGTGTTTTCATGAGCAGAACAGGCGAGCGACTGACGACGGAGGTGCTGCGCAAGTAGGTCGTGTCGCAGTCTCGAGAATCTGTCTCCGACGCCCCGTGTGTTGCTGCTGATGCTACTGTTTGCTGCCATTGCCGCTATTTTGATACCACTTTGTTTGCTCGATTCCCTTCGATTCCATTTGGCGATGTGTGCTTTCGAGAAGGTAAAAGCTCCCGAAGAACCGGACGCAGAAATTACCAGCCGGCTAGACGGGAAACGAGAAAGGAAAGTAAATGCAGCCCTGCGAGGCGCGGCTGAAAATCGATCGTGACGAACCTTCCTCGTCTCGGAGTGACGTCCCGAGCATCTGACCCTATTCGGGAGGGCACTGCGAGGGATGAGCGGCTGAGGGGAAGGAGGAGAAGGAGGAGAAGGTGAAATGTGTGAAGACGTCGGGCTGCGATGAGAGCCTCGTATAACCGGGGAGTCACTCGGGAGATTGAACTGCGTCCTTTCTTTGCGGGACCAAAGAAACTGGCGATGCATGGTCGCATCTCCGTGGAACCTCCTCTCGCCCCTTTGATTTTACTGTATAGGATGTAGGAATTTTGATGATACGGTCTCTCTGGTTCAAACTCTGGATTTCAGCCCCTTGAGCCAGCCCGGCGCTGCAGCCGGGAATGCTGTCAATTCCTTTTTCTTCGGATAAGAAAGTTCAAACCGCTGCTGCTGACTTTCCGTTCGGATGGTTCAAGATGGGAAAGCACGGCGAAAGAGCCGGAGACGTCTTCGCTGCTGAGCGAGAGAGGAGAATATTCGGAATATTCGACCGGTTTCGAGTCGAAGGGGCTGGAAATGAAATTGGAAAGAAGGAGGAAGGATGCAGAACAGTAGCACACGAAGGAGCAACAGGAGCAACAGGAGCAACAGGAGCAACTGCGACGTAGCAGCTGTCCGTGGGAAATTTCCGGAACTCGCTGCTCATTGTTGTTCCTCGTGGCGAGATGCGCCAACTTCTTACGGCGATTAAGTCTCGCGTCCTGCTTTCCTCTTGGTGCGCCGGCAAATTTTCTAGAGAACTTCCGTCCTGGTTCTCGGGAAAGAATTCTTTGGCCGACTCGCCGAGCAGACGAGACTTCTTAACGAAGGTCTTCGGTAGCAAAGGTGCTTCTCCTTGATCGAGCGAAGCACTTGAAGTTTCCGGCCGAGCGCTGCTGCGCATCGGTTTCTGGCTCCTAGGGCATAATTAATGCTGTTAATATGCACTCGAGCGAGCAGTGCCTAATAGTAGCTACACCGCAGTTACGGAACCGGCAGCAATGGCCACCGTAGGAGCAATGCCAATTTCGGCAGCAATATCGGAGGCAGCTCTTCGGTGTAGCCATGAAATTCCCTTTGTGACGGCGGCTCGTGCTTAATCAAGCTCGAATTCCCATTTGGATGCGCACGCGAGCTGCAGTCAATACCCTACGTTCCTCCCACGCAGTTGCCAACTTACTCGAGAGTTTAATAATATTTTACGTTCTTGGTCAGCTTTATGAATTTTTTGCAAAATCAGTTTTGTTCAACAAAATCAAAGCAATTGGATGCGGCGCTTGGCGCTCGCTCGGGTCAGCAAGAGGATTGCTGGATTGTCGGGTGGAAATTTCACATTTCCGCAGTCTTTCGCCATTTTCCACGCGAGGGTGTGCACGTGCTCACTCCCGTGGTAATCCGCAAAATGAACGAGCAGCGTGCGTAATTTGTGTTTGGCGCAGACATATTATGTGATTGACGTGTTTCTGGACGAAGAGCACCTAAGCCAGAATTCTAATTATACGGGTTCTGGTCCATCGGCGGTGAAGCGCACCGATCAACGAACGCACTATCGTGACTCCGAGTGTCTGGCTCTCGCTTTGGACTTTTTCCTCGGAGCTTGGAAGCTCCTCTCGGCCAGCATCGCGCTTCTCACATCTTTTAGGTGTTTCCATCTTGTACGTCATCTTAACTCTTTGCTCCAGCTTCCCTGGCCATTGTGCGTAGCGTTCACCCTGTCGCTTTCCGAGGGAGAAAGTTCCGTTGTCTGGAAATCTGTTTTGCTCTTCTCGTTCTCGTCTTCTCATCCACATCTATCGACCCGCTGGCCACTGACAAAGATGCTGCTTGGCATCTGGCCATTTTGCTTTTGTATGGCGCCGCTTCTTTTCCTTCCACTTTCATCCCGATACTCTAAAATACACTTGTCTGTCGGCTTATTGTATCAAACTCTATCGACGCCCACCGACGCCCAAGAACGCGCGCGTTCCCCTGTGCAGACTCACTTATCCATCCTTTAGGAAGTTGAGGAGCTTCCAGAGCATCCTCCCAACTTCACCTAGTTTGATCAAACTACGACGGTGGCTCCATCTATGCGGCTCGACTTGACGCCGAAGCTCCCGGAAGTTCCGAGCCTACGTATATCATGGCGTAACGAGGATTGAATTTTGTAGCAGCTTGCGCGAAGAGTAGACAGGCGCCCGGAATAAGCTCTTCTTCGATAAGCTCCTGCACGAGGAAGGTAGAGACGAAAATTCCTGCTTCTTTTCTCCTTCTATTCCTCTTTGTCTCTTGTCCCTTCTCTCGCTCTTCGCGGAACGGCCAGTCCTCGAACGCACATGCGACAATTTCCCAGGACTCGAAAGCTCCGTTCGCTTCCATGGCTACGGGATTAGTTTCTCCCCTCGTCACGTAGCTTCTTGTTTTATTGACTTTCACTCGTTTCTCTCCGAAATTATTTGCCAGATTAGAATCGCTTGTGCCTCGAAAGCTTCCGGTCTCCCCCCAATTTACTCAAGTATTTCCTTCTTTCTTCATTCTCTCGTTCCCTCCTTCGAACGAAGCAGCCTCGTCTAGACTCCTTATTGGCGAGTCACTCGATCCGTCTACATCTCCGCGCGTCCAATCAACATGGACCCTTGGTTTCCTCCACCCTCCCGGCCTTTCCAGGTTCATCGTCTCTCCTCTATCTCCCCAGTGAGACATTTACAATTATTTCAAAGCGGATAAATGCACGTAGAGGTAGGAGCGATATAAGAGGAGCAAGATTCGATTATTATTGTCGGCTGAGTCGAAGCAAGACGTTATTTACTTGCGCGCACATTGAGAATACATGATAAGTGGGCGAAGCACTTAATCGTTTGACGGCGGGTCGAAGAGGTTATGGAAACATTAGCGACACGATCGATCCGCTGGGGCTGGATCGATATTCGACGCTCGACGTATCGATTACCATATACCTAATCGACTTACGGCGTAGGAATGGATCTCCGTCTTTGGAGAAACTGGCCCAAGGCACCACTCTCTCGATTCTCTTACTCCCTCCTTCACGTACTTCTCTCATTCTCTCTCTTTCCAATCCTCGCACTCTGCCTCTATGGAATTGTGGCTGCTCACTTTCCCACGACTCGTGCACTCGGAATGTCAATAAGAATCTACCAAATAGCAAAAGGATGGAAAGGAAAGCTCTGCCGCCGCTCGGTGCTTCTTTGTGTCTTCGAAGGCAAATCGCACGATTCATGGTCGTGGCGGCCGTCGGCACCGGGCAACACGATTTTACACGATGTTATAGGCCTTCGCGTGTATTGGGTAACCTGTAGCCACCTTTTGCAATTGAAAACTAGCCAACTGGCAACTTGCAATTCGCAATCCTCTTCTCGGAGCTGCGATCCTTCCCCTCGTGCTGCGTGACTCGCAGAATTCGTCAACTGAAACGTGCTCGATAGATGTATTTTTTTATTTTTCCCATTTAGAGGCAATTCATAGCATCGAACGACGTCAAGTCGTAATTTCCGTTTAATTCCGAAATTGCGAAGAGTCCATTTCCAGGACTCGAGGGATATTTCCCACGTGAGGTTTCCGAGCGGTTTGGTTTGGTGAGAGGCCGAGAGGTCGCCGAGGTCTCCGAGGTCTCCGAGGTCTCCGAGGTCTGCTAAGTAGAACGGTGCCAGGAAGGTCATACGGGCGTGCGGGCATTCGCAGCATTACGGTCTCTTTGTGAACGCGCGCGGCCCAAGCGTCGTCCGAGGCTTCGCTGCGGTCGGCTCAGGCCTTTTTGCATAACCCATTTACGGATCGACGTCTTATTAACGTGTTGGAAAGTCGAACGCGAGGCGTCTCTCACGCACGTGATGCGAGCGTCGCCGCAACGTCGGAATAAGTACCAGGACCGTCAGTTGCGTCTGCGGCTGTGGGAGGGAGGTAGGGAAGAGGAGGGCGTCGCGACGCATCGAGATTGCGAGGGAGTCTGGATAGGAAAACGTCGCGCGTTTCGTCGATTCTGCGCGCCAGTCCAGCTTGGGTTCGGACGACTACTTGCAGCCGTCATTCGAATTTCATTAGAGGGAGCCTCTACTTGGCCCTGGCATTATACTGCGAATGTCCGACGCCCCGGGAGCGTCGGGGCGGGGCAGCTCCATACTTCGCACTTTCGACCTCATCCTATCCCCAATTTATAGTTTAAATATTAATGCCAATGGACACAGTAATTGCGTAACGGTAACCATCATAGTAAGCTACCGCTGTAACAGCAACAGTCGTAGCAGTCTGCATGCCGATCGAGCGAGACAATTGAGTCACGTAGGAAGCAGCGACTATACAGAGAAGCGATAAAGGCATTTATCGGATAATCATCCGAAGCTTCAGCAATCTGCAGCATTAGCTTCGCGCAGCATTTTCCACTTTGGCTCAACCATTTTGCGACTTTAATTTCCTCAATTAGGCGAGAGACATAGTAATGGCTGGATGGCTGGATGGCTGGAACGGCGTGTAAAAGAATTGAAGGAAATAAGCGTCGGTCGAGTCGATTATCGATTGACACTGTCGACGCATGAATGTCCCCGACACTTGGAGAAACACGTGGAACGGCCCTTCGTTCAGGAGTCAATTCCCCGTTGTTTCCTCTCTGGAGCTTCCTTCTCCGGGCGACCAAGAATGTGCGCGCAACGTTACGCGAGCCGAGTCGCTTTGTGTCTCCCGTGTATTGCGAAGCACGACTCGCCGATTCTCTCTTCCGGGAACTTCTCCGAGGAGATCGGCATCTCGCCGATTCCTAAAGGTAGCGTGGGAAAGGTCGACCAGGGCGACAACACGTGCCGGGTCGCGAGCGACTGAGCGACAACCTGGGAAAAGAAGCCAGGCACCGATGTGTGCAGTCACGTTCGCATGCACGCGACCGAAGCGCCTCCCATATTGCCAGAGGGATTGGCCAGGTCCGTTCGTTCGTGCGAATCGGAGTGTGGACTAGGCTTTAAGTCGCGAAGCGGAGTCAGGCTCCGTCAGCCACGATCGCAAGGCCGCTGGGAGGTGTGTCGCAGTCGCAGGAAGCTGCAGTTCCTCGTCTTCCCATTATCGTGCTTCAATGACGCAGCGTCACGCAGAAGTCTCGCAAGAATTAAACTTTTTACGAAATTAAGCATTTCGTCTTGTCCCGTCGCATCGCGTCGCATCCCGTCGTTCCGCCTTCAACGTTCCTTCACCTTACTTGACAATTGAAACAGTTCAGGGACACTTTCACCAGTCGCACCTTACTACGCGTCGAGGTGCAACGTGCTCGTTTCCTTATTTTCGGACTCTAATAAAAGTAAAAACTTATAGCGCACAACTAATTCGCAGCACACAATGCACTTGGAATATCCTTTCGGAATTCGGAATTGTCATTCGTGAAACAAGAGCCAATGCAATTTCGAACGATACTGTCTGAGCGCAAAGCGTGAAGCCGGGCCCGTTTCCGGTCTGGGATCGTCGACCCATTCGAGTTGCGATTTCGATCCCATTACGGACATTAAAGGTATTGGAGGCTTTGGAGGCCTTGGAGGCATCGAGGGAACCAAAGGTTTCTAACGCAAAGACGCGAATGACGCGTCGCGTGGTTCGCTCTGCGCGCGTCCTTGTGTCTTTCAGGCTGAGAGATCGAACGAAGTCAGGAGAAAGTTGGGTGGGAGTATCGGGCTAGATCGGCGTTTGCCAATATATCAATTTCGCGAGCACAAACCACGCAGGCGCGGCGCCAGCTTTCTCCCTGCAAATAATGTTACTTCATTTTTGCGATTGTTCCGAGCGTACGTGTCTCGAACGTACGAGCCTTTCCATCTCGCTTCTTGCTCCCATCTGCCTTTCGCCTCTGCCATATTGCGTCGAGCATAGGTAGAAGCAGAATAATGTTAATAACGTTAGTCAGGAGAAATTCAGAAGGAGAGGAAGGAAAATCCGTTGACGACATTGGTGATGACTTCGATGAGTATCCACATGGTAATCGGGGATGCTGCTGAGTTGGCAGGAACCCCATTCGGAAAACAAGGACATCCCACGCACCCTCCGGATATCGTCTTTGGGAGCCAGAATGTAGCTCTTTGGTTGGTGGAATCTTTTGTCCCGCAGGCGGAAAAGGGTCGTTGCCCTCCGGGCTGCACCGGGTTGCACCAGTGTGCGTTAGGTACCCCTTACATACTCGGTCACCCTGTACACTCACGGTCACTTACACACATGTTTGTACAGGGCACGCACCCCTCGAACACTAAATAAAAGCTAAGAGCATGTTGGTAGTAGCGCGTGCCACACAAGGGTGACTACCACCGAATTCGATCTGATTCATCACCCTCCGTCAGGCCTCCGCATCCCCCTGTACAGTATAGTGTCGCCCCACATGACGTCGATGACGCGTTCATGACTGTACGTCCGGAGGATCCGTTATTACCGTGTATTACTATTAATCCGAGAGCACGTGGTTCCTTCTCTACGTGTATCGACCCTAGCGTGAGCGTCGGCTGGGCGACCAAACTAAATCAAGGGTGGGCTCAGCCTCCTATGAGAGCATACATACATATAAGCGAAGCTGCGTGTGACGTGACGTACCGTTGAGACGGTACTCGTACAGCGACGTCACGGAAGCAGTCTGGGCCGTCTGGGGTTTTCGAGGAAAAGTCCGATCGGTTTGTTTTGTTTCGCGCCCATTTCTCGTTCACTAGCTCGTTTCCTCAATTTCTTACTTTCCTCTTTTATCCCTTTGCATCTCTTCTCTTCATAACTGTTTAGCGCCTCTTATCTATATAATCGCGGTGCACGCATTCGCTTCAGCGAATCACTTATCTCCGAGCGTTGACAAGTTATCTCGATAAACCTGATTGTATCCAAGTATCCGAGGCTAATTTTCCAAGTGATTAATATCATCGTCTGTATTCAGTTCACTTTTTCATGATGATTTATGCAATTGCATTTCGCTGATCCTTGTGAGATGAATTTAATTCAGCGTTGCTGCATATATCTATACGTGTATCGGGAAGATGCACTGTGGCTCTTTGTGATGTTTGATGAACTGATATATGCAGATGATGTCTGCGGAAGTTGAGAGAATCGGTCGATCGGATGATTGGAGGAGAAGGACGAGGTGGACGAGGAGGAGGAGGAGGAGGAGTATAGGAGTGATGGAATATTTAACAGAACGCGTGACTCTCTCGTTGCAGCCTGGATGCACCAAGCCTGCGGAAACGCGAACGCGTGTGCATCGCGTATCGCCGGGATTTCGCGCATTTCTTGCAATTCACCGGGAAATGAAGGCCCACGGGCGGATTTGCATTGCAGAGTGAAATTAGCTTCGTAAAAAGCGGCAGGTGAATTTGCAATGTTAACGAGGCGATCGCCAGGCTTCCGATGCGAAACCCAACTCGTGCTCGTTTGCACGTTAATTCGTTCGACTTTAAATCCGGCGTGCTGGTTTTTCGTTGGCTACTGCACTCAGTTTAACGACGAGAAAATACAAGCCCGACTGTGAATCGGAGGGTGCAGGCAGAATGCATGACAAGGGAATGGTTGATATTATCCAGGATGTTCGACTTGGTTCTTGAACGTAGGAAATAGTCTCCTGCAGGGATAAGTATAATATGCATATAGCGATGCGGCTTTAAAAAGTTTTATCGATAATCGACGACGTCGAGACTTCGAAAGGTCATGGAAAGTCATGAATTTTGTTTTATTCGCACAGTTTCCAAAAACAACCGAAAGCCGACAGGTGTCGCCATGGCCGCCGTCCGTTTTTGCTTCGTTATAGAAAAAAAAAAAAGAATATTCTCCGCCCGCGCTAAAACATGGCACCTTCTCTCTTTGATCTGCCGATTCGATGGAATGAATTTCGATTTTCCTTTTTTTTTTTTCAATACTTGGCTCCGAACGAAGGAAGGATATTTAATGGCTTTTTTCATCATGGAGATAGCTACTAGGTGGCAGTGATATTAAGCGTGCCAAGAACGAGTGTTACTATCTTATGGGATGTGATGCAGTTGAGGCAGTTAAGGTAATCATGTATAATAGAAAGACGGAGGGTTTGCGTCGGAAAGAGTGACGCCATAAGAAGGGACACCAGCAATGTTCTCTTGGAGATTCACAGATACGATTGGATTTGCCTCTCTTTCTCTCTTTCTCTCTTTCTCTCTCCCCGTACACGAAGATCCCATGGAACAGCTGGAATTCGAGTAAAGTCAGGAAAAGTGCGTCGAGTGCGTGTCGCTTCGGCTCTAGGGACTCTATCCTTGGCTGCGTGTATATAAGGTGGTGCCAGGGAAACATAGAAGAGGTTGGCAGAGCAAAGACTCGTTAGGGAAGCGCAGAAGGATGTTTAACCGGCAGAGACGGAGCTCCCTCGGGAATATTAAGCAACCACGAGGCGAGGCGACTTCGCTCTGCTCGTGCGCGCATCGCGTCGTTCGCCTTATGCCGCGTTTCCATGCCTGCTCGCTCGCGGGCTGCCACGAAAATTCCAAAAGATCTTCGCTCCTGGAAGAACAGACGAAGTTGACGCGTTGACGGCAAAAGAAAATGACGAACGTCAATAAGAGCAGCCGCTTTCTTCGAAGCAAGCAATCGACGTTAGCCGATTCTATAAGTTATTCATATATAAGGCAAGAGTCCCGCCTGCCAGGGATCCTGCAGCTGCACCTGCAACTGCACCTGCGCCTGTGCGTCGATTAACGTCCCGACTCTCTCGTAATTACTTTCCCGCCGTGTTCGCTGTCCTTCCTGGCGCTTCTCGAGTCGCTACTTTCCCCTCTTCGCCGTTCCGCCGCTGCTCCGCCGATTATTCAGCCTGCCTATGGATTCCCTCACTGGGCGTAATCGCGCACGCGATCGACCGTCTCGGCGCTCTCTCGGCGCTGCTAACTCGGTGCATCGCGCGATGCGAGACAAACTGCGCACGCGAACCATCGACTGCCTGTAAATCTCCGCTGAGCATCTTTAGGTAAACAGCATCCGGAGGACCAGTAAGAGGCCAGCTGGGCAACCAGCGACTCGCAGGGAGTCAGGGAAGTGCGCGGCTCTTATTGTTCGCCCGAAGTGCCTCCTGCACTCTTCCGTGCAGTGGCTGCCAGGAACGACGCAGCGATACTCTCTTCATCTTCTTAATTACCCGCTAAAATTAATTGGCACTTTAGTCGCATCAGACGCAGTTCGCTACTCTTTCTCCTGTACTTTCGTGCTAAAAATAGATTTCCAGATTCACCACCGCAGAATATCTGACTCGACGAAGAAAAATTGTTGCGTGAATAAAATCGATATATGTATACAGACTCGTGGAGGATCGGAGGGAAGGGGGAAGATAGATAGATAGATAGATAGAGAGGGGGAGAGAGCTTAGAGTGGGTCTCTAGGCAGAGGCAGGGGCAGGGGAGTCCGCGTGCAGGACAGGCAGCGCGCCTGACGCAAGCAACCACAAATAAAGTAACGAATTTACTGGCTGATTGCTCCGGTGGCGAGGTGGCAGGTTAACCCAACCTGTAACTAATCTACCAATGCAACTACCGATGCAGGGGACAAATATTTACTCTGGCATCGAACCAGCGTCGGCCCAATTTACGTTTTCACTGGGTCCGACCAATCGTAGGAGTTATCACCACCAACCCTTCCTCCTTCTTAGGGCGCAAATGACGACGAGGATCACCCACCTAGAAATCAGTCACGCTCGAGGTCGCAGGTTCTTCTCCCTCCTGCGCAAACAATTTATTTTCCCAAGTTCATCAGTCGCGTTTACCCAGTTGGAGAAGCGCCGTGAGAACCGTCGTCCGCGCTATTCTCCCCTGCGATGCTCCGACTGTTCCGATTGTTCTGATTATCCTGTAGGCGAAGGTCTCCGTCGAAGGAGAGAGACCGTACATATAGATTTAATTAAGAAGTTTAGCAGCTGGCTCCAGTCCTTTGCGGTGAAATTATGGTTTCGGAACTACCGAAAGTTCAGCAGCGACTGAGACTACGTGCTCGCTCGAATGTACAAGTGTAGCATGCAGGGCTCGACGAAGGGACCATGTTATACGCCGAATCAGCGTATTAGTGTAAAACGCGATTCGGTTAAATTTTCATATTTCCACGCAGGAGTTCAAGGCCTTTCCTCGACTCCAAACTGTTCAGTTTCTTCTCTTCATCCGTCAGCTGTGTCTCGCTTCGAGGCGAGGAAAGTTCCTTAATGTCGAACCAGTCCGCTTCTCTGCCCATGTGTCTTAGACGTCTCTGTATTCGATCCTTCCTGCGGGCGAGAATATAAGCGAACCTCTTTACGAGTTCTACACCCACAAAGTTCCGTAAAAGACTTTGCTATTCAACTTAAATACCACGCGCGAATTTTTCTGGACGTGGGCAAAATGCGAGTTCTCCTCTTCGAGAGTTGTTCGCCGTCCGGCGTTGCTTCGCGATGGCTCCCTGTTGCAGGTGCACTCGAACCAGTTTCAAATTATGGCAGGTTAGGTGAATTCAGGCGTCTTACGTGACGAAAGACACGAAGGGGCAGCTACCTCGATGAATTAGCACTTTTTCCTCGTTATCGATAGAAATCAACAAGATTCGACCTGACTTCCCGATTCTTCGAGCCGGTCTCTTCTATGAGATTCTATCGAACGCGACTAAAGCTTTCGGAGTCGTTTGCTTCATTCGGATTAGCTGACTTTTCTATAACTTTTAGCTTCGTCTTAGGAGGTTCTGTGGCCTCCGGAGTGGAGCGCCTCGAATTTCATGTTCTCAAAGACGCGATAGAACGTGCTGAACGTGTCGACATGGATGACTAAAACCCGATAAGGCTGCCATACACATATTCCTAAGCAGAATATGAATACTCGGAATGCTTGATCCGCACATAAACATTACCATGATAATATACATACGTAAAAGTTCAAACGAGCGTCGGTTAAACAGAAGGAGAATACGGAAGTCTGATGAAGCGTTACTCGCATTGAAAATCTCGCACGAGGACGTGACACGCGTGTCATAGGAAAAAACAGGTTGCTGAAAGTTAATCGTGGTTCTTAGAAATGGACGACCACGAGATTCAGTCGACGGTGGAGTCGATCCTGGGACCGGGAGTGAAGGTGGTTGACTGCGAGAAAAAGTCCTGCGTCCGCGAGGAGGAAGTCCTGCTGATAAATGGCGTGCCTATCGCCCTCGAAGGTCCGGACGGCGTCGCCATAAGGGAAGCGATGATCACGGGGCAGGTGCCTCCTTGCGATCTCCTCAATCAGATCCTGGTCAGGGCCGGGATTCTCAGGTAGCAACGCGGACTCTTTTCTTCCCTTTCTCTCTCTCTCTCTCTCTGTCTGACGATCGCGCTCTTAAGATTCCTTATAGGTTTCGTGCGTTCGCGTTCGATGGCTTCGCTATAAAATTTATTGAATGATCGGCCACCGTTAACAGCGTTCACGTCGACGAAGCCACCGAACGAGAAGGCACGTCCCGAATGGCACCTGGAGTGACGCAAAGCGCTCCAGAGGAATCTTAAGGGAAGCGTCGATCCTTTGCCAAGAGTCCGCGGTATTACCTTGAGAATGAATGATCGAAAGGGCCCCCGTACGTTTGGAGACGTCGCTGAGTGTGAAGTCGTCGGTCGTTACGAAGGAGGAAGTGACAGTGGCACGTGGTGGGAAAGTCGTGGACGAGCGGAGTCGCGAGACGAAGGAGAACAATTTTTATGCCTCGTCGACCAGTGAAATTTGGGAGCCGATTGGAATCGTGCATCGACATCGCAACATCAAACCCTTCGATAGCTCCGACGACTCGAGGCCCAACTCGAACGCCAGTTCGGACCAGGGCTACACAACGAACGCAAGTAGCAACCACGTGCTGAGAGAGCGCGGTGGCGCTGCGGTCGGCTGTCCCATTTGCGAGGATGGAAATCCTGATTGCGGACAAAGTTGTCTCGGCGCCCTCGCTGGACTCGGCGGTGCTGCTCTTCTGGGAGTCTCGAAGGTGCCTGGAGTACAAACGACCACTTCAGCGGTAAGCGATCTACCTCGACCACTTCCTTCGACAGCTTCCCTCTTGTCGCCTTACTGCCTTCAGCTCGCTCCATTACTTCCAGTCACGAATAATCATTTTCACCTTTCTCTCTTCTTTCTCCACGTTTCTTTCTCAACTTTTTACCTTCCTACATCGACTCTATAGGATTTAAGCTCTTACGGTGGACGCGTTGCATTCCACTGTTCTCTGTGTCTGGCCCCACGTGTTCCTCTCCTTGGACTAATAGGGAACTATGCATAATAAGCGCACGTTTACAGAAAAGTACAGGCGGCAAACGAGCCGCGTCGATCGCTCCATGCACTTCTACAAGTTGCCATATAAGTAGCTCTGTCGGTTGGCTCCCCCCTTCCATTCGCTCTACTCTTCCCCCTCGTGCACCTACAGACTCACTCGCACCCCTTTTGCAATAAAAGATAATCAGTACAGTAACATTCCAAGAACATCGGAATGGTGCTACGCGTCAAGCAGATTTTTGAATCAGTAGATATACGTGGTGATACGTGCGTCTGTATCGACTGATAGGAGGCGAGATGGGATTTTATCCTGGATTCACTGGAAATGCAAAGGTGCATCGGTAGTGGTTGGTTGGCGGTAGATGGTCAGCCAACCTACGGTTGCTAGAAAAGCTAACTGCAAATAGGAAGGCAGAAGTCAGGTATGGGCAGGCAAACAGGCAAACAGGCAAACAGGCAAACAGGCACACAGGCACTGTACAGGCAGGCACGAGGAAGGTGGATAGCTGGTTTCTGCAAAAACACTTGGACTATCGGGAGAGTTCGTGCTTCGCAGACCGAGTAACCTGCACACGCCGAATACGGAAATACAGCGTTCGTTCTCATGTAAATATAATTTTTTCTAAGCAATCTTGCTAGAGACTAGTTCGTCGTGGAAACGGCTGTTGCTTAGGACTTCTTTCTCGAATCCAGAATCTGGTCTATAGAGTCTTCAACACTTTACGCTCTTCCCTTAGGGTTACGTGTACGTTATGTCATTTTCAATTCTTTAATGTTTTCAAATTTCTCACCTTTCATTTGTACTATTCGCTTGAGAAAACGATCCTAATTTATCTACCAAACCTAAAAAGCTCTGTGTCTTCCTTCTTCCTGTTTCTTCCGTTGGTATTTGCAAGTGAACCTTGCTCGGTCGGTAACAAACGAAGCGCTTCCTATAGAGCCGGTATGTTGGCAACCTATCTCTGAGGATAAGTATCTTTTATGGAATTTTCTATCATATGTTGAACCGAAGACTTGTCGACCGCGTACAGTTACCCACAGCCGATAACTGGCTTGCTCTTCGTATTTGTATTATCGAAGAGAGTTTTTTAGGTTTTCGTCTGTGAGTCGAGCAGTAATAATGATTTTGCGAATCAACAGTGGATAAAATGAAGATGGGTTGTGCTCTACGGATTGAGCAATTTTGTTGAAAGCTCTAACGTTCAAATATGATTGAAAAAACATTCCTCTGAGAGCACTCCTTCAAATGTTGTTTACTTTAATTCATTATTTCTCAATTTAATCGGACAACGGAACTTTATGATGCTATGTTCAGAGCAGGATAATTTCCCGCTGGATCGACTCTAATTTTCCATTTACGCTTCTTTGTCGGATAAAAGACGAATAAAAGAGCCGCTATCTTCTGCTTCTATATATCTGAGGAATAATTCATTTACGATGGGCCGTATCCATTAACTCTGACCTCGTTTCGTCCGTCGGGAAACCTTCTTTCGGATCCTATTCCGTCGACCTCAATCTCGATGCTTCCTTATGTTAAAGAGGAACACGGCTGAAGCTTTGACTATGAGAAAAAGTACTTCCTGCCTCTAGAGCCGCAGTTCCTATGGTTTAGGACGATGAGAGATCCTATGGGAGCCAGGAACTTGATGCACAGTGCCCAATAAAATAAAGACATCGAGCGATCTGCCGCCTCTGAATAATCCTTAACGGCAGCCTGTGCAGTGGGAACGTGATCGGCCTGCGCGCGTACTGCCTTTGCCCTATGGGACTTCTGTCACTCATCTGCAGCAATTCTGCATTACGTTCGCGGACACCTTGACGTTTCTTATATTTTCATTGAATTACGTGCTTTTCTCTTGCCTCCTGTCGCGCAACGGCGCATCAGAACTTATTCTTTCCCTCGAGGGAGTCAATTATTTTTTGACACTTGCGTCACTGTGGATCAAATTTTATGAAGGTTGAACGTTAACTATGCATGTCACGTCGACGCCTTGTTTTCTTTTACTCGTCGCAATCGCTCGACCTCGACGATTCTTCTTACAGGATAGTTTGCCTCTAGCTCAATTTAGGTCCAAAAGCGAGACAAGAAACTTACTTTATGAAATGGATACCACGGGGAGAGGCATTCACTGAATTTTTGAAATTATTTTTCTAATGTAGGGCGGGGGGGGGGGAATGGTTCCTTCAGTGTCGCAATCGAAAAGCAGCAGAACGTTCCTAAGGTAAAGCAGAGAAGGGTTAGGATGGTTAGAATAAAATGGGAATCGCAAGACCGACGATCGATAAATCCAATTAAATTTCGTAACGTGGACGGTGAGGAAGAGCTCCCCCCTCCCTCCCTCCTGGCTCCCTCCTACCGCCTGACACCCTCCAAATTGCATTTTATGCATGAACGTTGCCAGTTCTGCGTCCTTCGGAATATTGGATATGTCAACGTGTTTATAATCTTGCGACTTGCTAACACTCCATCTGTTTTCCTTTGCCACCCTCCGTCCATATTTTCTCAGGCTGCGGCGCTGTCGTATTTTCATGGGGATGCGATCGAATCTCATAACGAGCTCTCCCTTACCGGAGCTCTTTCTCCCGCCCCTCCTTCTCGTACCGCGATCCACAGTATATCGGATGCCAGACGCTCTGCGTTCTAGTTCTTGGCTGAACTATTTATACGCGTTTCCGTGTCCAGCAGTCGCGGCTGAATCAGAAAACGGAAACCAAAAAGTATAAAGCAGTGACCGGCTAGACGTTCCAAGACGAAGTCGCAGAAACTATTTCCTCCGTCTCGAGAGTCAATATCCACTTTAATTTAGCGCACCATCCTGCCGTCTCGCTACTCCGTGTGCTTTGACCTTTCTAGCGGATTTTTCCGACGTCGTGATTACCGAATACTATAATAATTTCTTCAGAGTTTCTTCATCGACGAGAGTTCTCGATGAAGAGGCGGATGGGACACGAGAAGCCTTGGAGAAGGGTTCATTTGAAGCGACACGGCGCGCGAGATCACGGAAATGAGAAACGAGTCAACATGAGGAACAGAAAGATCTTGGACGTAAGACACGTAGAACGGAGAACGAAGAGACGCAGGTGATACACGAGTGGGATTTTGAGAAACGTTCGCGTGCGTCGTTTCTCTCTCTCTCTCTCTCTCTCTCTCTCTTAGTCACACTTAGTCATCTCTCACACACCATATCGATCATTATTATTCGCGCACCTGTTAGACTTAGATAGCAGTGAATCTGTCCTTTGATCTGGTATCTATCATCTAGTATCTCATTAAGTATATATAATTAATTATTGTTAAGTATCATTAGATATTATTTTACTCTATTCCATTATACTTTACACTATTCTATCTTCTATATTTCTTATAGCATGTTATTGGTTGCATGAACATCGAAGTACTCTATGCATGACCTAGTTTTACTGTATATATCTTATTACATATCTCATGAACTTAGTATACAACATTTTCACTATGATTTCATCGCTATCATTATCATTATTTCTCATTTTATAATATATCATCATCTTTAATTAAGTTCTTTAACCTATTCTATCGTATTTAAATTCTATGCGATTATCATTATAAGTACAACTGCATGTGCTGCTTGTCACTTTTTTCTTTTTCTTTTTTCTTTTCTTTATTCCCACTATGTACTCATCGCTAATCCAATTATTATTATTTTTATTGTTATTTTTATTTTTATTTCTATTTTTATTTTTATTATAATTAGCGTTAGTATTTTCGTATTATAACCATTATTATTATCACTATCGCTATCATCTTTATTTCCATTGTCATTACATTTACGTTTACTGTATACTATGCTCTCAAATTGTTCTTTACCTATTTTGCCTCATAGCGGTGCTAAGGCATAATAAATCTATCTATCTCTTCCTCCCTCCCTTTCATCTCTCTCGCTCCAATTCTAATCCCTTAGGTAGCTAGAAGTGCCCTACACGTATTTCTCTGTGGAGGTTCAATCTGTCTACGTACGCGTAACCATAGCTGTGTATACTTAGGACTGCTATACGCATGTGAATATAACCCACATATGGTACTCATATACCATATGTACAGATACATAAGTGGGGTATCAGCGCCACGTACGTTTCCATAAATCTTCTCTGGTGAACTCGATCGGGCATGTCGACCAATGGCTCTACCGACCTTCCCTCTTATTTTCTTTTCATCTTCTCGCATTTTCTTGAAAAAGAGTTTCCTGACAAATAGCGCCGACGCCCATTCTTCCTGTCTCTATCACCGCATGCATACTCGCACATCCATCAAACTTATGTGCAAACTCCTTGACGTGCCGGTTTGTACGTTGCCCTGCGCGAGCATCGCTTTGTAGACTCATCTAATTGTCCAGAATCCTTTTTTCCATCTTTACTTTTTCTTTCTCTTTACGTAATAATAACAAAATTATTTCCGTTGGCGAGAGCAGCGATCAGTCCAGCTTACCAGCGCGAACCTTTGCCGTATCCGCGACTCGGCAAACGTCACGGAGGAGTCAGCCTAGACTCGACTGGGTTCCTCCTTTTCGAAGTTGTCGCGCGATTCGTCTAGAAGCCGCCGTCCACGTGAATCTGTCGATCGCGCGCGCGTCTTGCCTCCTTGTCATTTCGTGTCTATTTCGTTTAGTCGTATTCAGTCGTATCCTCGAGTGCTGTAGAACGCGTCGTGCGATCTTTGGCTACGTGCGCGTGGATGCGTTCGAGCGAGAAGGAGAGATAGAGAGGAGTGAGAGACAGAGAGAGAGAGAGAGAGATCGAAGGGTGGAAAGATGGTGGGGGGAGAGGAGGAAGATGAAACTTTGCCAACACTCTACGGGTTGATGATAGCATTCGTTACCGGACTTCTCGGTTACGTCCTCTGGGTAAGTTCAAGAGGTCAATCTAATTTCATAATTAAAGCTTCGAATTTTGGTATTGGCTAATGTGGAGGGAAAGAGCGAGATGTCTGATTTAATAAACAGAGGCACGACACTGATCGACCGGATCGGATAAAACATAGATCGGAGTATCGTGGATTAATCGAAGGCGACGAGCAGCAACTGGATTCCATCCAGCATCCGTCCGTCCGTCATTCGGCTAATCCGTTCGAACTCCCGGCATCTCGACCGCACACTTCCGACTATCCCGGCTATCGAGGTCAATACGAATCGATCTATTTCCGTCGCGTAGACGCGTTCCCGTAGCTGCTCGCAGACCTTCGGGCGGTCCGCAAAGCGCGTTCTGGTTACGCGTCGCCGTTATCTTCGTCTTCGTCTTCGTCTTCGTCTAACGGGTGTACATATCGGAAGGAGATTTACGGCGGGCAGTTTGCGCAGGGATGACGGACCCTCCGATCCTCTCTTAGCTCTTCCGTTCTCCTGCTCGAGAATCGAGAGCGCGTCCTGGGCTCCAAAATTACGGGGGCGAAATTAAGATGCGAACTGGTTGTTTGATTTGGGAAATGGAGAGTCGCGTTCAACTTAGTTCATGATAGTCTGGAATATTAGCTTAGTTCCCAGGAGGCGAGTCCCCATCGACGATTTCGCACAGAATTATTATTATTATTATTATTATTATTATTATTATTATTATTATAAGCGCAGCTGCTTTCCATAGCGATTTTCTTAAAATTTTCTTTCCTCGGGCTACACTCTCTCGTCCTCATCCGCAGCTCGTCCCTTCGTTCGTTCTAGTTTGCGGAAACGACGTCCTCGGGAAGTGTCAACCGATTACTATACGAACGAAAGGACTCGGGATTCGATGAGAGGAATGTTTAATGGCGACTGTAGCACAGTGAATTAATCGAGGTGAAGGGGTCAGTACTGACCTTATTCGACTTTTTGGGGGAGACTATATTCGGATCGACCGTAGGGTCGCTCGGCCGAGGTCAGTAGCGAAACCAGGTCGGAGAGTCGCTCGAATCAGTAAATTGATGAGTTTTTGAGCACCGAGCGGCGACCAGACGGTGCGGCTGGCTCGGTCGTCGTTAGTTTAAATGGCGGAGCTCAGAATCACCGGCGACGTCTGCCGTGCGTCGCCGCGTCCCTCGATTATTCTAATGACGTAACGATGTGTCATTATCCTGTCCACATTAACGGGGATCGATCGATCGGAAGGTGTAATTAGGCGCGTGCAGTAAGGGAGACCCCCGACGCCGCCACGAGCCACGAAGAGGCAACTGCTGCGCAGTCACTTCGAAGAGGAAACGCAGTGCATCTTAGTGCACCTACAGGTCGAAGTGCATGGCGCATCGTTACGGTGCAGCGCAGTGGAATCGCTCGGCAAGGGAGGCCCCATTGCGCGTAGCATCGTCCTCCAGCATATTGGGAGACATTCTCGAGACGCGCTGGTGCGGTTATCGGAATTTTCCACCAAAGTCCTGAAAATTAAATCGGTAGTCGCTCAGCAGTTTCCGTGTTGGCGAGCGCTACGCGACTGCGATAGGATGATTAAAGGTCTCGAGCTGCAATAATAATGGCTATATACGCGTGGCAGCCACAAGATTTAAAAATCGACGCAGTCGACTTCCTTATTCGCACTGACGTTTCAGGTTCGACCAAGCAGCTCGGATTTTTTTATTTCAAATTTATCAAGGAGATATTCTTTTTCTTCTTATGGAGAAATGTATGATGTTCATCTCCACGTAATAATTCTTATGCAACGTATCTGTCACGCGTGACGTTCCCCGTGTTCTCGTAGGTTTCACATCGCATATCTTCTAAGAGAAGTCGAGAGCCAATTGCGAAAGCGGATCCTCGGGATCCTGCAGCTCTTCTTTCATTCCTTTTAGAGAGTTCTGAATCCGCCCGTAGTTGTCCATCCAAGATATCCGCGCGTACATAGTTATCTGAAATTGCATAGAATGAATTTCCTTCGCTGCTATCTTCCTCGAAACTGCAGAAGTTCTTGGAACCGTGCAGAAGCAGCGAACACGTGTATCGACCGCGCGACTCTCAATATTCTAATATATCTCCATGGAGTGTCTTTTACAAAGAATCTTATACATACCGTATACCCTTATAAGATTTCCTCAAAATATATTCATAATAATCAGTACTTTCCATAATCCAAATCAAGGCGGGATATGAGACGCATGTATGCGCGAGTTCGCCTGTTCCCAGATAATACGAAATAACTGATAAAATGGCACTAGCAATTGTTAACGTTAGTTTGACATTTATTTACTCGTCCGCGCGATTTTCTCGTATTTCTTGTTTTAATCGTCTTGCAATTGAGATTAATGTTTCCATCTTTCCTCTCCTTTTGTTCCTCTGATTCTTGCAAGTACTTGCAGAGTCATTGAAATCATTGTCGGGGTCGCGTCGGGCAAATTCTTGGCTTCTCTACCTTGACTCCCCCGAACGTCCTTACGGAACAATCATGTATGTAAAAAAAATATGTGTCCAAATAAAAATTCGCGCTCGAGTCTCCCGAATGTTCTTCTCGTCTCTCGCCTCCTCGCTCCGTTGCCGCGTAGCCAAAATAGATTAAGTTCCTCTCGTTTTTCCTTCACTCTCAGGAAACTCTTAGGAAGCGCCTGTGTTGTCGAGCCAAGCGGCCAAGCAGATGCGCAGAGTACTGCCGGAAACGAGGGACGCATCTTGACGCTTCGCCATAAGAAATGTATTGGTCATTGGGTCAAAGACTCGAACGTTTTTATTGATTGGCGACACACGATCCATATCGAATATTTTGTGGATCAATCACAGCAGAGTTCACGCGCGCCCACCGATTCGCGACTGTTGCGCTTTGCGTTCCACTTTCTTCGGTTTTTAAAATTATCCGCGAGTTGCGCGCGACAGCGAGTTATTCCGTTGGAAATGTTATTTCGGTTTACGTGGCGAATCGCATCGAAAACAATGATTTCGTTAATCAAATGGTTCGTCAGCCACATCGCAATCGTAAGGAAAGCACGAATGAAAACTGCCTCCGCGTTCGCATTTTTGCTCCAGTTTAGATTTACACATTTTTATATTTGAATTTTGATTTGCGACTCTCGTAAAGGAATTCAGTGATATTTCCAAACGATCGATTGTATGAAGCCATGCACGTCAGTCACTAGTTAGCGTGGCATAACGTTTGAAAGCCGCTTTGTAGAATAAAAGAATGTTTCATGATATTTTACAAATTCCGAAAGGGATTTCCGGTTTCACTCAATCTATGGATTTCGTGCTGTAAAACATTTTCCATTTTTCGTTTTTCACGAGTTCACGAATAGTCTTTACGTGTATGTATATCCAGTTTTAAATTCTGGCTAAATATTCATAATTCCCAACTGCCTCTTTCCTCCTTTACCAAAATATCCAACGTAAATGCTAGATGTTACCGCGTTGCAAAATATTGTTTGCATCGAAATTTCATAAATCAAGACTCAGGTATGGCAGTGAAGCCAGGGTTCGGGAAAATGGAGTTACATTTCTGAGAATTTTCAGTTTTTTTTTGTCACTCGGACAAAATCTCTGCTTTGAAATGTAAATTCGCAGCATCCCTAAAGATGAACAGTCGAGCGCAGCAGCCCAGCAGTCCTTGTACCTCCAAGATGATTCCCACGCTCCATCTCCTTCTTCGGATGTTTAGAGACATCGGGAGTCGCGGAGAAGCCTTTGAAAGGCTCGGCAAATTTTTGTCGACGAAAGTCGTTACGTGACTGACTAATTGCACAAGGACGATGCACGTGGCTCGCTTTAATTTCAAGGATGAACCGAAAATCCACGCTTTGTAATTTGACGCCTCGAATTTTCTCAGTGGTCAAAGTTACTTGCGGTTGCGTTGCTCCAATGGCTAATTGCTAATTAATAGAAGGCCTAACTAACTTCCGGGGTGTCTCGTAAATGGCCAGCTGTCAGACTAATTGTAACTCCACTTCTTCACGAATGTATTGATTTTAAATTGTGTAAAAGGAAGGACTAAAATTTAACCGCTGAAACTGGTCAGAAAGCTGCTGTCAGCTTGGAAGGACTTATTCTGGAGACGTTGCCGAAGTAAAGTAGCACACGGTTCAAGTGAATTCTCATTGAAGAACTCATTTTCCAAGTATCTGGTCGCGCTGGCGCTTGCCGAGAGTTTCCTGTAGAAAACTTCAATCCAGCCGAAGATCCTCCGGACTTGTAACCTCGTCAAGAGGAAGGGAGGATTTCCCAGGGAAAGCAAGAAAAAAAAAAAAAGAAAACGAAACAGGAAAACCGGGGGCGCCAATACGATCGAAGCATAATTCTCGTAAACTGTGTTTCATTCCTGACGCTGAATTAAATCGGAGAACAAATGTACTTTGCACGTTTAACGCAATCCTCGTTCACTTTCCTCTGGCCTGCCGAAGCACGCTTGCAGAATTACAACAAGATTTTCTAATGGATTTTCTATAGTTAATCCTGCGCAGCACCAGCTGCGCGCAGGCTTAACGCAATACGAAATTAGATATGGGCACGAAGGAAGTTAAACTAAATATTAAAGTCGCCTCTTCCCAAGCATTAGATTATTATTTACATATGCCATGGGCCATTTGCTAAGACCGTAAGCGGTCAACTTGGTACTTTCGAAGTGGACCGAAATTCTTAGCACATCCTCCTGTCGAGAGGCCTCATATTTTCTCAAATATTCACACGCATACACTTTGCTTTTCTTTCTCTCTTCTCTTCTTTCACTCCTACGAGTTTAGCTGTAACTTTATAACAATCTGGTCCTGGGATTTGGCGACTTGTTCTCTCTGCAGCTCGTCTTTTAAAATTTCCTGAACTCGGCGAACTCTCTTTGAAATATTGATTTTTGCCGGACGGATTTGTCCGACGGAACAAGCGAGTGTGAATGTGGCGCTGCAATTGGATTCTCGACGCGCGCAGACACACACGTCGCCCATCAGACCTTGAACCAATCAAGCCAGAGCCCCCACATGGAAAATAAGGACAGCCTGCTGGAGGTTGTTTTTAACTTGTCTTCTTATTCGTTATCCCTTTTTAAGTTTGCGTCATTCCAGTCTTCGAAGGGCACCACCATCTCTCCTCCGTCCCTTCCTCGGCCTCCCTCTCGCTCTCTACCCTCGGCAGCTGCCTGGACCAAGTTCCCGTCAAGGCTCAGCCGCTGGCGCATGCTTGCTGGACGAAACAAATTGAATCGGACTCGAATTGCAGCACTGGGCTCTGGCCGGGAGGACTTTGTCGCGGAGCGACGCGAGGACTTTCCAAGTTGGGCAAACCTCCTCCGGTATTCCGGTAACAGGATTTACGTTGGTACGTGTAGACCAGACCGAATTCCCTTCATCCTGATGTTCGCGGTGCTGCGGAGGAGACTAAGGACGAGGAGACTCGAACCCATCTATCGCTCTGCTGCTTTAGGTATCTTCGGGCTGGAGCCCTTTTATCTCTTTCGTTTCGCTTCGCGCTTATTTCCTTCTTCCTGCATCTTTCTCGGTCCAAGTAAAAGGACATCCTCTTGTCAAATTTCTGGTTCCAGCTACTTCCGGTTCCACGATCAAGATCGCTAGACGAGAAGGGCCTCTTCTCTATGGCTTTAACCAAATTTAAAGCGAAGCACACGCAGAAAACGCTTAATGCCAATTCCAGTTGATGCAAATGGCCGCAAATAGCACACGGTTGCGTCTAGGCAAATGCGGAAATTTGATTGAACCTGAAACGGTATTCATTTCCCGGATTTACGTTTCACCTAGTTGATAGTCTCCCGTATCGCACAGTATAAAGCCGCTGTATGGTATCTATCTCTATTATCATCGTTCATCCATAACCGCAAATAACACGAAGTTCGCCTCGTAACTTTGGCAAACGTTTGAATTCTCCCAGTCGTATCTTAGGAGGGTCACGTCGTTTCGTTACGTTCGCTGACGATAAACACGCTCGGAATATATCAATAATATAATGAAAACACTGCTAAATATTCTTTGCTAAATCTTTCGACATTTAGTCAATTTCGTAAAATAATTTACTTCATTTTCTGCCGGTACAAGCAATTGCATGCATAAACAGCATTGCAAATCTGA
Organism: Trachelus iudaicus; assembly: GCA_030142595.1. Lineage (NCBI taxonomy): Eukaryota > Metazoa > Arthropoda > Insecta > Hymenoptera > Cephidae > Trachelus > Trachelus iudaicus. The sequence goes on along the minus strand of JARQTH010000353.1, from coordinate 299,510 downwards.
AAGTTCAATTTATATAATAATAATAATGGATTCGTTACCGAGGAAATTGCATAAATCTCAAGAAATGCAAATTCCATTGGTTTCGTTAAGCTATTCATTATTTGTGCCAGCTTTCTCCACCATAGTTTCCGGATTCTCGTCAATTCTTCGACTCCCGAACTCGTTCGGCTCGACGACACATTAATTTTTCAGGTTTCTTCCTAAAAGCACTTTCAGCCATGGAATTTCAAGTCGGTAGGATCGTCGAGTTTGTGGAGCGAAGAGTGCAAGAACGACTAATACCTATTCTTTATTTCAAGTGCACCAGTGGAAATAGTCTCCGTGATTCGAGTAGATTTATTTGAAAGAAGGTCGTACGACAGGCGGGCGGTGGAGGGAGGCGAAAAGTTGAACGTCCAAAAATGTATAGAGCTTTCGTAATAAAGACTTCCGCTTCGCGTCGACCTAAATCGTCGATACTTTTCAATGAAAAGTCATATTTTATTTTCAGTAAGCAAAGTATGTTTGTGAAACTCGTTGGGAAAATGCGACCGGCACTCCGTTCTTTAGTTTGTGTATTTCTTCGCAGCTTCGATCGAAACATCCTGAATTCATATTTACGTGGATGCGTTGCAATCGTTACGCCGTTTCCGGCTGGTAAAATGTAAATGAAAAAGAAAAAGAATTATTTAAACTTCGTGAATATTGCGCTAGCTGTGTTAAGGCTGTATATCGTGCACTACTGTGATTGTATCGGCGACGTGATTCAAGAGATCCTGGCCAATAAAAGGAGAAAAAACGTGTGATACCGGGCTTAGCAGTTGCTAATACACAGGGTTTAACCGCTACAGGGGGGAGGGGGGGGGGTGAAAGGGAGAAAGGGAAAGAGAGAAAGAAAGTCGAGTACAGGATGCAAATATAACAAGTGCTATTTTCGGAAGTTAAGCCGGCGTTGAACCGCGGATTAGGTCTCTCGCCAAATGGAATTTTAAGGAACTCGGGTAGTTACATTCCAAAGGGGAAAAGACGTCGCTCGACTTATCCGGAATCCTTGGAGGCTTCAAACTTGCCTTTTCCTCTCTCGTTTTTTCTTGCGTCTGTCGTTATTGAATTTTCCGATCAGTCTAGTCCTCGTGACCGATCGTGACTGATCGTGACTAATCGTGACTAATCGGCTTCCCTTAAAAGGGCCGAGGAGCCGTTTCCTGCGATTTCACAATATATTTACCTTTTTACAGGGCAGCGCGCACACGCCGGCCACTCTGCAACGTGAACTTTATTTTCTGCTTAACGACATGGCAATTCGTGGCTGTCGTGCTACTCGAGAGTCACGGTCATACTGCTCAAGTGAGAAAGAAAGGCCAATAGGTTTAAGTGTACCGAGAGTAGTTCAATTTAGCAGCAAGAAGCTGTAAATAGTTTGCTGGATTCGCGAATTTCTCAAATGGAGAAATAGCCACTTCAAATGGACGTAGGGAAAATATGCGAAACGCATCCGTGAAGGTCGATCTCCTGTATGGGAATTCTTTTCTGATTCGCAAGCCGTAAATCTTATCTCGGAAGCGATCAGCAGGGATTACCTTACGCTTCTTTCATATTGTTCGCAATAATTCGTTAAAGCGACTCGACGTCGCGTCGCTACGCAGCCCATACATATATAAGATAATTATAATTACCGACCTCTTAAACGTGCAACCTTGTTCCGTTTGTTCATTCTTACTCGCAGAAAGTGAATAAATGAATTTCATTGGAGGAAAAGTGAAAGGGCCAATCAATTCCTCGAGCTCCCTTGTATCCTGCCCCATTTAAATGAATAGCACTTCCTTGGAACTTTCAAGAGTCCAGGTTGAACCCTCGAACCACTTGGAGAAGTTCGAGATGAAAGTTCTTCGAGGAGTTCTCTTGATCGACTGCTACGTGCCTTCATGTGAATTTCTGACTGAGGCCGACTAATTTATTATCAGCTGCGACAGCCACGACAGCCACGACAGTCACGGCAGCTACGACAGTTACATCGATCCAATGGGGCGTCCAGCTACCTCCCTCAACCAGCTTGGAAATATTTCAAGGTGAATCTGGTTCTTTAACGTGTATACATTTTTTCCTGATTCAGCAATTTCTTTGACAATTCCACAAAATGGGAATCTAAGAATGAAATGAGAATTTGTATCCTCTTCGACTGTCGTATCTTTGTTTCCTGATAAGAAACTGGAACACGAGTACCGCGATCCCAGTATCCCTCAATATTTTCATCTCCCTGTAGGTGCAATCCTCGCGTAGTCGAATTTTACGTCGAGATATTCCATTACCGTTCGTTCGATTCCACTTTTCCCAGCTCACGGAAGAGAGGAGCGTCTTTTACAAATTTACTCCATTTTTCTCTCCCGTGCATCGCTGACGTGCCGAATTTATTACTTCCTATACGTGTAGGCTCAGTCAGGATATATCCTGCAGGAGCTCGACCGATCTCAAGAATTCACCAGCCATATTCCTTTATCAATTTTCAATTCCTCGATAAGGACGCTTAAGAAATTCCACCTCCCAGTGAGGCTTTTTCCATTGCCTATCGGCTATTTCGAAATTCTTTCGTACTTTCCATACGCATACTTCTTTCCTTTCTTTTCGTCTCCTCTAGGCCTCCGCCTTCCTCCTCTTCTTTCTCCCCAATCAGATTCTCCACTATCGATGCCGTTTTTATTCTAGTCGAGCGATCAGTGTCAGTCCCACCAGACGGATCCAATGACTACCCCCTTCCTACAAAGTCGCTCTTTCCTTGCGCAGGCGGCTTCTCGCGCAGCTACCCGGCTCGGCATTCCTAGAGTAACCTTTTCTCGAAGATGCCTCGCACGTCCCATTGCTTTTTTTGTTCCGCGACGCTTCGACGCTTCTCTTGCGTTGCGAATATTACTCTACGAGGAACCTGACTTCTCTCCTTCTTAGAGTCGAATACTCTCGGAGTTCTTCGCGAAGCTATTCAATTTTATTTCGAAATCGCAGAAGCCTTGTCTTGTTTTCACTTTTCCCAAACCCTTCGACTCCTCGGCCCCCTTTCTACATCTCGAATCGCTTCTTCGCGCCTCCTACATTATCCTGCCTTCTGACAGCTGCCACTGTTCCTCTCCATTCGTTTTATCCTTCGCCTGACTTTTGATCTTCGCTCTCTTCCGACTCCTCCCCTCGTATTTCGCTTCCACCGGGCTAGCCCGTTAAAACATTTGGCACACAAATTACGGGGCAATTTGATCGCGTGCGTGTCACTTCACTCTTGCCTGCTGCCTCCTGTTTTTTGTTTTGTTTTTTTTTTTTCCACCAAACTCTCGAGTCACTAAGGAGAAGAATAAAGAGTGTCGCTTCGAAATCGCTTTCTTCTCACGCACGGTTGACTGGCTTGGTCGAAGAGGGAAGAATCACAAATTATTTTGACTCAACAGTCTTTTGTCTCGCCCAGCGGAATCTCCGTTTGCGCCCCTATCGTATCTTCTCCATCGGACCTAGTAGTTTCGTTAGGTTTCTCAAGCATTCTAGAGCTCTTTGATTCTGCGCGTAAGCGAATTAATGAAAATATTACCTCCCACGAGTTTTGCTTGTGTACCAAGAATAAGCTGCGTCTACAGTGTCGAATATCTACGTGTACGTTTAGTACGATTTAAAGCGACGACAAAGCATAAGAGCAGCACTTAATTAAAAGGAGATCCACTTTCGAGAGTTCACGTAATTACGAGAGATCACGTCGAGAATGCCTACGACTCTCTCGGGCAGCTCTTCGCTATTCATCGCTTTTTCCGACATTTGCTATCTTTTCATGGGATCATGAAAAATTACCAATGTTTAGGTCCACCAGTCGCAAGTTGTTGGCACAATAGTCGTAAGTGATTGGAACGAAGGGATCGATCGATCGCTTCGGCCTCGTCCGCACTTAATTGTCTCTCGAAGGCCAGTGTCCTCCTCGCGTAGAACACGTAGCGCTTCGTCGATATCAATTGTCATTCGGCTATTCTGCCTCCGGTTTCACGTTCCACGTTCCGCTGTGTCCATCCCATCTATTGGCCCACGGTCCACGATGGGTTTCATTCGAACTGGCCGTCAGCATCATTCGTCCACTTGGTAATCCTTCGGCAGGATTTGCTCAGGTTGATCGCTATCTCCCTCTCCTCACCGCATGCCCCCTTGCCCCCTTCATCTTCGTTCCTCGAATCTCGTGTTTCGCGTATTTGCTAATCCTTCCGCATTCATGAATTTGCCTTCTGGACTTGCCTGCTGCTGCTCTATGCCTATTCGGTGCGGCCGGAACTAATCATTCTTGTGTAACGTTGACAACCTGACAACGGCAGCTGGCACCTCCGGTCTTGCCGACCTCGTCAATATTGTCCTCCGGCTTTACGTGAGTCGAGACGAGACATCGAAAGTAACACAAACGACAATCGAAACTTGTCGCGACTCTCTTAATGCTAATTCCTCGGTCTACAGATTTGTCGCGGGGGGCCTCAAATCTGGAGTCTGGTAGAAGATCTTCGAAGGTAACGCGACTGTAACAGGAACTAGAGAGGAATTTTCGGAAAGGCGCCGTAAGAAAAGACTATTTACACTTTTACCTGTGCAGATCTTAAGTAATCTGAAAGAGCTGGAGCTTTTGAAGTCAATAAGGTCTACTGGGTAAGCGGTGGCTGTCGAGATTCCACGTCATGTTTTCATTGAGTTCTTATTGAATTGACGTTGATATCGTCCAATCGAAGCGAAACGAATGGAAGAAGGAATGGATTTATCGGCAGTCGTCGCTTCCGATAGATTCTCGTTAGACGGGTTCATTGACTGCCAATCGGTAGGAGGATCTTCGCGTTGTCATAACGTACAGGAAGCTAGGCCACGTGCGTACCCGTTCGCTCGATCGTTCCGACGATCGATCGATCTTCTTCAACCTTAGCACGTTGCGACGCTTCGCTTTAGAAATTTCACGGACGAACTAAATTCCCATTTGCGAAACGACGCTTGTGCGATGCTCCTACTCGGAGCGTCAGTCTCCTCCTATCTACTTTGAGCCTTCTAATAGCGCCCACCAATTCCTCCGCTTCCACGTCACTAACTTCTTCTCTTTCCACTTTGCCTCCGTATACTATATATATATATATTGATTCCAGAACGGCTCGTCGTTATTGTCACTCAGTACAGCGTGCAACAGTTCCCTTCTCTTGTCAATTTTCATTTTTCTCCAGTTTCCGCTCTGTTAAATGCGATCAGGGAAATCGGAATGCTTTCCGATCTTTTTTTTTGTTTAACGATTTCCTCAATATCCTTTGGACTATTCATAGACGGTGAATGAATTTCTAAGGCTATCTGCATAAGAGTAAGCCCCTTCACAATGTACACGATAAAACTTCTACACCAGCAAAGCACGTTCGACACGGAAGAAATTGCGATGCTTCCGTAGGACAACGTGTAATATTTATAAGCCGGCCCACGTTCGATATTACAATACGCGCACCTTTATAAGAAAATACAAGATTCTCACTGGCGAGAAAAGATTCGTTAATTCTGCGGAGGCTCGAGTGCTCTCTGAATCCTGTGAACTCTGAACTTTCAGTGCCGCAAGGATCGAAGTCAATACTCTTTGCCGCAACCACTCTGCCGTGAGCTTTCCTTCGCGGAAGACTCCTCGAGAATTAAATCGCACTACTTTTATATCCGATAACTTGGGCGCAGGAATCCTTTGGCCTGCTGCTGCAAAAAAGTCGAGCTTTCACAGAAAAGCAGCAGCCGCCGCCGGGTCGAGGCAAGCAGAGAAGTGAAAAAGGAAAAAAGCTCTAAAACTAGAGGCTTTCGCATTGGCGTTCGCAGCAACACTTATTTGGCTTCTGTTAATTCCCAGGTTTACTACGGTTGCTTTTCTTTTAAATTCTGACAAACATAAATTACATAATTCCCGGTAGAAGCTACGTTACGATGCAAACGGGGACTTAACTACTCGACTTATTTAATCGTAGAGACGAAGTCACCACGTCCGAAAATTTTCGAGCGCGGTCACTTAAGTGCTCAGGACGTGACCTCACGGTTGACCCGTAGCAAGCATGTACGAGTGGGTAAGAGATAAAAGGATTGTCCTGGACTTTTCGTTAGCTTGATTTCTTCAGCAGGGAAGGAGAATCAATTCCTCCTGGGAATTGAATCGCGGCCTCCCTACGTGTGTAGTTCACGCGGAAGGACCATTAATTCTTTAACGATAGTTATTCGCCTATGTCGAAACTATTGATTTACTCAAAAATTAATGATTGCAGCGCGCAGCTCGTCTCCGGACGAGATGATGTTTGTTACTGCACGTTTACGACGCGATTCGGATTTTATAGAGACACCTTGAAGTTTGCTCTGTGGAAATGACGCAGATCCCACAGCTGCAAGATTCGCTGGCAGAATCTTCGAGCTGTTGAATCCTTTTGAAAATCCTTCAAAAGTTAAAAGATATTAAGTGAGGTGGCGGAGCGTCTTATCGTTGGTCCATCCGAACACTCGAGCATCGGAATCAGCGACGTATCCGACCGTGAGTCGGCCTTATCGCTATGAGCAGTTGCAGGACTCATTGTCAGACGAACGAAGGAACCGAGAGACGGGGGGGGGGGGTGGGGGGAGCAAGAGAGTCACTTGATCATCGGCATGACGTAAGGCTCGAGGCCAGTGACGCGTCGTCCAGGTCCTAAACCAACAGCTGCTAAACTTTATGTTGCAGAACGAAAGCGCAGTTTTCCTCTTCTCTCCGAAAATTCTCCCGTTTTCGGGATCCTTTTTCCTAAAGAGACACTCGCTACTTATGAATATCGATTATAAACACGCCGTCGTAGCCTCAGGGTTCTGGTGCTCGGGTGCTCGGAACCTTTTGATGTCGGGAGTGTTGCTTCTAGAGGCACCCAGCAACCCAGGAAGGGACTAGGGAGTCAGCTAAGCACCCGAGCACCAAAGGAGAAAGTGCGTGCGCCAAGTGAAGCTGATCCAACTAATAAATCCGGCGACAGATCAATTAATCATGGGAGTCGCACAACCAAGAGCGCCTAAAGCTGCGAGGCGAATAACTTCTATTGAAAATTCAAAATTAGTTGCAAAGTCTCGCGCGCTGTTCCTACGAACTAGTACGACACTTGGCTCCCTGTTCTCGATCACGCGATCGAGTAGAATTGCCAGCGCGCAGTCCAATGGATATCGGGAGGCTCTATCTATTGTTTAGCAATTATTCGGGCAATGAGTAAAATTCTAATAGGCACTTTTGTTTCAGCCAACCATCTTCGGAACCGTGGCCTCGGACCTCAATCCCAAGGATGGCAACAGTCGAAGGGTGAGTCTCTTCCCGTATGAACCTTTAGCAAGATTAACGGGCTCGCTGCTCCCCTATGAGCAGAGACCGGCAGGAGAGTTTTCAGAATTAAAGGGAACCGAAGGAATAAATAGAAGCCGAGCCAAGCGCTACGCCCGGAACGCCGACAGACGGACAGGAGTTGTTGAGGTTCCGCGCGGTGGCTCTGCTATCTCTATATTCGTGAAAATGGAAATGGAAGGCTTCCCGAGCGTGGGAATAACGCACCCTTGGGATCTCTCTGGGTCTCGTAATGAGTAAAAATTGCTGCTAAGTCACTTCTGCTAACCGCAGGAGATAAAGACGTCGGATTTACTAATTAAAAGTTAGAGCCTTAGCAAGTAGCGAGGCCCTTGGCACTTTCAAATAAAGATTTTAATCTCCCTGTTTCCCGTTTCGCCTCGAGTTTTTTTTTACGTAATAGCGAAAAAATGCGTATTTTCCGTGAAAGAATCGCGAGCTCACGCTCGCTAGTTTAAAATCCGTTCGTTACGTTCGTTATGTATTTATAGATTGCTGTAGTCTTGTCGCGAGGCAGTTCGCAGTCGATAGGAACGCGCGAGCCTATAGACCTTAGGGTTTTCTTGCACGTGAGATCAGGCGAAGGCAAAGGAAGTTTCGACGAGGTTTCCCTGATGAGAAACGGCTTCCCAACTATGGCAGGCGAGTTTCGATTAAGTAGAGAAAAATTGAGGATACTGGAAAAGCTCGGACGGTGGTGGGTAGCTGCGCGGAAGGCCATTACCGCCTTCGGACCTGATGCCATAAATAACGGCGGTTGTCGGCGCTGAAAATGGGAATGTAAACGCAAGCGCCTCGAATATCGAGCGAACTGCGTTTCAATGGGAATTGCGTAAATTAAAAGGCGAAGGCGTGGAGGGGACTCCGGCGGAAGAAGAAATCCCTCGAAGAAAGATCGCTTGGGATGCTCGTGCGGTTCTTTTCTCGTTGCCAAGTAAATCAACGGTTTCGCTGATTCTTTTTAGATACGTGCAGAATGTGGATATAACGCAGAAAGAGAACGGTGAGCGACGAGTGAGTAGTACATGAGCGGAAGGTATGTCTAGAGAATAGGCGGTTCGATGAAAGATTTCGCGTCATATTTGTCGAGAGTAAATATTGCCGACGGCGCGAAACGAAACTGGAGCCTGTTTGGTTATGAATATAAATGCCGCCCAGAGAGTTTCGTTTCGTTTCTCGGATGCGCTTCCGATTTAATAAATAGTAAACGAACCCAAACGCTTTACGCTTTGCTGTCTGCCCTCCATCATCCACCCTCTGTAATCTCTGGAAGCACGCCATTACGATGCTCCCGATAATAACTTCATCTCTACTCTCTTCTACGAGTCTGTTCCAGTATCCTCCGGCAGATTGAGAAAAGGCTCGTTCGATCTCGATCTTGCCTGAACGTACTTCCACGGTCAACAAGGATCCTGCCAACTTTATCTCTCTTCTTTGGTCCCTCCTTCTCTGTACCGTGATCAGCTATCCATCTATAAATTAAGATTTCAAGTCGACCGCAGATCCAATTAGGCTTAGCATCGGTATAGAATTGTAAAGTTGCTTCGGAAGCCTCCGACGTAGAATTGCCAAAATAAATAAATAAAGCACTGTCTAGCTGCTCCATGTGCACGTGGTACGTGTACGCGCGTCTCTCCCTATATATATATATATATATCTAATCGACTCTCCACTCCTACGGGTCTTGTCTAGACTTCTCGCAGCGTCCCTCGGGAATGGTCCAGACCCGTCGGGAGGACAGCGACGGTCGAATAATTATGCATCGCTTGATCGATCGGACTCTGATGGAGCCGATGGAGCCGATGGAGCCGATGGAGCCTTGCAATATGCACAAAATTTGCCAGCCCACGCTAGTGCCAGCCAAGCTCGAATTAATGATCGAGCGCCGACGATGGGCAGTTTGTAACAATTAGACGATGCGATAATTCGACACCTCTAATTCGACAGCCCCACCTTCTCTCGCATTTCCATTCGAATCCAGAGCATGTAATAAACACAATATCTCGCGCGCGCGCGCGCCCGCACGCACACAGACCCTCTCTCCTTCCTCTACCTATTTTCCCCTCTCGAATAGCCACCCTGTAGCTTTTGGCTATAAATATCTCCGAAATATTATATTTCATTGAATTATTAGTTAGTGCCATGGTCGCAAATAGACGCGACTACTGCCAAAAGAAAAAGAAAAGCCGATACTGCCGCAGTCCTGCAACTTCTGTCCCATATTGGAAATAGCCGTTTCTACGAATAATTTGATCTAGAAAATAGGTCAATTATAAATACGATTTACTTTATCAGTTTCCTCGTCCTGTTGCGAATCGATGTCCAATTTCGACGACAGTCTATAGCTATAGTGTCGAGGACGATGACGATGACGATGTTGTCGGTGCAGGCTCCGATGTCGTGGATGCTAGCTGTGTTTACCGCAGCATCATCCGTGCAAATGGGGCAAAAGGTCGTTCGAGCTTAATCGGGTACACCCTGTAGATAATCAGGATAGCGGCGTTGCATACAGGGTGGACTAATAGGAGGATGGTAGAGGGTTGAGGGTAACCGAGAATATCCGAGAGTAGTCGAGAGAACAGCCGGGGGTCGAACGTTACGGGATTATGGTATGAACTAGCGCGTCAATCACTGCATTTGATATCATCGTTGCCGCTGGCCGCCATAGGCGCCGCGTTGCCCATAGATTACAATGTGCCACACATATTCCTGGTCTGCTAGGACATCTCCTGTCCAACCTATCGAGAGAATTCATTACTTCCACGGCCAATCCTCCCGATCCTCCCGATCCTCCCAGTCCTCCCAATCCTCAGGACAATCTCTTTCATCCCGGCGCGGATATATTTCTCTGAGCATTCTCTTTCAATTGAACATCACGCCCACAGAGAAATTATTATCATTGATAATTCGGTCATCAATGATAATTATTCCTCCTGTATGATCATTAGAAATTGTTCAACTTCAATTATCCGATTGCAAATGGGAATTGAACAATTCAATAACCTGCCTCAGTCTCTACCTTGAACGAGCTCCCCCTTAGAACCCACGAATAATTAGGAACTCTTGTGAATTGATGGAGCTCCAACAATGATTTTGCTTTACGGCATTCCTCGCTTCCCGTGGGGAGAAGTGTCGCACGCCGCGCCACTGTGGGTGTGGGTGGGCAATGTGGGTCGTGGATCGTGTGATAAATTGAGCCGTAAGGTCTCGGCAACAGGAAGGCTCAAGGTTGCCTATAGCTACGTCTCTCTCAATGGGATCTTACGCGCTCGCCGTTTTCGTTTGGCTCCTGCACCGTGGTAGACCAATTGCAGCCAATCCACCGAGTGCACCGAGTGCACCGAGTGCATCGAGTGCATCGAGTGCACCGAGTGCGCCACAGCACGTCCTGGCGTGGAGGTTGTCGTTAGTGTCTGGTTGACATTTACCGCCGGTGCGGAGTTGCTACTGCATTAATATTCGAGTGTTCCCTGTCGCCTCTTATCAATATCTCGGCGCTAATTCACCCCGGAACGCCGTGCACAATTTCTGTCGCGCTCGCGAACTCTTGGGAATCCGCGATGTCTCTCGCGCCATGAGAATGTGGCTTTCCACTGATCTCCCAAGAAGCTCCGTCGATGACCACGCGAATCAAATTGAAGAAATAATGTTATACTTGAAATGAAAATTTGCCGAGTTTCTGGGACTCTGGTGGACATTAGGAGGGGCGGGCGGCGGCATCGGTGCAGTGATAAGGTTCGGTGCTGCGGGCGTGCAGGCAATTTGTCATCTGGCATAGTGATGCTGACGCAGGTCCGACGCCGGCGGCGCCTGCGATGCTATTGGCTGCGCTGCTCGCGCGATGAGCTCGATTAGCTGTCACGGACGCACCGCACGCCGCTTCGTCCCAGCATCAAATTTTATGTTACTGCAATATGTTTTCGAAAAGAATTCTGAATTCATTTGGGACACACGTACGTGCCTACTTCCGAGTATTTTAGAAATACTACGAGGTTCATCGCTTTAGTCGGCAATAAAATGAATCAAATATAATAATAAAGATATATTTACATGTGCACCTGCGACGCACGAGATCCTACTCAGAGCCGACAGGCTGCTCCAGTTAATAGTTCCCGTATTCGAATGATAACGCACACGTAGCGGTTGAACTGTGTTCGTGCGCGCGCACACGCACACACACGCACACACACGCGCGACTGCGTGGCTGGATGTATTTCGCGTGAGACTCGATCTGATTTAATCCTTTCACAGGACATGTTGCGCACCGTCGAGCGATCGAAGCCGAAATTAATACCGAGCAGGTTGCTGAATTTCGAATGACAAAGCCGCAGTGTCTCGCGAATCGTGCAAATCGACTGATTTCATTTAACGAGCTGAAGGCTTCCCACCTAGATGTGACGCTGCCTCTAACTTCAGGAGCGGCGGGTTGCGAATTACTTGGATTCGAAGGCCAATTTCAACTCCCAGCAACTAGAATCCCTCTGGTTCAGCAATGTCCGTTCTCAGCGACTCGTTTAATTCCCATCAGCGTGTCTCCACTACAATATTAATTTGTTGCGACTGGTCTGCGCTAGGTGCCTTTGAGGCGCGGAAATCCTCATCCGAAACCCGATCGACCGAGCTTCTTCTTCTTCGGAAACTGAGCAGCCGCCGCGGAAAATCAACTTGCTTTCAGACGGAGCTAAATATTTAACCCGATGTCCGTCTGTCAGCTTGCAAATCCGATTTCGCGATCTCATTCCGGCTTTATTCAGGATACGAAGTTTTTACGTCGTTTCGTTCTTCTCGAACGTTTCTTGTTTTTCTTGAACCTCTAATTTTTTTTCCTTGTCATTTTTCTATCTGCCCTGCATCCGTTCCCCATTCCCTCCCTTCTCACTTTCTCTCTCGCACACGCACTCTCTCTTTCTCTTGTTAGCGCTGCTCTGACTCTCCTTTGCGCCTGGCGTCTCTCAGGCACGCACGAACGAATCTGATTTGCAGTAGAACGTTGTACAGTGACTTATTGGGAAAATGCAAATTGAAAACCAATATTCGACCTTTGCACTCCTCCGTTCAATTTCCCATGGAACATCGCGAGCAGAGACCACGTCTCCTCTCTTTGCGCTTCCAGTTCCTTGAACTCTGCTTGGGACTGTACTCGGGACTCGACAGTGTCGTTACGGGTTCGCGTATTAAAATAACTAGCTCGAAGTTTCTGCTGAAGTTTGCTAGAGCCGTAATTTTGCAAGGTTCAAGTTTTGCTTCGCGCGAAGGAAATCGCTCAAGTTTCAATGGCACAAAGACAAGAGAGATAAGCGAGTGCGACGCGAATTAAGGAAAACGCAATACACGTTCAGCAGCTCAGATTCAGAATGTAGAAAACGATTCTGTTACGGATAAAGAAATTCAAAAGAAACTCATTTCAGAGCAAGTGTCGTAAGAACGAATGGTGAAGGAGGAGCCCGAAGAAGTGTCTATGGTAGTAGACCCTAATAAATAAAAAGAGATAAAAGAGGTGAACGAGGAAAACGAGAGACAGTGTGTGCAGCAGCGAGAGATAAGAAGCTTAAGCCAACTGGGTTTTACTGGAGATGAGATGTCCCACGATACGCTCTAGTATAGGTGAATGATCCCGAATAACGGGGTGATGGTGCCTTCTAATTAGCCTTAATGAATCCGCAACCGGGTGGAAGAGGCTGCGGTTCGGTTTCAGCTATGGCTGCGGTTGTAGGGAAGGATCCCTCGCGGGAGCCGCGAGGTAGAAGGCTGCGCGCTTTTGTGCCAGGGAGAACGAATGAATGGAGTACGGAAAAAAAAAGACTGAAACGCGGGCAAAAGGCGTTCAGGGCCGGAGAGGAGAGGGGATTCTTGAAAGCTTACATTACGTTTACAAACTGCCGCCGAAGGGATGATCGGTAGCCAGAGTCCTCGAGAAACCAGGTCAGCCATACGTCCATTCAGCCATATGGCCATACGTGCACGCGTGCACCGATGCACTTGTGCCTAACCCTTATGCCTAACCATCTAGCTGCTAGCAGCCGGCTACGAATTTCTTCTAATCGCATTCATCTGGACGATCAGGTACCAATACCTATATATAGGTATTCCGGTTAGCCAATTAGATTGCACCAGTAGCTCCCGTCCGTGTGGACGATGACGACGACGGCTATGGCCATTTTAACTTCACTGTTTACCATTCGATTGTCCTTAGACGGAACGCCTAGTCGATTCGCCGGATTTATTCAAAGTTCTCTCCTCCTTTACCCGGTTCCTCTCGATCCTTCTTGATCCTCCGCGTCCTTGCATTCCGCTGGGGTCCATTCGTCCCTCTTGATCTCAGCCTTCCTCACCGTCCTCCTCACCTAAGAGCATCCTCATCCCACTCGATTCAAGTCTTTGTTCAAGAATGATCGAGTCTCCTGGACAATGCTCGGCCTGACGAGCATTTCGCTTTCGCCATTGTCAACTGGACGTTACCACCGCGGGACGTCTCGGCGCTGGGCGTCACGAGGACACACACTAGGTCTGGCACATCGTGTCCGCACTCACGCTGCAAAGGCAACCGATATCCAACTGGTAGATGAGACTGCGGTGACGATTCTCGCAATATCAGGACAGCAGCCCACCCAGACAACAGCGAGAGTGGCCACCTAAGCCCTTTGGGATGCTGGCGTCGCGGGTGGCGCAATTATACAGTAAGAATGACACGCGCGCCTCCTACCTCAACCAGCCCGCAAAATCTCCAGAGGCCATTATATTCTTTAGAACCCTCTAGAGAAACCGTGAGCAGCTACCCTTCCACGCCCATTTTCTACCAAAGTCGACCAGATCCTTGTTCGCGTCGTCTTTATCGGCTTCTGCTACTTTGGGCACGCGGCGAAATCATTCTGTAGAACAGGAATGGCAATAGGAAGGGTGAAAAGGCCTACCCGAGTGGCGAACAGTAGATTCGACAAATTTACGAAGCAAATAAATTTTTAAGAAAGAAAGGACGATCAATCGTTTATCTCGTATATATTTACTGTCGCAACTATGCGAACATGCCCTGAGACACGTCTGAGGAATTCAGAATCCCGGATTCAGGGGCTCCGCTCTATCGAACGGTTCGATATGAACTTGAATAAGCTCCTGAATGTGCCTTTCTGCTCTCCTGACTCACGAAGGATCCGACTTTCACCCTTTCTCCTCAGCCATGCAACACTGGGAGACGATATTCAACTTATGAATATTTGCCGACGTACGATATGAGGTTTGCGCTTTTCAAGCCCTAAGTACAGCCGAGAGCAAAGAGGAGCTTGGCCTGCTTGCACCTCGTAAATCGAGAAATACGTCTGCCGGAGAAATACGGGCCTCAGGCTGCGCTCAGGATTTGCTTACCGGCAGCCCAGCTGCTCGCTCCTCGTATTTACGGTCCTCCAATGAATTTCAGGAGAGCGCTTGCTTCTTGCCCTCTGCGCTTAGCCCCCACTCGTTCGATACCCCCTCTGTAATGACTTGTTATCGTGCAATACTTGACACGGGTATTTCTTTTGGTTCACCGAAGTCCTCGAACTGCCTTTCTCAGATCTCTTGCGATGTCTGATTAGGACCTTCTTGAGTACTGCTTCTTTTCTTAGAAGTTATAGAAAGGAGAAAAAGAACGATAATGTTTTGGCCAGAAGATATAAAGACAGAGTACGGAACTCTGGCGACAATGGGGAGGATGTTAACTGTGGGGTATTCCGAAGGAATGTCCTCGTGCCTTTGATCTCCGGTGACGAAACGATTGGCTCCATTCGAACAGCCTGACAGTTTCATGGCAACCTCCATAACTCAGTATAAATGGCAAGACAGTAGTCGAGGTAGGAGGGAGCACAAGGACCTTTATTAAAGTCCATCGAGCACTTGTGGGTCAAAGGTCGCGGAAGAGCAGCAATATTCTTTCTACAGAAAAGAGTGATGCAATTGCTTTGTAGTCTCCGTCAAAGCGGTTTTATCAAAGGCGTCTCACCAAGAAGTACCAAAATGTCATCGAGCTGGACGATGACGAGATATATAGATTAGATTGCTTAAGATTACTTGTATCGATGCAGAGGCGGTTGGACCACTTTATGAACGAGATAAACATACATTTTTACAACAGTGTCAATACAAAGACAATGTAAAATTTTCATCAATCAAATCTCATGACACTGTCTTATTGCAACCATATACGTATAATCAGTATGCTCGCAACTTAAAAATAAATTAGATTTTACATTTAAATTACGTACACACATAGGCGAAACAAATGCATATAAACATATGCATAAGAGCTACGACCAGCACAAGAAATGCATTAGGAGACCGTAACAGCTTTTAGATTAATCGGATGCGCGATCAACTTATTTCTGAACGTAGCAGAGGTGTAGGAACTCGGATAGAGAGAGAAAGAGAGAGAGAGAGAGAGAGAGAGAGAGAGAGAGAATAATAAATGAGCAGAGTTAGAGAAAGGTGGAGGAATATTCGTAAAATTACTTTGCCGATTATAGTGAATCGGGGAGCCTTTGATGGCGCGCGGTTCGTCATAATCCTTTCAACGTGGAAACTTTCCTTGGAGCTTGCGAAGCTGCTAAAAAGAGGAACTCTTTAATAAAGCCCTCCTCTTCTATCTCTCTATGTCTCTCTTGCTCTCCCACTAGCCTTCGTTCACCAAGCTACATAAACGCCGCTCGAACTCTTCTTAATTCCTTGGTCTTCAGTCCCGAACTGCATCGTGGCTTCTGAGATTCAGTTTCTTTCTATTATACTTTTCTCTCTCTCAATCTTTCGCTCTTATCAATACTCACATCCCTCTTTACTGTTTTAAATTTCCTTTCATTGTATTCGTCTCGTTACTTTTTTTCTTTCTTTAATATTTGAAAAATTCCAAAACGGTATTGCTTTGACAATCACCCGCCTATGACGTATCCATAGACGTTCCTTTGCATCTGGCAATTTTCAAGAGATTATCGATTGTTTTCAAAAGATTTGTCGGGAGTAGTAGTATACGGCTCTTACGTATTTTGTAAAATTTGTAATCAGCCTGATGACTTCATGGCTTCGGAAGTCTCTCCTGTCAGTCCTTATTTTTTTTTTTTTTTTTTTTTACAAATCTAGGAAAAGTATTGGACCTTTTCCGAGAGTCTCTGCGTGTTAACCCAGTAGATCGATGAATTCCGGGACAAAATTTCCTCATCTTCCTCTGACAAGATGTCAAACAACAAATGCTAAAATATTTATACCGCGAAGCCGCCTGAGAGTGACTTAAGCGTCGCGGCGCTTTGCAGGGTTCGGAGCTTAGCTTCTCGTTGATTGGCTCGCTCTATCAAATTGGATAGAGCTTTCGAAAGTCGAAAAATCCCCGAATAAATTTTAAGCTCTTTCATCCCGGATAACTGCAACACTTGGACGTATTGCAGCGTAGGCAAGTTTATTGTGTTTTTCAAAGTTTGTCCTGCCAATCGTCTGATCGGTGGATTGGATATCCGCAAATTTAACAATTCCTCTGTCAGATTCCTTTGAGCGTATTTCGGGCAACAGCCTCTTCCAGTATCTTATACTGCCTCACTGTCCGTTTCCCCCGGAATCCTTATTCACCCACACGCTGCTGCTGTATAGGTACTGTAGGAGCATAAAAGCTTCTTGCAAGATTACATGGAACTAAATGAGTACGACGCATCATTGCTGCTGCGTGTCAGGAATTTCGATGAAATATTCGGCAGGCTTTATCGAATTTTTTTCCTCGCTGCCTCCATTCATGTATGCGTAATGTAATAATGCGAAAATCCGAAAAATTGCTACAGTATCCGGAGAGTGGGAGCGTATTGCCCTTTTCTCTTCCTTGCTCTTCTTTTTCTTGCTTTCCAGAGTACCTCCACCTTCCTCCTTTTTGCTGTTCTTATGAAAAACAAGAAATGCAATTACACGAGGTGCTTCGAGATCGAATGGCAATCCCGAGAAGTGCACCAGCCGATATCGCGCCTAATCGATAAGTTAAACTACATTAATTACTTGCAGCTGTCTGAGCATCCGGTATAATTTCTTTCAATTTTTATTTCTCGCACTGAGATCATCCAGCCATATTTGATTCGTCGCAAGGAATCTTTTCTGTACCCCCGCCCCCCTCCCCTCACCACCAATGGCTGGCGAAGCCGCCTCGCCTTTACTTCCTCTGCTACTCGTTTCGGTGGCTGCGGATCAGCGTGCCTGTTAAGTAGCCGATGACGCTTGGCAGCTCACATCTATTCTTTTCGCTACGTCACCGCGATATTCATTCTAAAATGGCTCGAATTCTTATCCTCGAGAAACAAATCTAGTTTCTCCGCAACCGAATTGCCCTGAGCTTTGCTTTGCTTCGCTGGCTTCTTGTTTGCTCAACGCACTGGCTGGTCTGTCCGAACAACACTTTTTTGTTCGCGTCCTCTGCAGGGTTTATGACTCTTTTTGCGCCACTGTCCTCAAACTTTACGGATAATCAGTGTCATAGTTCAAGAAGGGCTACAGCCCTGCCGAGGACTCGACCTGGAGGTTATGCGGATAGTCCCACCGATACAGGGAGGCTTCCCGAGTGCTCTTGTATTTCGAACCAAGATATTTCCTTATAACCTTCTCGATATGTATCGGATGTTTCCTTACCGATGTCTCCCTCGATGCCGGATGCCTCGACCGTAAAGTCATCGAGGGACGTTGGAAGATTTAATCAGAGGAAGGCAGAACCTGCCCAGTTTCTCGTTAAGGAGTTATCGCAACGTATCGTTTTGCAGGCAAAGCGTTAAGGGGTGAAGGTTCGAGGCATGACTAATTCCTCTGTGAAAAAGTGCTAATTGCCAATCTCGTCAAATGAACGAAAGTCAATCGATCGAGTTTTTCCGAGTGTGCCAGCGGGGCCTGTACCGGTGGAATCAGCGGGGTCAACGGGGTCAGCGGGGCCGGCAGGAGCAGTAGGACTGCCAGCGGCTACGGAAACTTTGGAAATGTGATAAATATGCATATCTCTGTACGCTGACCAACGAGCAACTCGCCTTTTGTCTGTGCATCTCGTAAAAGTTGATTGTTTTTGTACAGCGAGTAAATAACCGACTATATTTTAAAGTTACCATTTTTTTGGACGCTGCCAAGTTGCAGTTTAATTTTTCTGCGCTTTTTTGGCGACCGAAAGCAGATTTACCGGTTCTCCATTTCTGTTCTTGACTTCTCAGTTTTCCCCCTTCCCCCCCCCCTCTCTCGGGGAATCTCTAAAAAATGACGAACGCTCTCGCCTTCGGCATCAGGCATCATTACGCGAGACGTGCGTTCGTAACATTTTTAATTTGCCCGTTCTGCCTGGTTGACGGGTTATCGATAACGGCCCTATTCTACTCGCTGCGTTGCAACGTGTTCGGCCGCCATTATATTTACCAAATGCAGTTCAAGTCCGACAGTTGTGAAACGAGTGAGTCTGGACGTTGGACGTTGGGACGTTGGGACGTTGTAATCGAACAATTGCGTTATATCAACGAGCTTGCATCCATGATGGTCTATTTAGAAAGAAAGGATGAACGACTGACGACTGGCAAGTGCTATCGTTCCACAAATTCAAGAAAATATTCAAGCTACAGTGGAACGTACCTTTTCTTTTCATTGTTTTTTGGCGCTCATTGCAAGAAACAGTACATCACTGTTCTATACAACGTATAACGAGCTCCATTGCGGCCAGTATTCAGTGCCACCATCTCCACCGTCGGCAGAATGTATCCAGCACGTCCAGCATGTCTAGCACATACAGCACGATCAACAACACTTACCGATGGTGCCAGTAGTAGTATTAGTAGCAGCAGCAGTAGTAGCAGTAGTAGCAGTAGTAGTAGGAGTAAATAACGTAGCTGCAGGAGAATCGAGCTACGAGCACAGTTTGGCCCCGCGGAGGTGTTTGGCCACGGGGACAGATCCAGAATCTGGAATGTCCCACGTATTGCTGATAGCGGGTCACGAACGGAAATGAACCGATCATCCGGAGGATATCCTAGACGTTGACGCTTTCACCTTGCAGCGACGCCACAGCTTCCGCGTCTTGTTCTAGCGCGGTATCCCCGCGGGAACGAGCATATATGCGCTTATTTTCATTTTCTTTATTGTCGCTTTCTTTTTTCGTTTACGTCGTTTTCACGCTGACATAACGATCCAAAAGTATCTAGCGGCAATCAGTGGATAAACTAGCGAGGGGGCATCTATTCAGAGCAATTGGGATGGTTTCGTTCGACCGGGTCCAACAGATATTTCGAAACTTTTAGCAGTGGGATTCTTTGTGACCTTGCTTTAAGAATTTGCAATTCTTTGTGCTTCTTTGTAGTAGACTGGACGAAACGGTGGCGCAGCGAGGTAAGCGACAGAGGGGGACGAATGTGGGGGCAGAAGTTCGATAGGAGTCTCGATTCTCGAGGAGTTCAGGCGCGGCAGTTTGCGAGTCGCCAAGGGGATGGAAAAATAATAAACAAAAGTTTGGCCAAAACTTTGGTTTTAAAATGATATTAGGCAGCAGGTATCGGCACCGACGGCTTCCTGGAGAAGAAGAAAAGCGAACGCCGATGTTCAGTTACCAACTAATGATAAACTTCGAAACAAGTCCTTTTTCGAATGTTCGATTCCCTCGCTTTGCTTTTTTTTTTCCTCTTTTGGTTCGTGTCTCGATGCAAAATGGAACGGTAGTCTCCTGGCGCCTCGAGGAATGCATCTTCGGCGTCTTCGGCGTCTTCGGCGTCTTCGGCGTCTTCGGCGTCTTCGGCGTCTTGGGCGTCTTGGCCTCTTTCTCCTCGATCCTCTTTCTACCAAAAGAAAGAAGGTTGCCCTCATAATATCGGCGTAGTGCAAGGAAGTCGTCTTATACTTTGTTACATAGGCAAATAAATAAATTGGCAAAGATCTTCCAGGTCCCTCTTCGCCTGATATCTAATCCGAATGAAGGCAGTGGCATTCGGTTCTGTGGGTGTTGTCAGTTGGGGAGCCAAATTTACCAGCCTCCTGATCGAATCGGAATACCAAAACATCTTCCATAATGTATGCGTGTACTCTGGCTAATGTTTCCGGCACTTACCTAATTCAAGATAGTTCCAAGAGGACCTCGCGCCGCTGTACACGATCAGCTCCAGGACCGCTTCTTAATGCTCGTGTAACCAAGTTTAGGCTATTAGGCGGATTACGGGCAAAATAGGGGAGGGATCGGGAATGTGTAATGACTGAGCTCAAATGGCACGAATCAATCCACTTTTATCCGATCGAATTCAATTACGAATCGATGATTTCTTTAGAATTATCAGAGAATCGAGTAAACGTTATCTTGACTTTTGTACAAAATTTTGAACAGCTTATTTCGCATAGACTAATGTTTAACAATTTTAGCCCTTCTATTATTTATAACCTTTTAATATTATTATTTGAAACATACGAAACCTTGAATTAAATATTAGCGGTATACAGATCCTCCTAGATACTTTTATATGCCTCAATTTTTGTTGCTTTCGCTGCTTATCTTCCCTTCTCTTTGACCCGGTTCTTTCCTCCTCCTCGTCCTCCCTCCCTTCGTTTCGTTCATAACTCCCCTGTCGTGCACCTTCGCCTTCTTTGCTGCCATTGGTACACCGTCTGATAGATGGGTCGAGAGGTCATCGTTCGGGGCGAGGAATTTAATATTATATTTATTAACGCTCGAGTTATTAATGACTCTTCAGCATCGATCAGCATTTTCTCTCGCTAAAGTCACGGTCGTTGGCTTCGTTTTTTTTTGAAGCTCATTTGAATCTCTCGACTGAAATGTATTCTCGCACGTGGGGATTCTAATTGTAAGTAAGTTGAGTGAATGACCTATAACATGCGTAGTAGTGGAGTCTGGAGTCGGCAGTCGGCAAGTACCGAGCCATTCGAAGCAGCAGCCACCCCATCAGCTGCACCAGTAGACCGGAGAGCGGAAGGGTACGTATAATGAGAAACTCCCATGACACTGGGCTTCATGCCCGCGTCTCAGCAATAGTCAGGAATACTAGTAATTAGGAAACTTAAGTGATTAACGGTTTCGCCAGGAGGGGTGCGCCCCCCCCCCCCCTTGACATTCGAAACACCCTACTGGCTGCGTAGCTAAAGCAGAAGCAGGAAACGGCAGGCAAAAGAGCCACGATTTGGGTCGAGCTTCGGGTCGGACCCAGACCGGTCCCGAAACCATCCCTTTCTTTACCGGTTAACGTGAACTTTCTCAGCGATTGTCTTTGCATCGACCAGACTGCTCGCCCCTCCGGCGAACGAGTTATCGCGATCCTCGAGGTAAACATCTCGTTTGCGTGACTGGAAACTCCTCGTGGTATTCGATCACGTTCCTCCGGAGCAAGTGGGACAACTACTTTGTCCGAAGGGATCAGAAATTCCATCCTATGGGAATCCAGATGGCGCTGATGGGCTGTAGCTCAAACTTTTGGAGGAAGGATGTATCGGACCTGCAACACGTTTTGCGTTGCCAATTATTCTTCGTTCTTCTCGGTGACTTTTAATTAGAAAATTCTGCGTCCTGGCGTTTCATCTCCTTTCTTCTATTTGGCAAACGATGCTCGTGCCAGATAACGCGACATTGGCGGAGGGTGGCGAGGAATAAACTTTCGAAATCGTGCGTGGGATACTTTATGCAATTGAGAATATAATTCGTTGCGTCGGCGCGAGGCGTCGTCGCGACGCTTCCCCATCAGCAACCGGATGAGGACGTCTCACTCGTACTTGCTTCGATGTACTTTGCAAACTCTTCGACTCTTCGACTCTTCTTCGGCACGGGAACTAGTGAATACGTACGAGCGAGTATATGTCGGCTGCAAAGTCGCACGAAGAAAAGGACAAAGTTCATCGATCGCGACTCGAAATTGTCAAAGTTTGTTGCTCCTCTACCCAGAGATATTCGATATTTTCTTGGCACGAAGCATGTAGTGGGCGGAGCTACATGGCACATTGCTTCCGGCATTTTACTTTCTTTCGCAGCGTCTAGGTTCTCGGTGACCCGCGTCCCGCGTTCTTATTCAGGCTTTTTCTCGGCTGCTGTTTAAAAGAGAAAACCACAGAGCGATGTCCTCCTTGCGAAATTTGTTGGTAAGCGAATCAAGTGGACTCTGAGCGACGACCGAGCAAATTTCGAGTTGGGATTCGAGAACAAATGAGATTTCTAATCTGATTTCTGAGAGCGAATCGAAAATTTGATTTCCTTGAAAAGGCGAACAACTGGATAGCCTGGACCACGATCTGCGCTACACTCCTCTTTGCTCTTTCGTACATCTTCGATCTCTTTGTCCTCCTTGTTCTTTTTTTTTGATCAATGATCTATATGTGAGCCCTCGAAGAGATGGCGAATCAGCTCCACAAATAAGGATCAGTCGAGGACCAATGGCGGATGGACCTTGGATCAGGTAACATCGTGAAAGATAACGAAGCAGAGAATGCGCAGGAAGTTCATCGTGAGAAAGTGAAAACTGAACAAGATGAAAGAACAATTTTCAATGGCGCTGATCGAGTGCACTGATAACATTGTTCGTTCGTTTTGGCATTTCGGAACTAGGGAAGTTCGATGTCTTGAGGTCGCAGCACGGAATCCAGGAAATAAATCCAGCCTTGTTCCTTCCGTTAAATAAACTCCATGAACGTGCTCGCACTGAGTTATGAAGCCGTTATGGGAGCACAGTGATATCTGATTGCGAGCCGCAACCAATCTTACAATTTCTGATTAGCAGAGAACGTTGTGACTCCGGATAAGCGACCGATAATTCCAAGAAAGAGTCTTCGATTGTTCATCTTCAGCGGCCGGAAGTTCGGGCGAAACACTCTGGAATTTCTAACGATAGATGGGCATTGGTGGGAAACACGTGAACCGTCGTCATCATAATTTCCTATTAAACAGCGTGCCAAGTTTCCATGAAGCATCGATGCACCATTCGTCGTTCGTTAGAAAGCATGAAAACGTGTTTCGTCGAGCGATACAAACAAAGGAGAGATTCAGTCGGGAGTTCGTAACTACGTTGGCTGCGACGGAGACGAGGTGATCGTCGACCGTGGCGCGAATCTGGCACGTCAATCGGTCAATTTCCAAAGTTACCTAATCGCATGAGAAATCACAGGTTGTTTTTACCGGCGGCAAAGGGTCGACAACGTTTGAACTCGTCGTAGAAATTCAGGATAGAATCGCAGTAGGTACGAGGCCAGAATAATCCGAAGCGACCACAGTGCAACGGTTGATGCATTGTGGGTACGACAGGACATTGTTCAACCTGACGCAGATATATCACGCGGCCTACAATCCCATATCAGCTACTTCGGACTAAACTATACGTTTGCCTTTGACCCCGCACCTCGAGCACGTTACAACCCCTAAGTCAGTGTCCATCTTCGTGCCTACTTCTTCTACTTTCATTCCTTCCAGTGTTCGGCTGCTTCGCTCTTTCTTCTTCGAGTGAAGACTCCGAGTCCACAACTCGAACGATGCTGCATTCAAAATAATCATCCCGCGTATGCGCGCTAAATGCGTCCATTTATTTTTACCAAACCTTTTTTTCAATTTCATTGGTTATATCTTATGTGATCCAGTAGCCTCGTCGTTCTTCGTAATTGGAATCACTTAACATTGAGATATACTTGGCCTCCTTAATATGATTTCAATACTTTTTCTTAGAGGAATTCACAGCACTCCTGTACTTGGCGTAGTTTTTTACACGTAAGTGTTTTTTTGGAGGATTAAGAAATACAGACATCGTTCCCATGGACTCCAGTAGAAAGAGAGAGGGGGAGAGAGAGAGAGAGAGAGAGTGTCGTTAATTGTTTCTTCAACGTCTTCAGTATGCAATGCATCTCCGGCGTCGTGGAAGGAGAAGTACTGCGAGCAGAAAGAGGCAATCGCAGCAATAGGCCCGTGTAGCGCGCGATGCGCGTGTCTTCGCAGAAGAAGAGTCACGTCCCTCGGAAGTTGGGTTCCCTTCATTGGGAGAGATCAGTTTGCCGAGACGAGCGATCCCGAAGAGGAGGAATAAAAGATGGAGCTGTGGAGGAAGCACCGTCCGTAGATGGTTCTGGGCAGAGAGAAACAGAGATAGAGATGGTGAGGGGCGGGCGGTTGGACGGAGAGACTGTGCAGCTACGATTTATCTGGCTTAGAGAGGGAAAGTAAGGCTTGAAGAACGAGATGCTGGAGGCCTCACTGCCCAGACGCGCAGTGCAATCCTGCACTAAATCATGGCTGTTCTTCTTGCCCGTCTTCTATCTCTTGGTCTTATGTCCCTGGTTCTTACCTCCTGCTTTCACGCGCGAAAGAAAAGGACAGTCTTGTATAAGTGGCTCACGGCACTTAGCATCGCTCCGGGTGGACGCAAACCTGCTGCAGGATTATCCCCTTGTACATTTCTCTCTCTCTCTCTCTCTCTCTCTCTTTTCTCTTTAACTTTCTTCCCTTGCTACTTTCCCGTTTCGTGCGGTTTTTTTCTAGCTCTGCTAGAAGGTGCATAGATTAAGCAATTTTCACATATCCTAGAGAAAACGAGAGAGTGAGAGAGAGAGAGAGAGAGAGAGAGAGAGAGAGATTGATTGATTATAAACGAGAGAAAGAGAGAAAGAAGAAGCTCTCTGTTGGCAAAAGACTTCAGCTAACACCATTACAAGGATCCTGGTTGACTCCTTGTGAAAAATTCTCTGGGCAGATTCCCTCCTAAAAGCACTTTTCCTGTTCTCTCTCTCTCTCTCCCCTCTCTCTCTCTCTCTCTCTGTCTCATTTAAATCCTCCCTTTCTCTGTAGTTTCCTCCTGGGTCCATGGCTCTCCGACGGGTTCTTGGCTTGTCGTACATGATCGCTGTAGAGCGTGTCATCCTCCGACGTACCGCCTCCTATGCAGACTCTGCAGTAGGTATTGTGACGTCACACCGCAAAATCCTTGAGAGTCCTGTCCTGCACACAGAAGTCTGTCGGCCAGTTTATTTTATTGTCAGGATGCGCGGCGCAGGGAAACGAAAAAGACTGGTTTCGCAGGGAAAACAGGTTCAGAAGTTCGAGTACGTAGCTCAGCTTCAGCATTCGACCAGGATGTCGAATAGCTAGGTTGCGCGCGACGTAGCCGGCATGGAGGGTGCACCCTCCCCTCGAGAGAGAGAGAGAGAGAGAGAGAGAGAGAGAGAGAGGGAGAGAGAGAGAGAGGTAGTAAAGAAGCCAAGGCTCGGATTGATCACATAAAACGCAAGGGTCAGCAGAAGGGAGCAGCAACGACAACGAAAGCGACCATGATGACGGGTCGCTACTAAAGGCTGCCCTTCCTCTCGTCCCTCTTCGCATGGAGTATTCGATATGATTATCGGGGTCTCGCCTCTTCGAGTCTCCAGAGTGATCTTTAATAGTCATCTCGTATTCCTCGTACTCTCATTTATTTTCCTCTTTTGCCTCCTGGACAGCTCGGAGTCTGGAAGCCCAGCGCTTTCACGATGACCTTTTGGCTTCGAGATTAAATATCTCGGAACGAGAGTGAAGACGGGTGTCGCTAATCGAGATGCGCGAAACATTATTCAAACGCGCCGAGGTACGATCCTGTAGCAATTACTTTAAATCTCAGGGTAATCAAAAGGAGAAAATACAATTAATTAATTTCAATTGCAACTTGCGTTAAATAACCCGGCCTGCCTAATGACCGAAATCATTAGCGCTAGGAAACAAAGATTCTCCTCTCGCTCCTCCTCCTCTTCCTCCTCCTCCTGGCTATATCCTTTCTGCTTCCCTTCCGACCCTTCCACCAATTCCTTCCTTCCATCGTCCTCGCTCTATCCTTCCGCCGCCTCCAGTTCCGTTTCACTCGACTGTTTCTCCGTCGTTTCTTTCACTCGCATCCTTACATCCAAGTATTTCCTGCACATTGTCCGATTATCAGCTAGACGAGTAATTTGAGTAAAGATGAGGGTCGATTTTGGAATAGGATAGATTCCACCTTTTAAAACTTTTCGAAAATCTCCTCAACTCCTCAATGATTTCCACTCGAAGAATAAGAATACTACATACGAATAAGAAGAGAGGAAGAGGATAGGGGATGCCGATGCTGATTTCACGATTTTACGATTTCATTCTTTGATAGAATCGTGAATCTCTCGCACTCAGCCAAAATGCACAGATTCGTTTTTCAAGGGACAAGGGAGGAGGGCGATTGGGCTAGGTTAAACTTCTCACTCGGTCCTCTGATTAAACTTTCGAGTTCGACCGACCCTCGGTGAATTAGTCGTGTCGTACCAGATTAGAATACTACAAATTGCCGCGAGTAACAAGCAAGAATTGTCGGCGTGACGATTAATGCGATCAGGAAAGGTGTAAGGTAGATCGGTAACGTAGCCAAGGAAGCGAGAACTTGAATACGTAATATATTCGCTAGGTATATGTACCATGTACACTTGCTCCCACCAAAATTTGGCATTGGAAAAATCCTCAAATTTTATGAAGATGAATTCTTAGAATATGGTCAGGTATCCAATTGTCGGGACCTTTTGTACCTCGAAATTTCGAAATTTGAAACTGGAAAGTTGTAACACAACGCGAAATGTACGATACGCGTAATACGTGTTGTCATGTACGTGTAACACGTAACCCAGGCAACCCATTGCTCGTGAATGTAGGAGAGTTTGGCTCTGGGTGTGCGTCACTGCATGTGTGTAACTTTACGAGATGCTGCTTTTAGTTTCCCATAACAGTCTGCTGGCAATCGCATTAGTCCGTGGACCCGTTGCTCGGCATATTTAGCGAGACGTCGCCTTATAGAGTGATCTCGAGGTCCACTTTGCTATACCCGTAGTCACCCCCCACGCCCAGAAACCTACTACATATACCGACCAACCTGAAACTAGCCTCAACCAATCTGAATCAAACTAAACCCACGTAAGCTCCTCCATATCCTGGATACTATTACTGAGATTGTTAAAGGAAATTGGCAGGACGGCATAAGATGCTGAAGATACAGAGGCAAGATAGCTGGAAAGTATAGGGGGGAGGGGGCTGAAACAATGATCAATCGAAATTCGTTGATTAATTGCAGAATCGAAAGAATATCCACTTCTAAGAAACATTCGTCGAATGGCTTTCACAAGCTGAGTCGCAAGAGGATTGGATGAAAAGACAAAACGGGCAGACGAGTGGATTGTTGGAACGCAAGAAAACCGATATCAATGTAAAGGACAAATTTAAACTAAAAGAAAAAAAGAATGTAGTTGCGAATATCGGGGAAATTTTTAGTGCTTCGAGAATAGCGAGCACGATTCCTACAATATGTTTTTGTTCAAACCCTGTGACCATTGCAAGACGCGATATCAGTGTTGAGGACAAATAACATTGAAAATGATAATCGCAATTGAAATTGGTAGACAAGTGGGGGAGTGCACCTTCTTATCTCGCGTCGATCGTGAGCAACCCCAAGAGGCTTCGGATCAATATTATACCCAAATGTTATTTGACTTTGAAGAATTCTGATCTTCTGGCTCGCCAACTGATTACCTAATATCCATCTACGATTAGATTAATCACGCGACACTTAATAATGCATTCTATAATTTGATAAAGCCTTCGAGTGCTTAATTCAATGAGATTTTCGAGAAGAGGTTCCCTCGTACCCTCGAGCAGCAATGTTTTCGTTTACCAACCCTTCCTATCTCCGCAGCCGCCGCTAATTCTTGAATTAATGGTATTACGCGGAGGAAGGAGGAACACGCACAAGGGCCATCCTCCGTCATCCTGATCCTTGCCATTCCCGTCGTTCCCGTCATTCTCGCCATTCCGCGTATCCGCCTCCTCTCGAGTCTAGCATAATCTGGCCTGACGTTCGCAGGGCTACGCTAATTTCTTCACAATGTGTCCCGATCTCTTGCTCTCACCGCTAATCTCCGTCCGTTCTCTCATCGTCAGTCTTTCTCTGCCTCCCAGGAGTTCCAAGATCAATACGCTTTTTACCTTCCCTTCGGATCTTTCTCTATAGGAGGAGGAGATTGTGACTTAAGACGGGCACAGCTCTTGTCCTTCGAATATGTTGCAGCCTCTTACGGCGACCTCGTCTCCATCGACTGTTTTCAGTATTACCAACCACGACGCAGCATACACGTCTTTGGCAATGTTGCATCCCAGACAGTAATCCTAAGCTCCTTTTATTTGAAATTCTCTAACAGCCAGCATCGCCCAGCCGCCTCTGACAGTTAGACTACGCGTGTTACTCTTGCCTAAGAATGTCGTCGCGGCGATGCACTGGCTCGCAGATAGCGGATAGCCGATTTGCCTGCATCACTGGCATCGCTGGCATCGCGTGCGTCATGGGAGCAAAGAGACGCAGAGTCGATTCGCTATGCAAAATACCGATAAAATCTTGGCGAAATGATCCTTTTCACACTGTGGATTATCTGCAGCCCATTTCGAGTGGTATACGTGACTGCAACCATAAATTCGTAGATAACGATCGCAGTACGTCTGCGTCGACGGAATCTATGGTGCGCTATGGGAGCCATAAGTTACCCGCGCATGTGTGGATGTAGGTGTACACGAGTGCGTACACAGGAGCGAAGCGATGCACGCGTTCCTGTTCGCCGCGAATTCTGACAAGGAACAGAGCGAATGTGCGTGCGCGTGCGTGCGCGTGTGTACCGAGCCATAGGGCAAGTCAGTGAGTCGCGAGCAACTCGGCAGTCACCTCCACCAGGACTTCGGTCGTTGCTATCTGCCGCTGCTCCCTCCTCCCCTCTCGCGATATTCACTCAGAAATTTATGAAAAAGAGACGTACGTCGCCCCTCAATTTCAGCAGAATTCATATTTGGCTGCTTTCGCCATTTTTCTCGCGTTTCGGACATTTGGCCATTTCGGAGGTTTCCTCGCATCGTATTGAAGCGCTTTCATCGACGACCGAGTTGTTTGCCGCCGTCCATCCGAACGACACGTTTTCCCCTAGCGGAGGCCCCTGTGAATACAAACAAGTACAATGAAGGACACCGCGCGACCGGCTGGACCAATCGTAATCTCTCGACAGCGAAAACGACGTAGCGTGCGGCTATGCCAGAGGCAGTCTGGGACCATGGCGCGATAAAACGACTCGCATAAAAATAATCTCCACTAGGACCTGTAATCCGTAGGACCTGTTATCACGGACGAAAGGGAGAATACGGAATGGAAGGCATCCCGGGAGAAGGAGAGAGAGAGAGAGAGAGAGAGAGAGAGAGAGAGAGAGAGAGCGAATAAAATCCACAAGGACGAATCGGTGAAAGGCCGACGCGTAAGGAGCGTGGTTGCTGTTGGCCGCGCGCCAAAACAAAATAAATGCAAATTTAATTAACCGGAAACCGTGAGATAATGGTCATTCTATTTTCCTGAGCTTCGCTCGCCATACCGGTCTCACCTTTCACCTTGTGCTTCTTCCTGCCCAATTTACATAGACCTTCTTCGGACTTTTAAATCAAAAGGGCCGTCACCCGTTCCTCTTCTTCTCTTCCTTTTGCTGCCTTTAATACTCCTACGCGCCGGCAGAATTACGCTCTCAGATTTATTGCGAGTATGGGAAGCCGTAAGTTTCTCCACGACCCATCAACCTCCCTACCTGCCACTGTGCATTCTCACACGTGAATACAAAACCAGACTATCTCTCACGCATCGCCTAAACTCTTTCTTTTCCATAGTCGAAGGGCTTATTGTACGAAACTCTTCACATTTTCGAATTCCTTTTCATTGACATTTTCCTATTTTTTTTTTTTTCCTTCTATTTGGACACTTCTCTTTCGTCCAGATTTCACTTTGCACTTATGGAATTTCTAGCGTCGAAAGCAAAAGAAAATCCAGCAGCAGAATGATGCGATGTTTCTGAAAGTTAATTGCACCCCTGTCCCTCCAGGGGCTTCTCCGTCGCGTCATCCGGTAAAAAGTCTAACGTCCCTCCACGTAACTCGTTAGTGGATTAACCTCCCCCGAAGGAGGAGCAAGGAACATCGAAGGACTGCTGCAAGATCTGACGTCAGAGCGTAGTTCTTGCGAAGGGGCAGCAGCGAGTATCGAATTTATTCCGAATTCGACGTGCAGTCAGTCAACTGGTAGGTGGTACTCGCAGCTGGCAATGTGATCGAAAAGAAAATGTGGGTCGTGTGGCAGCGAATGGCCGATGCCGAGCCTGATACTGCTCGAGTCAATGCGTGCTTCTGCTTCCGGCGTACTTGCGCTGGCTTCATCCTGTGGCTGGCCCAGGTCCAAACTGAAAATTAAATCCGAGTGGAAGAAAAAAAAGGAAAAGACTCGAGAAGGGAAAGAGAAAGCTCGTTACTTTTGCCTCGCCGAGTAATTCGACGTATCGCTTCGCATGGAAGGCACTATGCTCGCCAATCCTCTCTTGCTTCCCGTTCTCCTTTTTGTCTTCTAATTTACTTTTTTTTCCTTTTTTCTCTCATGCCAGTCGAATAACTTGCTTCAGCCTCTACTCGATGTTCAGCTACGTCCTCTTTGTGCCAACTCGAATAACCAGCCATCTTGCTTCGATAAAAAGAAAAATACATATTTATGTATATAATATAATTATTGATCATGATTCCTGCAAACGAGTCCCTTCCGAGAAAGTCGCAGCTTCCTTCCGAATAGCTACTGATCAAGTTTACTCAACGTGCCTCAATCAGTTAATAGGACAGCGTCAATGGTTCTGGAAAGTTGCATAGCTGCAGGCACCAGAGGCTGCCGGAAATCCATGTGGTTACCCTTTCTATTAGCGCCTACTCGAGGGTGAGCCAGTTCAATTCGCAAGTTCCCATGGAACCGGGAACCCGGAATCTCCCGCTATTTCATTCGCTTTGTTAGTTTTAGTTTGGAGTGTTGCCACTTTCAAAGTGCGATGCAGTCTGCGGGAAAGATGGCCAGGCGACCAGGCCGATTCTCCCACCTAAAGAGGAAACTTCCCGAGGCGCGCATGTAGTTAGACGCTAGACAGTAGACTCAGCCAGACCGTGTATCTTATGTGCGCCACTTTCCAAACTTTTCATTATTCCCTTCCGAAGGGAGGAAATTCTCATTCGAGCCAAGGCCCAGTTTCATGAACTTCTACAGCTTTAGGGACGGAGCACTTTTTTGGTCAGTTCGTTGACTAGAAAAACGTGCGCCTTTCTTACAAATTGAAGGGAAGCGGTACGCGAGCATAATAACGACGGAGTCAGAAAATCGGATTGACGAAGGCAAAATTCATTTTAAAAAAATGAAATTACGAAGCAGCCGCGTTCGCATTTGAAAATCATCAGTATTTTACCATAGACTTCTTGTACTCGCTAATTCTAATGCGAGCAGTTACCCTCTCTCTCTCTCTCTCTCTCTCTCTTTCACCACATATGGCTCAACGTATAACACACTCTATGGTCTCGTAATAGTCATTCTTACAAATGAAAAGTTCGTGGTCGTGCTAATTTACTTTCCGAGTTGCGTACCTTCATCTCTCCCACTGTCTCTCTTCCTTCTACGGTTCACCTGACTTTCCCTCTCTCTCTCTCTCTTTCTTTATCTCTTGAAATATCCACCTTACAGTAGTGCAAAGCAATATCCTGGGGACAAAACGCTGCAGTCGTAACTAGAACGTAAACTGAACTGAACCTCGCGATTACCGCTTCGAATTTTCCGTGATAATAAACTGACTATTAGCTACTATTTGCCAAACAAAAGGGCTGCTCTACACAGAGCTACTCCGATTAATTATATCGTAGCGTTCTTACGAATTGGCCAATGATCTCTGTGGTCAAAGGATGTTTCGCGGTGCGTGCATTCGACACACCGTCCTCTCTGGTCGCCTCTCTGCGTTTGTTATGTTAATGAGTCGGATCACGTGACGGCTCATACGAGCAACGGAAACCATTATGCCAACTCGAGTATAAATGTGTGCACACGTGCACCAAGTCCATGGAATCTACCCAGCCAGCCAGCCAATCGGCTTGCCCATGCAGAGTCACAGGCCAACACGATTCTTATCGAAATATCTGAGAAACGTGTGCTAAATATTTTCTATTTTCATATTTTACTTGGCGCTAGTTTCTCGCAAGCAATGGATTCTCCGGAGATTATTTAGAATTTCCGCTAAACCGTGTACAGTGGTGGCTGATGCGTATAGCACAGATAGACGGGTAGTGGGTGGCAGGTGGGCAGTAGATGGGTAGATACCGAATACATGGAGACAACATACTGGACACATAGGTCATGGTAGACGGATGTGAGTTACAGATGTAGCGGGAAACGCAGGTAGTCGCGCGACTGTTCTCGCTACGCAAAACATATTGTCCGTGGTGGGTAGTTGGTATATACGTTATAGCCACGTTGCTACTCTAGCCCGGAGACAAGCCGCAGAGCCACAGCCGAGTAACATATTGCATAAACGCCGCACGACAAAGTCATTTCATGAAGACATAAAGAGGAGCTTAAGAGATCTGTCGCCTGCCGGCTCAGCGCACGAGGCACCTCTTCTTTTACCGCATTCAATTTAAAAACTAAGAGGCCCCGTCGAGTTTTGGGTGGTGGACCTGCCAACCGGCTGATTCTTCCATGCTGATTTACGAGCTTAGCAACGGCTCCGTACACGTCTATCGCTCAATATCCTCGATATCCCAAGGGGAATTTTCTCAGGCGAAACGGAAGTCTCCGATGACGTTCCCGCGTGCGTGCGCGCGTCCTTAACCCTGTCGCAGCACTCGAAACACGGCATAAGCTCAAGAACCCAAAATCGAGGGTCCAGTTCGAATATGTAGGAGGTTTTGTCGAATATGATGCTGCTACTCGCGTAGCACGATGTATCGGCGCCGCACGTTCGCCAGGGTAGTTTCTCCCTCCTCGCGTGCTCGTTCGCCTCCCTCGGAGGGTGGATAGTTCGAATGGGCGCAGGAGCGTGACGCATGCGCGCTGATGCCCCCGGTCCGTTGCTCTCGGGGCAGCGAAGGGTGACACCCCGCCGTGTGGGAATAGGGACTCAGTTCCGTTCCGCCCTCACCCAGAGGAATCCGGAAATGATTAGACCGCGTGCGATCTGGCGGGAAAGGAGCGGCTCTCGAAGTGTCTCTGGCGTCGCGTAAAAGTAACTTTGATCGCCGCCACAATCGCCGGCATTGCTTGTGAAAAAGTTAAAGAATCAGCTTTTAACTATAGGCCAGAT
Organism: Trachelus iudaicus; assembly: GCA_030142595.1. Classification (NCBI taxonomy): domain Eukaryota; kingdom Metazoa; phylum Arthropoda; class Insecta; order Hymenoptera; family Cephidae; genus Trachelus; species Trachelus iudaicus. The sequence continues at coordinate 266,056 of JARQTH010000353.1, read as the reverse complement.
CTTCAAGAACTTATGGTTTTTCCTCCGTGCTTGTCCCCGTAATACTCTTCTTTTCTCTTGGGATTGAACGCCGGAAACCGGAAGGGGTGGAGATTCGTTCTGCGCTTGGACGCTCCTGGCGCACCTAACGGGCCACCCTAATGAATTCTCGCTCGGATCAAAGCGAAGAAGGATTAAGCAGTCCGTCCTATTTGCGCTCAACGTGTCTCGTCCGCGTACTGGCTGCCTCGATTGAATCTAATCGACCACGTAAAGATCTACGCGTATCGCGTGGATCGCGCAAGGAGCGGCTGCGGACTGTCACGATACCAGCAGTAGCCGCCGAGTCCCCGTCCCTCGGACACGGAATAGTACTTTTTACAAAAAGAGAAATGTGCTCGGGATAAGTGTTTCTGTTTGCGAATGATCAAATGGACGCGGCACGATTGGACCGGCTGACACGGAGGAGATAGATTATTCGTAGGTCAACTCTTTTGTTTCAGTCCTTCCTTATACATTTGTGTTCTTGGTCTCCGGCAGATAAATTCTTGAGCTCGTAAATCTTGCGAATCAATTTATTTAATCGACACTCTGGTTCTCTTTGCCCCCCCCCCCCCCATTCCTCTGAGCGTCTTCCTTTCCAGCTGTACTTGACCCACAACACTCCACTCCTCTCTCATTGTCTTCTCTCTCTTCCCTTATCTCCCGAGCGACTGACCGTCGTCTCGCGACTCGTCGGCAAATTAAATCTTCCGTCAGATCGAATGTCAGTTTCGCGACATGACACAGTACGAATAGGCTGCCCTCTGACTGGGCTGTCAATCGGGAATTCTTATGCATGACTTTACTTGCACCCTGCGACATCTTTTCGGCTCTTTTTACATCCCTAATTCCTTATCGTCCAATCATCCCTTGAACACGTCCGTTTGTAAAACCGACAGTTTATTCTCTCGTCAGGCATGCCCATGCTCCCGTCGTCTCGTCCGATACTTTCACTGTTTACTTACAGTAAAGGCAAAAATAGTCCCTTTTATCGATACTTCACTTCTGTTTTCTATCAGTCTTCCTCTTTCCTTGGAAGACCTCATTGGCTTCTTCTCTCTCACGAATTCATCCTTCTTGTTGGCGCATCAATTCTGGACAAAGAAATTTTGCCTGACGTTTGGCAGAGCCGCTGGCAGGAGAAAAGCTTACGGCCGATTTGTTTTCAAGTTGCTATCCGTCCGAGCGCCTCGCTAAGAAATAAGATATTCACAAGAATTTGTCGGCTGATCCGGGGGGGAACGAGACGACGAGACGCGAGTGCGCAATGAAAGGAAGAAGATGAAGCAAGCGAAACGCGGCTGCAGAAGCGATTTCCTCAACACGCTAGACACGTTACGTCCTCCGGGGACATTGCGTTGACGTTTTATAGTCGTAGTTACGGTTCCCCGTTAGATCGCTCCGAATTTTGAATACATTTGCATTAATGTCAGTGCCTCCTTTCGCCTTGATTTATTGCAGTTCTTCTCCCACCCCTCAATTCGCCTATTCATGCATCGCGTCATATTTGACATTCGACACTTGATAACCATATGTACCAGACAGTCGCTGACTTATAAATTTAATCGCAGCAAAACCCTATTTCACTCTACGTAACTTTCTAATTGTTACTTTTTCCACTTCTCTTCCATTATCCTGCTTCGTATCCGTGACCCTCGTTACTCCCACTAGTTCACTATCTGCCCAACCCTGAATAACTCGCGCTCGCTCTCAAGAATTTATAAGTTACATCATTTACATATTCTCGGAGCTTAATTAAAAAAGCAAGCCACCCTCTCCCCTCTATTATCCCGGGTGAAGCTCTAGACAAAGTCACGTTCAAACGGCGTAAAGAATTCGACGCGTACATGGGCTCGCACCACCTTGCGGGACGCGGTAGCTTCTTTCGTTAGAATGAAAAGATGAAGAGCCAAAACATCCTTCGACGAGAGCCATTAGATTATGCATGAACGCGCTACGCGATTGAATCGTTCCGAACCTGCGAGGAAAAGAAGTTCAATCGGTTCGTTAAGAAGACGTCGCCTCCTGCGACGCTCAGGCTGGGCCTCCTTGTCTCTTTGCGTTTCGCTGTTCTAACTCTTCGCTCTTCCGGATCAACGTTTAATCATCGGATGGACTTTGTACAGCTTGGCCTTATTTCGTTCTCGAGGAAATATTAGTAAGGGGAATTGGCTCGTGTAGAATGTACATAGAACAGCCCTGCTGTCGAGCATAAGGGAGTAAGAAGGCGAACGAGTGACTAGTAGGGGGTAACTGAAAACGAGAGGAACGTAGAACGGGCCCAAGTTTAGGTAGGGTGAAGGGGGTGGCTGACACGACACAAGCCAAACCGCTGTGAATGAGCTAACTGGAGCTGCGGGGCTCGAGGTGGAGTAGCCTTCCCTGTACACGAGAGAAACGCTTTGACAGGAAGAACCGCAGGCTCAGGCAGTAGAGAGTTCAGAAGGCAGCGCGCGGCAGCGCACCTCTCGCAGTCTACATCGACACACCCGCATCTCCTATTTATGCCAAAGTGCCGGCGGGAGCAACCCTTACGCCGTTACGCGCTTTCAGCCTCGCTCGGGCCGCTCTGCACCCTCGTGCCTTGAGACCCCTAACACTCGCACTCTTCGCCAATTTATTTGGCTTCGCTCGCTGTACAAGCGCGAAATACATTTGTGCGCTTTCGTTCGTTCCGTGACGATCAACATTCGATGACGTCATCCGGCAAGGCAAAGGTAGGAGCGAATCGTATTATCCGGGCGCGCTGGTAGTTTGAGGAACGAGCGTATTAACGAGCGCTTTCTCTTTAAAAGTTTCGCGCTTGCGAAATTGATCTTTCCCGTGATAACGAATGCAATAACGTGATAAGATGAACCGACATAGTTCATGCGGTCAGAACTAAATACGAGCTTCCTCTGCTTTCTCCGATATTTAATACGACGTGCTTGTTTCATATAATTAAAATAATTACAAATTGAGATTGAAGAATGTTCGAATGACGAATGCATATGTATGCCGTGTATCCTTTGTATCCAGTGCACAAGTAAGGGTAGACGTGCGTAGACACGCGTGTATGTAAATTTTCGATCGCGCACTCGCTAGTTACATTGCGATATACAGGGCTTCGCAAGTATACACGACAGTTCGCTGTGATAGCCGTTCACAATAAATTTTCAATCCGTTCAAACATCCCATGTAATCATCCACATCAAATATTGGAATATAGGATCGAGCCAAATTATATAACAGCATTATCCTGATTCGATCCAATAAAGCTACATTGCTGATTATAGGGCAAGAGGGAGGAATTCGGGAAAAAGGAAAAGTCGCTCCTCGTTGGGAGACTTTTAGCGCGCCTGCAGGCTTTGGAGAGGCTCCAGAAGTCATACGAATCTAAGCAACAAGTACGTTGCATTTCTGCCATGCTTCATTTTTTTCACTTTTGTCATCCATCCTAAGCAGCTTGAATTATTGAGAAATGAAGACACGAGATACGCAAAGCCGAAGAGTAAGAAGGGAAAAAGAATTTAATGGCGCGTCTTAATGCAAGGTGTTCACCGACGCTGTGTATGTCAAGGGAGAAGGAGGATGAGGGGGAGCCTCAAAACTAGTGCAACCTCAAAACTCTAACCTCTTTTCGCCGGAAAGTGTGACATTCCTGCTAAAACTGCGGCACGACTGGCTCGAAGGCTCATAAGCGTTGCAAATTTTCCGGCTATCAACTACTTTATATTCAACATTCGGTTGTCGTAGTTTAGCATACGACGAGAACGAAACTCGTTGGGTAGGTTGCTGGTGGGTGCTGGTGGGTGCTGGTGGGTGCTGGTGGGTGCTGGTGGGTGCTGGTGGGTGCTGGTGGCTGCTGGTGGCTGCTGGCCGGTGATGCTAGTAAGGCAGGAGGAATGAGGGTTCCTCGCATGGCTGGCGATAAACGCAGCTGCTGGTCCACTGTCGTGTGATGTAGCAACACGTGGTCCGACACGACACGTCAACCCCCCAAGGGTCGAATACATTAAGTGCGCCCTACCTCACTCCCTCACTCCCTCACTCCCTCACTCCCTCACTGCCTCACTGCCTCGCTTCCTCATTGGCTGACTACATGACCAGCTGATTGGCTGACTGCCTTTCAAAAATTATTTTTCTATGGTTCTCGTGAGATGTCGATTTCGAAGACTCCTCGCCTGCGCCGCCTTTCAGAAGGGTCTTCGGGTCCTTAATGCGCCCAGGGTTGCCTCGCTTCTCGATATTTTCCTCTTACCTTTCCTCTAGAATTACTCCACATTACTGAGATTCTTTGGTTCGCCACACGATCGTTATCGTAAGGTCGAACCGCATTTATCATTAGTTCTTTCGAGACGAAAGTCCTTTGAAATTTCGTCAAATATTCACGAACTAGCTGCTTTTCCTGTAAAAAATCGACAATCGATTTACGCAAGGTCATCTCTGTGAAATTCACATCTTCGAAAGTTTCTATCGAATAAGCTGTATTCTTTTGTCATTGAGATAAATGAAGCATCGCCCAAGCTGAGGATTGTGTCCCACTTATCGCAGGACATTCGAAAGAAGCAGCTATTCCGCCTGTATGTTCCTCAGTGTCTTTTCGATTAATTGGAAATCGGTATCGGCCTGGAAACTTGGGCGCTCATTCAATTGCGGTAGGTAGACTATGGACCGAGGATAACTTTGACCATGACCAAAGCAATTCTGATGGCAACGTTGCCAGCGCTACTATCGTACAAGGGTAGTGCCGTATGTCGATCAACATACGTGGCATGTTGTGCTATAGAGAAGTCCATCAACGAAGCGGCGAATGCTTTGACCCACGTTGCTCTCCAATATGGAGGGAAGGATCTTCGTTAACTCGCAAGGCTACCCTCCTACCTCCCCCCATGCCTAACCTCAATATCTCAATTTTCGTTAAGAGTCATTTCCGTATGACTCGCCGTTCCCCGACTTTGCATAGGCGGAATCCAAGGAGACTGCGGATGCTTCCCAGAATGTTGATCCCCCGTGATTCGTAGCTCAGACTGGAGCAGGATACTCTGTAGGATATTGGAGGTTGTTGGAGGTTGTTGGAGGTTGTTGGAGGTTGTTGGAGGGTGTCGGAGGGTGTCGGAGGGTTTTCGAGGGTGGCGGCCGCAAGAGTGCAATCCAGTGAGGTTATGCGGCACATAGAATAGACGGTGGAGAGTGCAGAGAGGCGGTTTGGCAAGCTGCTTCGGACGCTAATGGCCTTCCAGTGCGAACCCCCGCATGCAGAACTCCTCGCGAACGATCTTAGTTATGTCGAGTCGGTACTGACTGCTGTCTGCCGATTCCCGACAACCAACTGCCGACTCCCGGATGCCGTCTACACCGTGAATCGCGGTATGCCGCTGTGGCTGCAGTGCCCTCTCCGGTTTCCTCCTGCAGATTCTAAAAGGAGAGCGAATCTCAAAAATAGCTCCCAAACCGATTGCTTTCCTGTCTTCAAAATTCGATTAATCCTCGCACGCGCTGGATGCAGTTCAATTCGGTCCACTTTAGCGCAGTGTGATGCATCTGCCTGCGTGGCTGCACTCGCGCACCTTCATTCGATAGACTGCGGCATCCGCGTGTGGATTTTTGCCATTTTTACGACACAGAGACGAGCTTAATAAATATGAACTTGGCTCCGCTCGCAGCAATGTTCGCACCACCCAACTGCTTTCAGTTTATCCCAATTAGCATCCCAATCCTGCCAACCCGAGAATCAATCCCTTTTATTTATTCATGTGCGAAGAAATCTATTAATGCAAATTGTCAATCTAATCGGCCGCGCTCCACGCATTCGATAGAGAGCCGCACCTGCAATCCCGAAATTTTCACCGATTAAAATCTCTATTTAATTGTCATTGGACAGTTCTATTTCCGGTAATTCAATTCTATCTGCCGTACCGATGAAAACTCGTAAAAACGATTATTTCCAATGCGCGATAATTCATTCCCCAACGTATTTTAACACGAACCATGAGGAAGGAAGTAGCTCCTCGACGTTTCGCCTGATTTTTTCAGCCCTAATCAATAACTGCTTCCGTTTGTCCACCATCCGATCGCCTATCTCGATGAAATTACAGCGATACTTTTTAAAAAGAATTAAAGCTACTGGACTGGTTTGTGCAATAGGACGTCGCACGTTGTGTCCGAACGGGTCCATAGTGAGTCTCTCCTCTCAGTCCGTTCACAGATTCTTTCGTTGACGACTGGAAGAAGATCTGAGAACTCGTTGGAAGGCGATAGATGAGGAGGTGAGGAGGTGAGGAGGTCGAGGAGGTCGAGGAGGGGAGGAGCAGACAACTCGGCGTAAAGAGGAGTCGCGAGTAGGAGGCCGACTTCCAATATTGACCGAGGCAGGCGTTGCTCGTTTTTCGTCAATGCTCTACAATTGTCCTTGGGACTTTGGCAGCCGAGCATCGGGCACTCAGAGATTCTCTGTAGAAACAGTAAAGTCCCGAAAGTGACGTAAGGGGCGACGCACGACCCTGAGAAGGAAGGACAAAGAGATACTTGCTGCTTCCGCCAATACGTGAGGGTAGCGGCTGCGCGGATTGGCCGATTTACAGGGAGGCGCTGGAGGGCAGGGAAGTTTCATTCGGGTCGCCATGAGTGAAAAAGGCCGGGGTTCACTGGAAAAGGCTCTGCTCTCCAAAGGGTTCACTCGCGCTTGGTATTTGACTGCGAAGCACTCGAAACGCCGCACCGCGTAGCACACTGCTCTTATTTCGAACGAGGGATGCCACGGACTCTCTCTCTCTCTCTCTCTCTCACACACACACTCACTCGTTCACTCGCTCACTCGCTCACTCATTGCTCGGTGCACCACGACTCGTCCGCTGCTCCATTAACGAGAAAATATATACAGCCGTGGATTGGCTCCATTAATGTCGTCCTGTCCTTCCGAAATCGTCTTCAACCTCGTCGTAACTTGTTCCTTCGTCAGATTCACGATGTCGCTTTGCAGAGTTTCAATAGCCAATTCTCTTGCTGTGCTTCTCTCTGACACCGTGTGTCATAAATTTTAAGGAGTTCATTCGACATCAACGCCACGTTGGAAGATTAACGCGAATTACACAAGAAAATTTATGAAACTTCTCCTTTGAGGATAACAATTATTTGTATATAAAAAATTATGTTTGGAAAATTTTACCTGCAAGAGGATTGAGAGGAAAACTGCTTCTGTTCCCGATATAAGATAGTTAAGTTTAAAATGTCAAGACGGCTCATCGTGAAAATCAAATCATTCGAGTCTGGCCGATGTTTAATGCGATGACTTCTGCTTCGAGAATTAGTTTCCTGATGTCTGAGGCGCGTGCCTAGGATCTGGCAATCCTCTCCCAAGCTACTGCTTTAAACGCATGACCGGAGTCGAGTGATCGAGTGCTGGACTGGACTGTGTCGCTTGACTATGAATCAGTATATCTCTACCAATATAATCTAATATGACTGGGGGAATTAATGTAAAATTCCGCAGCCGTCCTATCACCTGTGCAATAATTAGCGGTTTTGAAATTATCCGGCTGTCTGTTGTGTTAACATATCGAGATATGTAGATCAACGGGACCCCGCATCGGTTTCTGTCGACGTGTATCTCAAAAAGCAATAATTGTCAGATGTTTGTATTCCATTAAATTGAGAAGGAAAATCGGTCGATTTCCATGAATATGCGAATTTCTTTCTTCCGGAAAATAAACATTCAATCAACGCCAAGGGAAATTTGATCTTTCTTACGCTCACTGTACTAGGAAATTTCGTTTTTTCTATGAAAATTAAAGGGTAAAAGTCAGGTCGGAATGTCAAGATGGAAAGATGAGGATGCAATCGCAACTTTAGCACTGAGCAAGGACCGTGAGAAGCTTTTACTCGGTTAGTTCTCTTCCCGGCGAGACGCACGTCGACCGATCCTGCTTGCGAATAAGCTCACCGTCGAGAGCGCGTTTGCATTCTTCAACGCGTCATGAGTTTCACTGATCAGCCAAACTGAACGTAACCAGTATTCATGATTGTGCGTTCGTAATCGGCCCGATCGATGAACAAATCCGCAGATGCCCGTTGAAGTGGATAATTATTGGCGTGTGCGAGCTATTCCGATAATTAATTGATAGCGCGATAGAGCGAGGAGCGTTGCGAACGAACGAAGATCGGGCAACCCTTTTCCTCTCCCGTAGGTCGCTTCCTCGTGTCTCTTCGGTCGGTGACTTGTCTACGTCGACAGTGGATTTCGTAATTCCTTGGCACCATCTGCATCACTCGGGAGGCTCACATTTCGGGTGCAGCGACTTCCGACGGGTGACGATCTGGTGGGAAATTGGAAGATGGACGCGTCTGGCACGTGCGTTAGAATAGCGGAACGGTCGACGCATCGCGTTCGCTTCGCCAATTTGGCAGTAATTAATGGGTAACCCTCTCGGTAGATCGATGAACCCTCGAAGCTCCCATCGTGACTAGCAGGCTGGAAAGCTCTCTACAGTGGTCCACTCTGCGCCACGCGTCCTCCCACTTCTCACATCCCACCTCCCACGTATGCGTCTTCCGTCCTACCCTTCGACTGTAAATCTGCACTGTATCCCACATTCCCAACATCCCGTAGGTCCCAGGGGTGACCTGTATTATCTCGTGAAAACGTTTGCATTACACTGCTCCCACCCGCGAACATATATATGTCCTTTCGACTTTTTTTTTCCATTTTCTTCGACCGTCCAGTCGCTCAATTGACTTTTCGTTCTAACAAATTTTCTATAATTTTTTCCTCGCATTTCGCCAATGTCGGACTGAGTTGACGCTCGCGAGTTACGCAGCGACGCTCAATTTTAACTGGCATTTTAACGCTCTCTCCTCCGATTTATCGAACCTTTATTGACAGTCCCGCGAGATTTACGATGATTTCAATCTGAGATGCACTATAAAGATTCCACCCTCTAACAAAGAACAGCCGTTTCCGATCGACTCTCGTCGCCTGTCGACTCTTCCCTTATTTAGTCAGTCATTAAGCAAATCGCTTAGCCAACTAAATCAGAACTTTGCGTAGAATATGATTTGCGTCGTGAATATTCGAAGCAGCCTAGCGCGGCGACGCTCGCTCTATTGTGGCGTCGCAGCCAGTAGACTAGGCGCCTACCGTCCACATCGCAATGGAAAAAGTAGCGAGTCGGAAGTATAGACATGCTCCTGCCGAACGGCAGGAACACCGGGAAAATGAGGCAGCAAGAGATGCGTCCGCGCGTAAAATAGGAAATTTGTGGGCAAACGAAATGAGCGTCACGCTGACGTGCGCTTTAGCATTTTGAGAATGAACGCGCGAGTAGTCTTCGTTAACGCGAGAGAGCAGCCGGAATGTCATTTAAACTGAAAACTCTGTGCTAATTTTCCCGAGAATGGCTCCTGTCCGCCCTCCCCTCCCCAAGCCCCGTACAACCCCTCGAATATTTCTCGAAAACCAGATAGTCGAAAGTTTACACATTTTTCTATGGTTTTCGAGCCACGAAATTCGCTCGACGATCTTCGTTTGCGGACGACGCGGTTGAAGCAAAATTACGGAAAGACCATCGGAATGCTGAGTCTGCGATGTCGTTTTCGCGCACCCTCGAATCAGGCAAATTCTCCATTTCTAAAATCCCAATTAACGCCAGTGCATCTGTATACTTTTTAGTGATTCCACGGAATTAATCTCCTCTGGCAGAATCTGCTCTTCCGCGGATAATTGTCTTTGCGTGGCTCTCAAAGAGGAACCTGAAAAGCCGAACGACTCGTTGAAAGGATAAACGATTACGGAAAAGGGAACGTTCAGCTGGCAAAGGAGACGGCGAAGGAGAAGAAGGAGGAGAAGAAGGTGGAAGAGGAGGAGGAGGAGGAGGAGGAGGAGAAGGAGGAGGAGGACAAAAAGAACGACGTTGTTCCCCTAAACATAAACAATTACCAGAAGAAGAAGAAGAAGAAGAAGAAGAAGAAAAAGAAGAAGAAGAAGAGAGGAAGAAGAATCGAGAGGAGTAAATCGGAAAAAGTCTTGTTAAGTTTGAGAGTGGCTGGAGAATAAATCCGGCTGTAAAAGTAACCAAGTGTAATTCCGAAGCCACCAAGAGTCATCACCGTCAGTGATGAGAGTGAGGTGGCGTTGGGGTCGTGGTGTTAAGCTCTCGCCGGATAAATGTGCGCGATGTACTACTACGCCAGCAAGCTGACTGCGGCAGCACTAAGCGGCGGCGGAGGCTTGCCTGGAGGTGGACCCGCCGGAAGTCAAGGGGGCCCCGGGCTGGCGGGAGGAGGAGGAAGTAACGGAGGCATCTGCAGGTGCCACGAGACTCAAAGTCTACCGGAGCTTCAGTCTCCGCGGCAGGCGCAGCCTCCTCCTTCCCCGCCCCCTCCGCCGCCTCCCCCTCCTCATCCTCATCCCAACTCCGCTCGCCATCAAGGATTCCGAGGATCAAGGATCGGCACGGCCACCTTCGACGCCGCAACCTCCGATCGCGTCTTCGTCACGTCTTGCGTTGAAAATCCACCGCGACCCAACCACTATCATCGACATCGCACAAAGCACAAGGTAGGTGGGCGACCCTTCGGTTCACTGCACAGGGACACTGCTTCCAATATATTCGAGTAATTTTCAAGAATTTCGAAGGAAACCGCAAAGAAGTAACGAGCCACAGGAAGTGCTCCCCAGGGCGCATCTTGGCCGTGTTACATCTCTTCTGCCAAGATGCTCGACTCACGCTTCGGGCAGCCGAGCCAGGTTTTTTGCGGGAATCATTCTTAAAGTTCGCTATTACGCCGGGAAAATTTAGCGCTGAACTCTTGCGTGGAAAAGGATAAGAATCATTGAAGCCCAGAACCAATATATTAGCCAATGTGCTCTGAATCCGAAATCCTGGAGGAAATGTAGGAAGTGGTTGATCGCGCACACGGGACAACAGTCCGTGCTGCCTCTCGCCTCCCTTCTCCTAGCGGATGCGACTCGGCGTCTCCCGTCCACCCTCCGGACCAGATAATACTCGTGATCCACCTAAACTCCGTCTAAATCACGTCCGTATGCCTTCCATATCCCTCTGATATTTTATATTTCATGTAACATTTTGCGATACTCGGAACCGAGCACCTTATACCATGGATATAGACATTGCGCTCGCAATATTAATCCAACTGGCAGGTCTTTGCTTTTATTTTTCTCTCGTTTATCTTTGTTGACTTATCGATTCCAGTCGATTGACGAAAATCGCGTCGATCGTTCGCGCTCTTTGTTAAGAATCGCCAGCAGCATCTCGAGCAACTTCCGAGGAGGAAAGCAGAGAAAATTTTGAATAAACCGGAAACTTTCCGGAGAGAAGTTTTACGGGGCTTCGTTGAGCCTCGCAAAGCACCACTGAATCTCACGGAGCTCGTTGTCCTGCGAATCTCGTTAGGCAAAACTCTGCTAAAGGTCATCCTGCAATTTCTATTAGAGGCGTCGGGAGGCTGTAGGAGGCGCCACCTTCGTTCTCGGTTCAACTTTTGATCTAAGCAATTTAAAGAATAAGAGCTGGTTCTATCCGATTACTCGTCCCTATATCGGGCAGCACCTTCAAAGTAATTATTTTGCTCTCTCCTTGGTCCACAAAAGAGGAGACAAATTTCATTTTAATTTTCGCCTCCCCTCAACTTGGGTGCAGGTTGCGCATCGCCAGTTACAGAGTGGAAGCAGCCCGTGCATGGCTCCCCTGTGTTTATAAAACTTTTATGGGGAACATTTAATAGGATTAGGGAAATCGCTTTCTTATTTTTAGACTCGCTGAGAGTGTCGTTAAGCAGTTTTACCACTTTTCGTATCCTGCATTCTGAAACGCTCGACCGTCACTGGCATCCAACTCGACGGGGGGTTGGAGTATAGGTAAAAAAGTCAAGCTATGCTGCCATAACTGTGCTCGGAAAAATTCAAAATTTAACTTCTTTAAGTCGAACGCCAAGTCAAACGATGGAGCATAGTGTCTTGCCCTTTTTTACCAGGTGACATCGTCGATTGAAAGCCATTAGCATGTACGCTATTTTGGCATCCGCGGGTTTTAGATAACTCGCATGTCCTTTGTGAAATATGCCTCACTCGATTTTTCCAACAGGAGCACGAAAGGCTTAAAATGCCTTCTGGTTTTCTATCAATTTCCAATTTTGGAAATTTACATTTTGTCGAAGGATGCATTTCGCATTTTTTTAGCTAGACCAATTAGGCGAATTAATCTGCTCCCCGAAGCCTCGAATCTAGAAAAGAATTCTCAAACAGTTTTGTCTACATTTTCGCGCACGTTTTAAACTACAATGGAATCATATAAATGACAACTCACAGTGCAGAACCAAGATGCCTCGATAGTATTCGCCACTTAGTTTCCAGCCCTTAAAGCGATTCGTAACGTTTCGCAAAGAGTCAGCTTATATTTTGAGAAAAATCCATGAGCAGGAAAGCGATGGTCTTCAAAGAGCAGTCTGGTTCGATCGAACGTATGTGCCTCTTGGCTCTTAGTGTTAGTTATTCGTTTTTACTTTGAATAATCTATTCCAGCGCCTCTCAAAAAGAAGTAACATCGCCTGCGTCTGCTTCCGCACTCAGAGAGAGAGAGAGAGAGAGAGAGAGAGAGAGACGCGTGCTTCCATCTGCCAGAGAGTCCACTGACTGCACGGAACATCCGGTGTCGCGACTCGGAGACACTGGAATTCTCCGAAATGTGGGAGCACGCCTATAAAACTTTAAAGTCAAGGCAGACGTGTTTGGTTCCTGTCGACGGGACATCATGCTGAGTTTCCTCGTAAGTCGCAACCTGTTCCACCGATTCCTCTTGCATCTCTCTGTCTCCTTCCGATTCTTTCCTGTGGCTGCTGCTGCTATCGCTTCTGTTTGCCAAGAAAGCACGTTCGCGTCCCGTGACTGGATAGAGAGACGGAGAGAGAGGCGAGAGGGGAACGGGAGACAAAGACTGGGTGGAGGACTGGCTGCGGGATTTACAATGGGACGGCGAACACAATGGATGCTGTCCGCGAGAAATCACTGCGTCTCCCAGTGGTGAACGAGAGGAATTCTCCGTTAGTTTCTTCAGTCGATTCGGAAGGACGAGAAGTCGCTCGACGACTGAGTTTCCCGTTGCGTCTCGGCGGAGACCAAAAATCGTACAATTTCCGAAAACTGCGGGAAAACTTAATCGATGGCTCGTTAACCCGGAACTTTGAGACTTGGCGGGTCTCGAGAACATCAACGTCGCTTGAATATTGGGTCAATAATTCCAAGAGATGCATTGTTCTTGATTTATCAACTTCTCTCGACATCAGTCAAAACGAAGATAAGATGGTATTACGCAGGAATACAAGGTGCTCATGTAGGAGCCAAGGACTTCGGATGATGTACGATGATGTATAGTGGTTAATGCATTTCTCATGGTTTTCTGATGTTCCTTCGTCTACTCGTGCCTTTAAGCCTCCACCTTCTGCTTCTGCTCGAGATAACGAACGTAACTGAATTAAATATGGACTGGGAAAGAGACGTCGATTTGAGGGGCAATAAATGATTTAGCCGCCTTCCAGGTTCACTGATGTTTCAAGAATTCGGGAGCGGCGAGCCAAGAAAAAAAAAAAGAGACGTCGCTCATTTGGGCTCGTAAAAGGAGAGGAGCGTTCTCCTCTTCCCGAAGTCGTTATGCTTAATAGTAGAATCATGGCAACGAATTGGAAAGATGCTGCGCGCCGTACGTCAGGTTAGAAACGTAGGATACGCGAATACGAAGAAAAATGGGAGGAAAAAATAGTTGGGCGATCGAAGGAGGGTTCCTCGGTCGGCGGGTCAAGTGGGAATCCAAGGTTTGATAGAATTGGCCCTCGGATTATAAGGAGGCCCTTTCACGAGGTACAGAGCAGAGATGCCTCGAGTCTCGTCGCTGGATGCTTGCCCGACGGCAGCTCCGAGGAAAAGAAATCCCCGTCTGCTTGGACCGTGTCGACTTAGAGAATGAATCTCATGGGGGTTCACACGATTTTTCTATGTTCTACAACGTTTCTCCTGGTTAGTCTCTTGGCCCCTACCGACTGTCTCTTCTGACCGACTGCACAGCCGCGTTCGGGTCTTCTCGTTGCTCAGGACTTTCGAGCGAACAAAGTCAGATCTGCTGGTTCGGCGGAAGGTCGCTCCAACAGTCAATCGGTAATAAGAACCTCGAGCGGTGCCAATCTTCATTCTCTTTGGATTGAGATGACTAGGAAGATTCTTGAGATGATCGCCAGAAAAATGGGTTGGAAAAAGTTGGTGAATTCATCAAGAGACAAGGAGGACACAGGCTCACTTCAATTAGGCGACATCACAGATTCTTGACGGAGAGTCTGCCTACAGGGAGACGAGTGAGAAACGAGGATGGAGAGGAAGGAGAGGAAGGAGGCAGAGATAGATAGAGAGCTGCTTGGGTGGAGGGGAAGAGAGCAGCAACCTTGCTAAGGGTTTTCCTTTGCGAGTTTGACACCTGCTCTCGGTACTCTGGCGTCTAAGCAGTCCCAGCATCTTCCCATCCAGACACCTCTGCGCCCGTAACCCTTGTCTCGCTCGATTGTCTCGGACGACCGAGGGAGCGTTTCGCCTGTGGCTTTGAACCCAGGTCATTATAATCAACTTGAGTGTAACTTAGTTACCGGTATCAAGCCTTTGTCGATAGAAGGATAAGGGATACTGTATACGGGCTGGAAATCAAAGAGGAAAGTTCGTGCCTAACCGCGCACATGGCTGGCTACATGGATGCATTCGCATCCCGGTGTGCTTTTTCAATTTCAGAACTTGATCGACTTTCTTCCTCTCCCTCTTCGATACTTTCTACCAGCCTCGGAGTCTTTCGAGAAATATCATTCAGGCTGAATTCATTCGGCATCCCTCTTATTAACTAATTGATAATCATACTTAGAGAAAGTCATACTTAGGTGGTAGGAAATGCCAGAGAGTTAGGATGTTGCTAAATTATATCGATCAATTAGGAGGAACCATCGTTAGTGTCATCATGAAGAAAAGCGGATTCGTAAATAGAGCACAAGCAGCTGTCCGACGACTCGATGTTATTTTTCAGACAAATGCTCTTGTGCTTCCACCACATTTTCCATTTTTCATTTTCCATTTCCCCTCTCCTTTCATCTTTCACGCGTGTCCCAGACCTTCCACAGAAGAGACACAACGTATAATTAATAATGAATAATAAATAATGAGAAATGACTAATGAGGAATGAGGAAGTTATTATTGGCCGGGAAAGTAAATGGAACGTCACTCCGAGGGCGCAAAATATTAGTTACCTTACGGCTATCCTCTCGATCTCGAGTAGTTATCTTTCCTTCCGGCGAGTTCCTTTGCGGAGTCGATTCCCTCTTTGCATGAATAATAGCTGGTATCATTCCACATTCCACATTCCACATTCCACATTCCAGCAGGCACCTTGCGCCATTCTCCCTCTGCCCTCTTATATCATCCAGCTCAGCCTGTAGCGCATATTCGCTCGCAATGAATGTAATTCTACTCTGTGGAATTCGAGAGAACTGCTACCGGACGGCCGCATTTCCCAATGCCCTGTTATATCCGAACATGGATAAGTGCTAATGAGTTAGGTAGATAAAGCCCATAAAGATCGCGTTGAACTTTACAAACGAGTCGATTACTCGTCGATAGACTTTAATATTCCCAATATAAATAAACTTCGGACGAATTTCTCATCTGTCGCTCGTCCTTAAACATTTCATGCTTCCTCGAACTACCAAGCGGATGGCTGATGGATGAAAAATTTTAATTAGAAAAATTATTATAGGTACGAAAAAATCCATTTATCGAATGGGAAGACAGCCGATCGATATGCAAGATTTCTTCGTGCGAAGCGTTTCGTCTCGGTCGTTTTCCCGACCTATTTCTTCCACTAATTATAATATCCTTCATAGTCCGATTTACTTTCCAACAGCAACTCAACGGAAGGGAGAATAATAACCTGATAACTGCAATTAGAAACTCTCCTTCGAAAGTTCCAACTCTCGAACCGCCGCCTGTCGTCGCTCTCATTCATCGATATAGCATTCTTTTCTCGTCCCATTCTCGGCGACTCTCAGTTCTCCGAACCAATTGATCTCTCACTTGGCTGCTTATGCACAAGATGCTTCCTTCGAGAACTGACGTCTACATGCAACCATCACCATCACCATCCCATGTGTCCGTCATATCCGGCAACGCGAATCAACTCCAAGTTTTCCCCATTCGAATATTTCGAAAACGATCCTCGTGGTGGTGCTTCGAATAAATTCAAACCGAAGTCCTGGACGTAACGATGTTCCAGATCTTCGGTATCATCGAGAACCCGGATGCTGTCAAGAATACGTCCAGAGAGCAGAGACGCCGCGGGACATTGGAAATACAGAGGTTCAAAGTTTAAGACTGAATCATTATTCGAGATTCGGAACCCTGAAGGCAAGGACGTGCCAGGCTGTACAATGCTGTAATTGGTGCACATCGGTTTACAGTGGTGTCGAGAGAGAGAGAGAGAGGGAGTGAGTGAGTCTAGCGGAGAATCCAACTACTCTCACGCGCCTTTTAATAGTCACACGGAACAATAGACGAGTGAAAAGCTTGAGGTTTGAGGTTATTGTGGGTTCGCACTTACCCCTGTCCTTCCAGTTCTCATTTTATCCTCAACTCTCAGGCTATCTCTCTCTCTCTCTCACACACACGCACGCACACACTCACTCACCTTACTCGTAGCTGTGCTCCTGCCAGTCATCTGTTTACGATTCTACAAAACTCTGAACAACATTTAAACCCAGCGAGCACCACTGCGCTCTACAATATACCTGCAATAGGGCAGATATTAAAAAACTGTGCGACGCACCCTCGAGATCAACCTCGACATCTGCCTCATTGTCCTGCACCCGCATTTCCCTCAAGATGCTTCAATGTATCCGAGGCTGAAAACTAAAGAGTCTCTAAAAACTTTCACGCAACTTTTGTGCACAGATTTTTATTGACTCTCGGAAGGCGACTCCCTACCATGACTTTGTAGTCCTGTCAATCTGCAGCTTCTGCAAGCCCTCCGGTCTCTTAGAAGATCTCTCGCGTGATCTAGGCGCCGCTACGTTCCAAGAATTTGGCGCGAGACTACCGAGTTTCTTGATTAGCCAAACTTTCGAGTGTTAACGATGCAGCTCGGCAGAAAGATATTGGCGAGCAATTAACTAAACGGACAATTATGCGGAAGCCGTAGTAAACCAATGGCCGATCAATGAAAAGGTCCGATCGACGCGGCGTCACTCGGGAAATTGCTGGGCTCCTCTCTCGACATCAGCGAACGTTCGTCCAAGTAACCGGAAGCTACTGGATACGCACCAAGTAGGCGTAGCTACTACCTCGAGAATCCACAAACTATTTATTTAAGAGATTCTTCGAATTATTTCAGCCAGAAGATACATTAATTGCTTTTCGAAGTAAAGAATGATTAGGTGCGAGCAGAGCGATAGGGTAGAGATACTGACGTCCTGCTTGTGGCCATCAACGACATCGACTGGAACCGTTCAATTGGGAGACGTCGGAACGAAATCTGTGATGCCGGTAGAGACGGTAGAGACCCTCGTCTTAGGAAGAACTCATTCCTACTCGATAGAAGATGTGGCCAGATTTTTTCTGCTGCTCTCAGATTTCTTCCTTTTTTTTTCTTCGCAATTTTCTTCAATCGTTTTTGCTTTCCTAATTCAAGGCGGCGACGTTACAGGACAACTCGGCGCGCGTGCCTCCAAATTCAAAGGGTCAAGTGTTGGCATTTAATATCCATAATATCCACCCTCCGACGCATAATTGAGACGACGACTGGGGGGGGGGGGGGGAGTTGGACTGCGACATCCTTTGTATTTGCGCAAGAGATGATTGCTCGACGAAACCTACTTCCACGCAAACCTTTGATCTTCCCACAAAATTTCTTCTCAGCCTTCAGTACCGTTGCGACTTGCAACTTCGTGCCGTGAAATCCAACCGCGACGACGCTATGACGCCACATTGTCTTAGCGCTGCAACGTCACAATGCGACGCGACACGCGACATTCCTCTAGAATTTTTCATCGAGCTCCAGCGTTTAATACCAAAGAGAACTGACATCTCGCAACGAGTCAGACTTACAATTAGTTTCGCCTTACACGGGATTTTCTTAGTTTTCTTGAACTTGTAGGTCCTTCAACCTCCTCGCTCTGACGATCGTTAATAACCCTCCTTCTCTCACGAGGACTCGTCTCCCGGCTACAAATTTCTTAACCGGAAGCACGGACGTCTCCCCCACCTTCACCACCCCCCCCCCATAACCCCCATACCCCAGACCCCATAAACTTCCGTCGGTAATAAACGTCTCGGAAAATTAAGTGGTCGAGATAAAGGTGAACACGAAATCGCTATACCGGTATTGGAGGTTCTAAACACGCGATTTTCTATGGTTGTTCTCCTCTCCGCCAAACCTCCGTACGAATTGCCCAAAATTCCCCAAGATCTGAACATTCGGGCCTTCGTTGTATCGACTTTGGCGTATTTTACATATAGTGCGAACAGCAGAAAAACTAAACATCAGGGCAGACAGATTTTTCTCAAAAGGCAGATACGCGTAACATCCATCGTATATCTTATGAATGAAATCTGGCGCATGCGCTGTATTGAAACGGGTCATCCTGGACATATGCAAATGATACTGTCCCATCTGCATACAGAACTCGACTTTTTCTCCAAATTTCAATCTCATTGGTTTATTTTGGTTTTGATAAAAATCTTCAGACCCGTTCGCGCGCGCACACACACACACACGCTCATCCTCTCTTTGCGATGCCAATAAGGCACTGCCACAATATTGTTACGTTTTTATTGCCCGGTCGATTATTGCGAAACGAGGAGGGACTCCACGATGGCATTAGCCGATGTATCGATAATATGACAAGGAGGATATTAAGATCATTTTGCAATTTCGTCTATAGCTATATACATATATACACGATCAGCAGCAAATACGTTGCTGGCAGGGCAGGGAGGCTGGGCAAGGAGACAGGGCAGGGGATACGCAGGGGCGCCTAGGGAATTCCAGTGATGGAAATACGGGCTTATTCGAAGATTCTTGTGTTGGGGGTAGTTTGCCGGAGCTGCGGGGCTGCCGAGGGGCTGCCAGGGGGGTAGGGAGAGCCAAGGTGAGGCTTTCGGAGAGTTTCATCAAACCGAGTGACTTGCAAAAATCTGCCCAACCGGCAAGCAAAGTGAAATGTCTGGAGGATACACTGAAAAATCTTCCGTCATTAACTGGATACTGTCGAGGCTCCTGGATTAAACATTTACCCAGCCTCTTTGCTCGGTCCACTTTTTTTTTCGCATTTTTATTACTCTTATTCCGTTTTCTCCGTTCACCCAGTTTTCCTCGCAACATTCGCATCTTCATTTTCGTTCGACTCGTTACTCCTGGGCGACTCTCGACCCGCTTTCAAATTTAATCTGTCTCTGCCCTGTATCGTCACCTCGTAAAACTCCGAGCTCGTAGCGACGCTCGATACCGACAACATCGTATGTTGCACCCTTTTCCAGGAGGAGTCTTTCGAATCCATAAAAAAAGAATCTGGCAATCATTCAAAGCTGATTGATTATCAATCGGGATTGCAATTAATATACCAAAGGCACATTTGTCCAATGGCTGTGACTGCGGTCGCACATAATTTACGGGCATTATGACAAATTGGAATTTTCCACGCGACCACGTAGTAGAGAAAACGAAGAGTTTTCAATACGTTCGTTCGGTCCACGCTTCTCGAATGATGCATGAAAAACGCGGTAAATCATCAAACGATCAAAGGATCCACAACCTATCGATCACAGCGATCTCGTGATTATTTGCGTCACCGCACAGTTGAACGTAGCTCTCGTGGCGCATGTTAATGCGAAACAACATCGAAGCCGAAATAAAGGAAAAAAGCTTGCGTCGAAAGCTGATGAGGGTCGCGTAGGCGATCTCCGGTCGGTCCTGAATTTCAAATTCTGAGTGCAGAAGGTTTTGACTTGAGATTCTGGCTTTCTTTAAAGAGTCCTTTATATCCCCGTTCCGGAAGCGCACTGACGCAGGAGCAAATGGTCGCGCTTACTGCCGATCGCTTACAGAACACGTAAGTGTACAGCACTTGTATGCGAAGCAGGAAGGTGGAGAAATTGCTTATTAAGGAAGGAGCGTGAGTTCCTCAAGTTGCAGGATGAGTAAACTGGGCAGGAGCAGCTGAAGTTAGAACGGGCGAGGGTGTGAACGGCCTCGAGAGAGGCGGAGGGAAGAGTCGCTATCGGAAATTAGGAACGGGGGAGGGTAATTGAGACGTCAAACGGCTGATGAATTACCAGATCTGGCATGAGTTTGCCGAGCACTCGCACGGAGTTCGGGTATCATCCGATACTCAAGGATTACGAGTCCTCGGCAAAAGGACAGAAGCGAAACAGCCAACGAAACTAGGAGCCTTCGAGGGTCGAGCCAATTCTTGGCTTGTTGCGTTGCCACTATAATTATCACTCGTGTACGTTTCGAGGGTTCAGCCATTCGAGGTCCGTCCTAATAAGGGGGGTTTAATTCGGCCGAAGAACGGACCCCAGGACCTTCGTCCCTCGGGCTTCTACTCCGTCACTGCTGATTTGTCACGCCTTAATCAATACGTCACCTTCGCGTCACCTCAGCTGCCAAAGTGACTTCTCGCTTCTCTTGGCCAGGAATTACGAAGAGCGAATTGATTTTCAAATTTTTGTAACCGAGGCCCGTTATGTCCGGTGTTGATGCCGTGAAACGAAAGAGTCGAAAAACACGCAGCTCGTATATCGCAGGTCGCGTATAACATAGGACGAAAAATGAAAGGAGAAAGAAGAAATTGCGAAACGAAAGGGATTCGAATTGCGGCTGTTTTCCTGTCCACTTTGCATGATAATGAGTCGGCTAACGAGCGCCATTCAGTCTACGCTGCCCGTTGTGACTCTTTATCTATATTTCACGATGGAAGTAACGTTCGCGGCGCTGCTTGGAATTACACTGTCATTGCTGCCAAGACCAAGTTGGTTTCCAAGTTCGCACTGCCGAGTCTCGATTGAACTACGACCTGCGTATCGTTGTTTATATTTGTTCATCGCTAATAGCGCACTCAATTCCGTTTGGTCTGATTTGCTTCGACTCAAGTTCTATACAATAAATTCGCGAGGATTCGCGCAATTGAGAAAATGACGACTCCCTTGATTGAATAATCTCATCTTATGACTTCATCTCAACGACTCCTCATTCAATTTCCTCGGGGGGATTTGCTTTTCCCAAATTTCCACTTTTGTCTAGAACTCTTTTGAATTTTCCTGAAATTCTTGAAGCACATTCACCTCCGCAACCCCAACAGCCTCCTGAAAGTCATTATCTCATTAACCGCTTCCACCTGTCCTCGATCCTCGGTCGATCGCGTTAACGTTCACGCGTCCAATTACACCAAACAGTATCAGTGGTCTTCGTGCGATAAGGCAAAGCAAGTGCCTTGCGGGTAACGAAAGTCGACGTTGCTATTCAGGAGGATTAATTTCCACGCTCCGCGCAGAATGCATCGGAGGACGTAGGACGATACCATTATAGAAAAATATGCAGGCAAATTTGCATGGAGAATCTTTATTGCCTCAGGAATGCCTCCCTTTATTATTGCCTGGACGAAGCCGCAGCCCATTATTCAGACTGTCATAACAAAACCAGGAACCATGCTAAAATATGCAGCCTCCTCCACCTAAGGCTTCTCTTTGCGCTGGAATGATGTCGTAAACGAGGGACTCAACTTAACGGTCCAATGTATTTTCCGCGGCCTCGAACCTCCATTGCACGTGGCCATTCCGTCCTATCGTTCCTCTCTGCTTCCCTCCCGCCTTCCTGTCACGTTTCATTATATCCGTGTTCTTCCCATTTTAGCTGCTTAACTTGCACCCACCTCTACCTGCCTGCCTGCCTGCCTGCCTGTTTGGACAGTGACGTCGCTGGACGCACTCTGTTCCGATTGGCTGACTTTACTTATACCGTCGTGTCAGTTTGAGGGGCCATCTCCTTACGAATCGAAACATAAATAAATCCCCTCGAAGTAAAACTGATGTCGCTTTGAATGTAGGATCTCTTTGGTCCAAGCACGATCTTGACCAAAATACGATCGCTAGTGGCAACACCTCGTCTATTCGTATCATGTACCTACCTACGCCTACCTACGCCTACGTACCTACTTATCTTTGCCGCACTTCTCTTCCATTGATTTTGTCATTTCCAAACCCAGCTACAATCTTCAGTCTCATTGCTTTTCCAGTTTAATGAGAATCAGGGTTCGTTTAGAGTAATAATATTATATTTTGAGACGTAACGTAACACAGGGTTTTACGTAGTAGGTTGGGATAATGGAGCCTCGTTGGTATTTAACTAGCCACAAGATAGATCCTAGATAGAGCGACTGGCTGCTATGGCAGGAAAAGTCTCGAAAACTGATAGCTAACTCGGTTGCTCGCCGGAGGGAATCGTATTAGGAGTTTCCGACTATTTCGTGGAAAAGGGAACATTTCTCAACCGGGTGGAAGCCAGCGGGAAGCGAGGACGTAATTTCGAAGACTCGAGAACGAAGTAGTGGCATATCTTTAGGGATTTTCTATTTTGACTTCCGCTTGGCGAGATGGAACTGCGGCTCTTGCTATTGCCGCTGCTACCCGTATCGCTGTTTCTCCTTTCGCTGCACCACCTTCTCGTTCTGGTTGGGATGCTAAGGTTAGTAAGTAAATAAGACAAAGACGTAAGACACGTTCAATCTCGCAATCAGAATCGGCGGATCCGATTTGCAGCGAAATGCTCGTGAATGGGAACGCGCAGGGCGAAGCTCTTTCCGGTGCATTCGCGAATCCTGACTGAGATTTGGCTGCTGATTAATACTCGGACGTTTAGCGTGTCGATCCATCACCGGAACCCAAGGACGACCTCCATCCAATGAAAGCCGCCCTCGCCCAATGAGAATGCTTTCAGCGCGATTGCCCGATATTCCCGAGTCCAGACGCCTGGATCCATTGAACCCTGATTAATATTGCACTCTCCGAGCATCAAAA
This sequence comes from Trachelus iudaicus, assembly GCA_030142595.1. Lineage (NCBI taxonomy): Eukaryota > Metazoa > Arthropoda > Insecta > Hymenoptera > Cephidae > Trachelus > Trachelus iudaicus. The sequence continues at coordinate 242,951 of JARQTH010000353.1, read as the reverse complement.
AGACTCGCTCGGCGTCAAAGAAAATTCGATTTTCCACCAACACGAACTCGTCCTTTCAATGTTTACTCTTTCATTTAGACCCACTGCCCTCTAGAGCTGCAAGATTCACGCTCTTCGGATGGACCACTTCCGATCAGCCGAGGAAAGTCACTCGCGGCTCTTGAATGCGAGTGCATCGATTCTTCCACGTGGCGGCCATTTCCTCGCCTTGTCGCAGCGCAAGTGTGACTGTCAGTGCCCCAGTGGGAACCGAAGAAACTTTAATTTTCCCAGCTGGCCAATGTTCTTCCTAATTTACATGTAGAATTAACTGACATTCATCATGCATGCAATATTCCAGCCATTAAGTCCCTTCACTCTTTTTCATAGGTTTGCTTCTCCGCGCCCCGTGAGCTGCAAATTTTAGTAGAAACCTTAGTTCTCCTTGCGACAGCGTGAGTAATCGCCGAGTGGAGCCGCAGCTACGCCAGCCACAAGAGACGGCTGCTCTCTAGACGAGCGCAGTATTAAAGCAGCTCACGCAGAAATTCTATTTCTTGTCCAATTCAGTCTAAAAGGACAGTTCATTCTTATCAACGTAATTCTGCTCGTTATAACCGCACACGCGGTTCGACAGATTCAATAGACTCGTGCACTTGTACCAATCTAATTACGTTTCAAAGTCTCTCGATCGATCGACGAATGCAATAAGCGACTTTGATCGAGAGGCCTCGTCCAGAACACAGAATGGCAAATGAAATGAGTTTTGATCGAAGGGCATGTCCAAGGCAAGAACGAAGAGTGGAAGGGGGGTAACGAGGGTGCTGAGGTCCAGGGTGGTGAGTGGGCTCGGTGGTTATGAGAATCCAGACTGCTGGAGAAATAATCGTGTCACCCCGACGGGCCAAAGGGAAGAGAAGTGCTATCAAATAGATTTGTAATTCATAAGAGCAAGTCTGTCGAGAATTTTCTTTATGAATTTGATTTAACGTATCGAGGCTCGGAAGAAGCTCGGAGGAAACCTGTGAAAAACGGAATAACTGCGTGACGCATCAGGGATCTGGGTATTACTTACGTGTATTCATTATTTCCGACTTTTCTTCCTGGCCCATTCATCGTTCCTTAATCTCGTGTGTTCGTATCGAGCAGCATTCATCGATGAATTCCTACTTTCGTCTCCTATCGGAGACTCTCCAGGCAAATACACTCTCGGCATTATTGGCCAATTTCACAGTCGGTACCCACCATTTCCGATACCTACTTCGATTCTCATAATAAAATTCGTCTTCGTTTCCGGAGTCTCGGGACTTTTCCCAACAGAGAAAGAATTAATTGTTTTCATTGGTATACGGAAGGCACACGCTTCTTCCTAACTCTTGCCAATTCTTGCCAACTCTTGCCAACCGATTACAATCTCTTTTCTCGTTATTCTCTCTTTTTTGTTTCACTTTTCTTTCCACCGTTCTTTTGTACATTTTCTTTCCTATCGACAGCCGATTTCTTTTTATCGATCCTTTAAGAAAACCTTTTGATAGTCCTTACCATGCTAATCGGTGTAGATGTAAAAGAAATGACTCTTAAATCTCGAGAGATTAAACGTATTTAATCGTTTGACAGTCGACTGACTAATTCGCCAAGACAATAGGATGTCCTCTTGTAGAATTGCGCAGACTGGAGCGGGAGCCCAGAATATTGGTTATACGATACAGTCTTTCGTATGCGACGTTTTCAGACTCAGAAAGGGACAAGTGCGTCGATGCCGCTTCGGTGTGCCTTGGACGTTATCGGGAGAACCCGAGAACCAGCGTCTCGGCTTCCTGTGTCGATCGAAGCACGCGATCAATCAATGCGAATCAAGGAAGGATGAGGAGGAAGCAAACAAAGGACACGTAATAATAAGATGCGGTCAAATATCGGAGAAATTCCCTGACACTTCGAGCATCAAGGAAACAAAGGGCACTGCACCATGCAGTTGGCATGGATGCATCGGATGCATCTCAGAAGCGAACGAGTCTCCTCTCTGTCTCTTTGTCTCTTTGCCTCTTTGCCTCTTTGCCTCGGTATCTCTCACTTAACACCTGCCTTGGCTCCCTGTGGCTTCTCGTCACCTTTGCACTCACTATCTGCAGCGAAAAGGTAAACGGGCTTGACTTACTGGAATTCAATTTGCAACGTATAGTGCATTCCTTCATTTTTCTGCAGTTTCTCTTCTATTGCCGTACGAATCATCATTTCTCTCTGTGGTTCGTATATCAAAGTAAAAGAAAGTAGCCAATGATAACAAGACGTCTTTACTATTCCAAGAGTTAAGGAATCCTGGCTGCGTCGAGGGAAGGGAGAGCTAAGCGAAATAATGAACTCGGAGGAAAGTGCGTCTTGAGAAGGAAGCAAGAGGAAGATAATAAGTTACATAATTGCAACTAGTCAATTATGTCTCATATATACATATATTACAGAGGATCGCATATATATTGTGGATGCATTATCTCCTAAAGTTTCAATTCGATTACGCAACGCTCGAGTCAGGGTTAAGACGAAAGTCAGTATTTAGCATAGAATTCAGTTAGGAAGCTTTGTCCAAGTGAATTAGGTTTCGGGTGAGTGTGCCGTCGACGTCCCACACACACACACACACACACACACACACATATATATATATATAGAGAGAGAGAGAGAGAGAGAGAGAGAGAGAGAGAGTCAACTCTGAAAATCAAGTTAGTCTCACTGCAACGTTACAATTTCTGTAGAAACTTTTGTATCGCGTAAACTTAAGTACCAACGAGCGACACTGCGGGGATCCTGGAGATACTATTGAGACACTAGAGGCACGACACCCAACGACATACCAATCGAAGCTGTTCGTATCTCCCGCGTTCCTCTAACATTGAAACCTTCTGAAACGTATTATATTTATTAGGATTTTCACGGCCACTGTTTACGTTCTTAGCATCGGTTTTCAAGTCGGATCCGCATCCGGTAATTGTCGCTTGACGAAATTTCGCAAAGATTGAAGCTATCGCTTCATCAAGACTCGAGAGGCTCTCCGATAACCCAAATTCTCATGAAACAAACTGCAGCCCGAAAGGCCATAGTAAGAATATCTCACATTATCCCGTAGAGTGCAATATTTTTCCAAACTACTTTTGAAACTTATAAAACCGTTATAATAATCGTTCAAAGATGTAACGATAAAGAGTTCCTAAGGAGTCTGATTGCTCGATATTTTTAAACTGTAATCTTCTCCGTTGACGAAGACGCAAATATTGTTATCGTAATTGTCTGAAGGAAATCCGCGAGAATTGCAGTCTAATTTCCACTGAAAGTTCCACAAATTTCAATTAATCTCAGCCAGAGAAATGAATAACTTTTCTACAGGAACATCTGGATATTCATGTGCACGAAAGAGATGATTCAGCGAACGAGATCCCGTTTACCACGAGCTCTCCCAGGATTTCCCAGAGACCGAGGCTCCGTCCTTCGAGTCTCGCGTTACGAGTGGATTTCGTACAGTACGTGGCGCTAACGAACGCTCCGATGATTCCAATTGACCCCGAGCAATCGTAATAGGCCGAAATAGGCCGAAATAGGCCGAAATAGGCCGCGCCCTGTTTGCCAAACGATCGTAAGCGTAACAGAGCAAACAGAGGAAGGCTCCGAGCATACTGCAGGACTGCCGGTGGAGGTCTTGATCGGGTCGAAGGGCAAAGAGGCGGCTGAAAGGGGAGAGGGGGAATGATTGAACGGACAAAGAGAAGAGAAAATGAGAGAATCTCACATCGGACTGATAAGCGCTATTTAGAAACATCGCGTCCCTCTCGCGTCGATCCAACGATTCACAAATTCAGCGCCATGTTGCCTGAAATTTGCATGATACCTACCGTGTGGAATTCACCGCCGAAGGACTTGCGTATAAACCCGGAGCCCCGGTTACAGCCTACGACTATCCCGCCAAACTAATTCCACTGTAACGACAGACTATACGGAAGCTCTGGTATCAGAAATACAAATACTCGACCGCGCATGCGCCAACCGAGCCAGAAATAATTCTCGATATTACATGGAAAGTGGAACGGTCCGGCTCACCCCCGCCTCAGACTCCTCTCTCCTGGATTCTCGGGCATTGCGTTTCTCCATTCGACGCTCCCCTCCTCCTCCTCCCTTCGAATCCCAAATCAGGAGGATGTCGACGGCGCATTGGATTCTGTAAATAATAAAATAGCTATTCGCAACGTATAATAGCAACGTAGCAGAGCGGATCCGATCGTTCACGGACCTTCGGCTTTTTGGTTGGGAACAAAAACCTTATTGGAGGAAGAGTCGCGTAAATCGCTCGATCGAAATGAACAAGCCGATCAGCGATTATCGCAGCAACGTCGGAGCCGGCTAGCAAATCAATACGGCGCGACTCTTTGCTACCGTTCGGATCTGGTCCAGATTTCCTCCTCGAACAATTGTTCATCGACACGGACGATTCGCAACTGCAGCCCCCGAATCGAACTGCCTGTGCTTTATCGTTTTTCCCTTTCTCGGCTTACGATTTTAGCGTTTTTCCCTACTTAGAGGAGAGGAACATCCTTTGGTGGTGATAAGGCGATAAAATGAAAAGTCGCAACAATTAAATCCAGAGGGACAGGGTCGGCGTCTTTGACAGATGCGAGATCAGAAAAATTGTCAAATCCAACGGAAACGAAACCAGACACAGGTATTCCCTGGAGCTGGCAGCCCCAATGAAACGTGCTGTAATGCTTTTCGACTGGTAGACCGTTATTTCACTCGAATACACGAATAAAGGTTGCTTTACGGAGCTTTAGAATATCGTCCGTCAGAGGAGCCAGTAGCGTCTATAACGGACAATGGCTTAGAATCGAAGATTTATGGTGAAACTTTCTTTACAGTCCCACGATGGAGAGAAGAACCCTTGTAAGGAGATGCTTTCCAAGAGATTCATTACCAGGAATTATTGGCCACCGGGTACAAATATGCCGCAGTTCCATCGGCAACAATGTCTCCCCGCAGAACATAATCATTTTATCATACCAAGCGCTCTTCGAAACTGCCAAGCATAATTTTTAGCCACAGACCATTTCGAAGAATTACAGGAGCGGCCGGACCTTCTGTTTATGCTGAATTACTAGAATCGTTTCCATCTTTCGCAAGAACGGACTACAAATGGACCACGCGGCAATGCGCACACTTTGTCACTAGAGCCGATAGAGCCGATAGAGCCGACAGAGCCGATCGAGTCGATAGAGATTCAAGTTGCAGTCTGGTCAATTTATTTTCGAAGCAGCCCTTCGCACCATCCATCCACAATCCATATGCTAATTCAACATGGTGATAACTGATAACGTATCGGCCTATCAGCCTATCAACGAGCAATTACGCTCGGTACACACCAACGTTTCGTTATAATCGCAAGCTTCGCTCGCAAGGTCGTCGCGTGAAATCGCCGAGAGGACAAGTAGGCCTGTAGGCCTGTAGGGCTGTAGGCCTGTAGGCCTGTAGGGCTGGATCGTATCTCGAATAGAGTCTGGTTAAAAACCCTCTTGTCTCTGCTGCTCAACCTCCATTCGCCTGTTACCGTGATCGCACAACCATTTAGCCAAGACTTCGCTTCGCAGAAACGTGAACCTTGAGACCCTATCGATATCTTCGTATCCTAAAGACTTGGACCACTAAAGCCCCAATCGAGGCGACCAGACAGCCAAAAGCTCCCTGATTTTAACACAGAAACGAGTCTAAGAAAGAATCATGAAATTTCTCGTAAGAGTGGAAAGCGTGCCCGTTTTATTCCTGTAATAAAATTTATAGTCCTATACCCAGCTGGAAAATGGCTAATCTCTTTTACACCTTTGCGAATGGAGAGGAGGCCCATGGGAAAAGATTTCTCTGGCAAATTCTTTTGGTACTTTATGCTCGTGAACAGATACGAGAGTCGAAATTTTATAATTTCATTCTGCTGAGGCGAATTCCCCGATCCACGAAGGAAGGGAAAAAATTATGAATAACATAAAAAAACTAAAATAATAAAAGTGATAGATAGACCGTTACGTATACGACATATGGACGATCGGAAGGAGAAACATTGAAAACAGACTGTACGCGTCGGTGAATGTATGAGTGTCACATGGGTGGAGTTACTGGAGAAAAGGGACACGGAGAAAACATATGTATATGGAATATTGCACAGGGGACACTCGCAATTAATTATGTTGCAGAACTGCACAACTTGCAGAACTCACGAAATTCAACGTAAACGCAGAGAATGCACTATGAGAGCACACTCCGTGAGTTCTGTTACGCGATACATTATATTTCCCCTGGGCACATATTGAATCGTAAAACCTCATTAGATACTCATTCGTTATCCGAGCTCGATCTTTATTCGACTCGCGATGATCCAATGAGGCCTACCGTTCGAATATTTCCTTGATCTTTAAACGCCGTTTGCCATGCAAATCGACCATAAAGCATCTGGGATGCACATCGGTAGATGTTCTCCGCACGTGTACTGCGCGCACGTACGACACCGCTCCTACTTCAATAAGAACCTACACTCTGCGGGACTGCGAGGCTACGTGACTTTCAAATCCTCGAAAGTTCAATATTTTTCAGAAAAATATATTATTTCCTTACGAAATGGACTCGCATCTTCCCCCTCGTTCCTTGAGCCCTTCGCACTTTCGCTCCTCCTGTCTCTCCAGCATCTCGACCTTCTGACCTCATGGCCCCAAAGTGTGCCAGCACGCTCGTGCAATTACGCGGAGACTGCGGCTCAAAATGCTAACCTTATGCACCGAGTTCTCGTTAACCCGCGAGAATTCATCGTTAGCGCGGTCCCACGCGTTTGCAAGGACTGCTCGTTCCTGGTGAACGCACCGACAAAAATTAATTCCTCTTGGGATCCACTCGCCGACTCAACGCAGACTCGTTTGCGAATAAAATTAATCCCTAGACCCATTCCCTGTTCCTTTCTAATATATAAAGATGAAACGATTGTCGGTTCGCTGCTCGATCACGCCCCAGCGCGAGTCAACCAATTGACTTGACATTTGCCGTGATAACGGCTGAGTTGCCAGATTACAACATATGGACTATGTGTTATTCCGTAAGTCCCACTGATATTCTTGCAGAATTGCAAAAACCTTGGCAACTCCGGTGCGCATGCGGCGCAGCATCCCTTCCAGGAGGCTCGCGATTCGCACGATAGGGAGACGCATAATGCGCGATACTGAAGTCCTGCTCGTTATCTGTCTATCCTTCTCTATCTTATATCTTGTTCTTCTATACGCATAAAATATAACGTCTGCCTGTACGTTCTTTATTAACTCCTAAAGATTTTAGCCGTACTGAGCCAAATATTCCATTGTTATTTTCTCTAGGATCCTGCGTCAAATATGAGATTCCATGAAACCAGCACACCACACCCCATCCCTGGATATCATCCCCTTGACGCTTTGCAATTTCCAAAAATGCTGTATTCTAGCCATAAGAATATCAGGCAACGTCAAGTAGTTTAACCCCTCGGTAAACGCGTCATTTCTAGCGTCTCACTCTTACCGCTGCTACGTTCTATAGGTCGAGTCGCGTCGCGTGAGATAAATGCTCATAGCGCCCCTTTTCGCAGCTGAACCTAGTTGCAAATGAAATTGCTTCTGACTCTGGAACTCTTGAAACAGGCAGGCACTGAGATCGAATCGAAAAGACCAATTCGAAATCGGATCTACCAACTATTCCAAATAAATCTCCTCGGGGAGTTACGTTGCAAACGTACGGCAGATTGATTTGATTAACCTCCTTGCTCCTGATAACGAATTAACAATGCATCCCGCAGTAACCATTAATATCGAGAAACGAAAACAAGTAAATGCTCGACCGAAACTCCAGTATTGCAGCGCATTTTCCTGGTCGGTGTGAGTTATGTGTTCTCCTTGAGTTTTATCCAATATTTTTTTCGCTCTGTCACTACACGAGGCGCTTTATCTCTTTTCTACATTGTACTTTTCTTATTTCCTCCTCCACCCCCTCCACCCCTGCCATCCCCTTGCTCACCTTCACGACTCTTAATCCTTGACAGTTTTTCCACGAACCAGAAACATTGCAATCGTTCCATACAAAATACCACTCCGCCCATTGAATCTTCTGGCCTTGCTTCTGGAAAGTCCAACGTTTACTCAAAACTCTAGTGTGACTGGTGTCTTTGACAAGCGTGTTAGACATGCCGTAGTTTACTGCTACGCTAACAATAAGTAATGGTAGTCAGTAGCAAAAATGCATTGTACCAAGAAGCATCGTGGAGGTTCGTGTACTGATACCGGACAGAGAGAGAGAGAGAGGGAGAGAGAGAGGTGGAGGGAGGGGGCAGAGGGATATTAAAGGCGGAAAGCTGCATTTTCTCTCAGTTTTTCTACGAAAGGAAAATGAAGCACAGGATTTCACGGGAATGGACAATACTGGAGAATTATTCTGACTTTAATCGTTACCAGTTCGTCAGGATAAACAATACCGGAGTCCAAGTTTATTGTTTTATCTAAAAGATCGCGAGTCACTGGGGGGGGGGGAGGGGGGAGTGGAGAAAATGAATACTGAAAAGTAGAAAACACATATTTTCTGAAGAGAAGCTAGTGTGGAGGGTCACCGACCTCTCAGTCTCACAGTTGCTTCTCGCCCCCCCCCCCCCCATTTCTCAACCTTCAGCCCTTGTCTCTCACCTTAATCTTTGACCGGCCCGACAGGGAAGGCAAGAGAAAAAAAAGAGGAAGAACCCCCAGCTCTCGTCGAAGCCGAAAATCCCTCGCTAATTTTTGATAACCTGGATTTGTGAGCCCGAGGAACTTTCTTGCTCGCAGCTTATCGTATTTCCGTCAGCCTCGACCGACTCTGGTGACGTTGATCGTTTCCACCCTCAAAGATTGTCTGCATTGTCACGGGCTTAGAATAACGGGGGAGGGACAATCGAAAAAGACTTCTGCGGCCTTCCGTGATCTCCCCCTTTGTCCCCCCCCCCCCCTCCTCATGGTCCTATTCGTTATTGTCACATTCAATTACAGAGCCGTTATAAATGGAAATTGCTGATTTCAAGTAATGAAATTTCCTATCTCAGGTTTCAGTGTGTGCGTGTGTGTGTGCGCGCGCGCGCGTGAGCTCACATACGCGGACGCTGGCTCGAGCTGAGTTTTAACACAATTTAATGTACTTCGGTGCGTGGCTCAACTCTCGTTATGGTCGCCATTTAACATTCTGCTGCCACCGTCGTAAAGCTCCATAGCATCGTGGCCACGTGCCTCATCCCCGTAGCACCGAACTTTTATACAGACATTTCAAAAGCTATGGAACTATGAAGAACCTTAAATTTAAATGAATTGAATTACCGTAATTTTCCATGCGTTATTGCAAACTCACTGGAACAACCTTAACGACTCGAGAAAAGTCGTGGATCGTCGGCAACGGCGCCACACCCTTTGGCAGTTTAAGCCTCCAATTTCTTTCGACTCGTTATTTTGAGCAGTACAGTCAGTTTCCTTTCGATGAGAATTGCCAATAACAATAGCAAATATAAGGCTATGGGCCAAATCTCATCGTCGAATTCTCCATGAAATCTTTCTTTTACTTCGATGAATCTGCTGTGAATTCTTCGGTCGCGTCCCCGGGCACTCCTATTTTAAACCGAGTATCACGTAGCTTAAGAAATGACAAAAAAAAATGCGATAACATCATCGGTCATATGGAATACGCTCACAATAGAACACCGTGTAACCCTGTGTATCGCCCTGTGCTCGCCCCTAAAGATGCGAGCGATCTGGTAAAATATGTAAAACTGCCATGTGGGCAGGAATCTCCAACAAGTATGGTAAAGAGTTGCGAGCACTGGTTCGACGTATAGTATAGCTATAAAAAGTCAGATATAGATATTCCTTGACGTATTTTGTATTTCATATAGCCATAGGTCGAGGTATATGACAGTAGGAGGATGGTATACCTAAAGCCTCCAGTTTCCTCCCTAGGGAGGACAAGAATATCCCCTTTTCCGTTACCTTTAGGCCTTCAAATGGCAAAGCCATCCAGCAGACTTCAATAGGCTTATTCAGAGTTTTTATTTATATTTCGCAGTTGACAACGCGCACGCTCACGAATTTTTTAAGGAATAGAGGAAAACGATTTCCCAAGCGGGTCTTGGATCTTTCCTGATGCCCGTTCGTTTTACGTCTATAAAACACATTCTCTGGTTTAAATCTTCTTAGTCTCTGCTGAACAACGACTAACGATATCTCTTTATTTTTCTGTTTCAGGTAAGCATTAGAATCCCACGGTCAAGGTGCAAAGCTGCTTTAAGCCAAGAAATCATAATTCAGGGTCGGAAATTTGCCTCTGCGTTGCGCGTACAGGGCAAGATACGTGAGCAGGCGTCGCGCCTACTCGCCTCTCTTACCACACCGCACCTGCCTCAACAAGCTGAACACCATTAATGACACTCGGTGTACAGGGTATGAAAGAACGAGGGAACGCTTAACTTTGTGTAGGTCCGCTAGTGAATTATGAATATTTTATTCTCCCTGAATGAAAAGTGTCTTTCGATTGGTAGATATGGCTGGGATGAATAAAGTGTCGAGTCTAGTAGTACGAGTCTATGGAAACGCGTTAAAGAGGTTCCCATTAGACTCTTTCGAGAGTATGCGTAAGTTTTTTTAAGGTTACACACCGGAAACGCCATTTGTATGATACAGTATTTCTTTCGTGGCGAAGTCGGCGGGAAGACGATTCTGGCGAGCGATACGTTCCGTGTACGTTTTATAGACACGTGTGTAGATTAACGCGGTGCGACGAGCCGAGGCAGCAGCAGAATGGCCCTGAACCTAGTGGTCGTTCAGAGGAAAAGAGAAAGATGTGCTCGGTTGAACGTCAGACTCCTCCCCCCCCCTCACCCCCAACCCTTTTCCACCCATCCCATTCAGTCGGTGACGTAATAACTTGTTGTTCCGACGTCACAAGAAGAAACGAACGAATATGAACCGGACCGAGAAGAGGTTTATCGCGTTCCGGCCTGAAATGCTTTGAGTTTCGACAAAACGATTTACCGGATCAACGGGATCAGCCGGTAATCCGCGGACATGTCGCGCAACAGTGCTGCTCTATTGTTTCCACCTTTTCCAAAATGTTTCACGTAAATAGACGCTATTATTAGATTTATAACCGAAATAAAGAAGAATTCGTTCGAACGTTATTTAACGCGCAAGCAGAGAACGAAAACGTCCCTGCAACGGGATTCTGAGCAACTTTCAATCAAAACTCTTGATTCGGTTCCGTTAGAGATGTTGCACTTGAAACTGCAGTTAGTACCTACCACTGCTGTCACTTTGAGTTCTGGTAGATTAATGATGGTAGCGATGGTCATCACTCATCAGTGATCACTGATCATAGTGTTCATAGCTGCGATGGTGGCAACGGTAGTGGTGAGCAATTCGGCCCGCAACGGGTTTTCATCTTGGTGAACTTCGTTAGTACCAATTTCCTCGAACAAAGCCGAGAGTAATGAGTTTTTTTAGGATTGGAGGCTGGAGGAGCACCTTGAGCGTAATCCACAGATTTGCCGTTGTATAAAGCCGGAAAGGGAAAACCGCGGCGGAAGTCCCGGAGGCGTCACGATGTTCCAGCTGGGTTCGGTGGGGCTAGTGAGGTTGGTGAGGTGAAGCGCAGGGCATGATATACTTTCACTAGGTCCGATCCATCCCTCTCGATCTCCTTTCATTTCGACATTTTAGTAAACGGAACACGCTCAAACTTCAATTTCCTTCAAGACACACAGTGTTGACGGCGAAATGTCGGCAAATGCTAGTTACCCACCCGGGGTTGGTATGTTCTATGTTCTTGTTTTGTTGCTGGGCAGATACTGCCGACGTGGGAAATTGACAGTGGCACTAGCAGGAAAAACGGCACCGTACGTACCAATGAAACTTCTAGGAGCCTGAGACGGATGAGGGCGTCAGCGAAGGGTTTGGTTAGTTGTATTTGTGCAGGGTAGGACGACGCGACGCGCCCGGACTCAAGGATGTTGGGGTCAAGGGGGGTGGGGGGGGGGTGCGCTACAGGGAGCCACGGGGCCAAAGAGTGAGTGCGGCTGAGTATACGAGGCCCTATATTGATTCTCAGAGTGCACAAAACTATTCTCATCGCCCGGTATAGGTATGCGACGCCATCCTACCTGCAGAGAGAAAATTGGACTCCAAGTTTGTAAGGTGATACGCTTTAGATTCCTTTGTTGGCGCGCGTCATTCGTGCTATAGGGCAGATGTATCGCAGAATGACGTGTAATTACCTACTAGATCTTTATGTATCCTTTCGCACTTGGATCCAGACGTCTGTAAGATCCGATCTTCTTTCCATTCTTCCGTGAACCTCGTCACGTAATTGGTTCGTCATCTCCGACAGCACTCGAATGATTCGTTATACAGTCGCATTATCTCGCGTTGCATGATTACGCAAAAATGGAAAAGCAAATCAAGGAGAAGCAGGTGAAAATGGGCGACGAAGGGTTCCAGAGAGTGGCGGGAAATCTTAAGAAAATATCTTTCTTCCGTGCAGATAGGTTTGCGTCTTCCGTCTCTGCAGGCCAGACTGTACGTCGCCTCGATACATTGGATTACACGAGGGTTCGACTGAACTTGTTCGACGTTGACGCAGGGAAATCTTAACCCATTCCGGAGCTGACATTTTATTGCTAACTATAAACTCAGAAGCTAGCTATGTTTTTAGATAAACAGTGTAAATACGAGAATCTCGTAATTCTTCTGTAATGCCTTAGGAACACCCAAGATACGCGAATTAAGCTAGAAAATAAGGAACCTCTTGGGATACACGACACCAGTGAGAACTGCCGGATTCTCATAAACCAGAGAGAATAGATGCAGGAACAGCCTATCAGGAAATCAGAGTATCAGGGTGAAAGAGGAAATCTTGAAAGTTGAAATTGCGGTCAGGTCGTTTCCTTCGGGTTGATACGATCCACTCGTACGAGTAGCTAATTCTTCCATCATCCTCTCTCAGTGCCTCGGACTAATTCCAAGCCTAAATGGATTAGCCGAGGGGTGCCGAGCTAAATGACAGTATAACACCGGTAGGATTTCCGGTTGGAATCGGCTTAATGTGGAATCAAGTATCCAGAGGAGGACAGGACGAAAGAAATGGCGAGGATGTAGGAGTGACCGTCGGAAGCGCCGAACGGTAAGATAAAGGAGAACAACAGAGTTTTCATCAGAGTTATCGCGTTATCAGTGTGACGTTGGCGGGGAAGGAGCGACTGCCTCGACATCCTTGCCAATTGGAATCGAATCCTCGTTCCAGTCATTGCTAACGGGGATCCTGCTTGACACGAGAAGATACCGCTTCGACTGTCTTATCGATACCTTAACAGGTTAAGCGCCAACGGATCAGCTCAGCCTGGCGAGCCAGCAGCTCCTGGGCTCCGTCGCGGCGCTTAACGCGTTGACCTGTCAATGGGTCAGAGTGTCGCCCGTCCCGACGCGATCGAGCTGCAACTTCTTCGTGCAACTCTTACGCAGTTGACAACTCTGTCCTTGTCTCTGCTCGTTATCATATTATCAAATCACCTGGAATGCCACTATTTATCGTTAAGGCAAAATAGTAATTCCCTGAAAGATTAATGGGCATATCGGTCGAGAGAATCTAAAAATATGTATGGACCTGAACAGGTGATGTGACCATCTAGAAAATGATATGGCAATGAGAAGATTGCGGGAACAGCAAAAAAAGGGAAAAAAAATAAAAATCCAATCGGAAGCCTCGCTCACACTTTTCAATATCGCAGCTCACAAATCTTTCTTTCGCTCGAGCGATCTGTGAGAAAAAGCGCTTGCTCGCTCGGCCGTAAAGCCATCCTCATCTCCCGATCCTTCCGTCCCTCCTAATCCTCTTGGACATGCTCCTTGGGCTTCTGCCAGAGGCCGAACTCGACCCAAATGCTAGCATCAGCAACACACAGCGTCACCACTGGCTATTTCTTTGCTACTTTTGTAGGAGCGAAGAGAAAATACGAAATACGTTTGGTGGTAGAGACCCCTTGATATATGGCACGCTCATAGAGGGAAGAAATCGCCTAAGCACAGATTGGCTAGGACAGAAGACAAGAGAGAGAAAGAGAGAGCACGCAGCAGAGTGAGCAAGAATAGAGACGAAAAGCAAAAAGGGGAAAGGCGCATCGGAATGGTCATAGAATGAACCTCCATTGTTGTTGGCCAGCCATGTTTTCTCAAGGAATTTATAGGCTGCGGATTAGACAAATGTATTATCTCTCACTGTTGGGTAGACAACGTGCAGCAGTAGGAGACCGGAAGTGGCTTATCATTACACGTGCGTACGGCCACGCAAAATTCTCCTCATTCCAAATAAATTCCCGCGTGCGGGACTATATTTTTCTTGGATAAAAAACCGATCTCATGGGTGATGTGCTTTTACAAAGTCAGCCAAAGCTGCGTAAGCTTACGAATCTTAGATTCTCTCCAAATAAAATCTTATTGCTTCAAAAACCTTCAGCAGGCATCATCATTTTCCTTATCGAAAAATCTCTTTCAAGAAATAAAATACAATATAATCCGCATGAGTCTGATATGTTGAAAATGTACCGATTCAATTTAGATATTGGCACCGTTAATTACAATAGAACGGTCGAGATCGCTTATGTTCGATCGAATTCTTCGCCCCGGCCACCCTGGTAAGAGATTGTCTTCGCTCCGTTCTTCCGAGTCTTCCATTTGTCTACGTGACTGTACTTCATAAGCAACCATCTTCGACAATCTTCCACCATCTTTGACATTGACAAATCGAACGATCGAAGCGACCTTCGAGACGGTATTAATTACCAAAGTATTTATAAGTAAGTCGGTATCGCAATAATTCTAAAGGCAATATCGCTGTTTCGTGAGCTCACTTTAAATGAAGCGACGAGCGACGACGTGACGTCACGCCCTCGTGTGTTTCACAAATTCAGCTGTCGTCGAATATTCCGTAGGAGATCGTCCGAAGGATGGGCAACCACTCCTAGATGCATAATGCAGTCTCACCGACTCACCACCCGATCGACCTCCTGCCTCCCTTTGCGAGCCACGTGCTCCTCCTCCTCCTCCTCCTCCTCCTCCTCCAGGAGTCCTGGCGGCTGGCACCTAGACTCACCGAAGCCACAGGCGCCGTGACCTGTTTGCGAATTAGCATCCCTGGCTTACCTGTTCTTACTCCTCTCGGTGCGCAGTTCGCTTTCGCTTCGGCTCCGGATCGCCTTCCCGCAACTAGCTTTCCTATTCTGCAAACCCCAGAATTTAGCTCAGCGACATCTTCAAGCTTCCTTCCGAAAGGAAGCGAGATATTTCAGGCTCGATGGGACGTTTACTCGAAGCTGCAAAGACATTCTGCTCCTTACGGGATTACATCATCCTCGCTCCCTATACGAGAGAATACTTTTTCCGATCATCCTGGTCTGCAGCTTGATCCTGCGAAACGTTCAAATCCTCCCGAGGATGGAATGGAAGATCGGGGGAACGTGAAGACTGTGGAATTGTGTCGAGAGTGTGGGCTGTAGGCAATAGGCAGTAGGCAATAGGCAGTAGGCAATAGACCGTAGGATGCTAAAGAGGGTTAGTTTGTCTGTTTACCCTGGCTCGTGGTTAGTATTCCAACTAAACCTGCCCGAAATCTTTCGAATTCCGTAGTCTTTCTTACTGCTGAAAAGTCAGGAATCGCGTGCAACTTGAAAGAAGAAAGAAACGCCTAGTCTTAACCTCCGCTCTCCCTTTGCTCCCCCCAGCTCCTCCTGCTGCATCATTCTTTTTCACTCGTCCTTGAGCTGCTATTCGCTTAAACTAATCCAACGCACTTTCTTCTCTCGGAACACTCCCTGGGGACGTGTGCGAGCCCGTTGACGTATTCGACGGGAGAATGAAAAACTCGGGACACGATTCGTATCAATCCCGACGTCTAGCATATTTCAGTAAGTCAGGATATTGGCAGAGTCGAGACTCTTCGCCTCGGTAGCTCGGAGACTGGCTGCCAATAGAAAAACATTCTTACATTTTAAAGTGCTGGATCCGAGGTTCATTTAAGAGTCGATGAGGAGGGGGGGAGGGGGAAGGTAACGCGAGTCTGGTAGGAACGTCGACGCTGACGCTGACGCTGATGCTGACGTAAATGACGTGGACGATGAAGGCGACGACGCGAGGACGGTGTCGGCAATAGCGGAGCTGATGCTGGTAGCGGCGGCAAGTATTGGCATCCGCTTTATGTAATGCCAGCCGATACGGCGCGTGAAAAATGACCGAAAGTTCCTGATAGGCGGAGAGCGAGAGAGAACGATAGAAAGAGCGCAGGGACTATTGATTGCGCATCGGCATTGTTGTCAAGCCCGAATGAAAAAGGCTGAGAATAATGCCATATTACCGAGCAGAACGCCGTGATAAATTGATACCTAAACTGAGCATTTTATTATCCCATGGGGCCGTAAAATTTGCATTATGGCTACGTATGTTTCCCTGTTTTGACAAGGGAAATTTTGGTCGGCACGCCGTGCCACCCTCGCTGCAATATATTTCCAGTGCATTCACGATTCGTCAAGTGGCCGTCGCAATCGGTGCACACCGACCGATAGGCACCTGGCGCACTGGACGCACCTCGACGCTCTCGACGCTCTCGACGCTCTCGACGCTCTGGACGGTAATCGGTGCAGCGGAAACTGTGGCGCCGAGAACCACGAGCGTTATGCTTTCCGAGTACCTAATGGCTTATCGCAGACATCCACGTCGATGTACCCGGCCATGGAAAGGATCGAAGGTTAGAAGCATCCTTCCTCGGGATACGGGTTACCGAGTCACCGAGATAGCTCTATTCCCTTGGGCTTTGCCTTCTGGCTAAGTCGATCGGGATTAATCGAAGGCTGCGGTATCGTTCGTCAAGAGTTTGCTTTTCGTCGAATACTGCCATACGGGTCAGAGAAAGAGATAGATACACATAGATTGATAGAGAGATAGATAGAGAGAGAGAGAGAGAGAGAGAGAGAAGAAGGGAGGTGTGCAGCGTCGTTGTCTCTCCAACCGGAGTGCGTCCGTCTGCCGGTTTCATTCTATTAGTCGGATCCATCTATCTTCGGATTCAGTTTCACGAAGGAGTTGCTGGTCTTAGTTTGTCCTTTCCCCGAGGAGGAAGAGCCTCTCCAAATCGGCCAGGACTTTCGCTCCATCTCGCTTCCTCCGGAGACAAATGATGGTTTGCCGCTACGCTTGTTCCGCCTCTCCTTTAGCGATTGGCCTCAGTTCGAAACCTGACGAAAGGCCTGGCGTGAGTGCGCATCTTTTCCTAGAGCCCATTGTGCCTCCCTCGGCTGGCTGCCCACCCTTTCGAGAGTCCGCGCGGTGTCTTCGTCAAGACCAAAAGCATCTCTGAATTTCCGGCCTCTCTTCCATGCAATTTCAATTGAATTCTTCTATTATTGGAGAAATGGTAAAACATTGCAAAACAAATGATCGCCCGCATATTCGAGGACTCACTTAGACGAGACTTCCAACTGATAAATGGTCAAAGGACGAGTTAAAAGGAGCGAAGGAGAATTTAAAAAATATACGCAAATCTCAATGTTCTATCGTCATTCGCTGCACGACTCAAGGAAATATGCGGACAGATACTCGATGCGCACGTAGCCTGAACCAGGAAAAGTAGATGCTAGGTGCTCGTACTTCGGGAACGATTTGTTGTTTTACACCTGGTTCCCAAGATTTGCGCGATTCCGACAGGCTAGGAACTTTATCGGATACGTGCACTCGCAACCAATATTCTTACAGGGAACTTAAGCAAAAACGTAGCCGCCTTCTCTTTCTTCTTCTTCTTCTTCTTCTTCTTCTTCTTCTTCTTCTTCCCATTCTGCCAGCTTCCAGCCGCTTTGCCCATTCCTTTTCCTCGTTCCATTCGAGAATACAGATACGTAGTTATGAGAGCGCGCGTGCTCGAGTACGCGAGTATTATAAAAAGGGAAAAAGAAGATGTTACGCGGAGGCAGGCGACTTCCCGTCGCGCGTTCCCTTCGGCTGAATTGACACTCGCTGAACCACGTCGAGTTCCCTCTTTATTGTCAGTCGATGCACAGCAACTTCGGAACTGTCTTTGCCAGTTGAGATCTTTAAGGCCGAAGGAAGATCGTATTTAAATTCCGCATCTCGTCAAATATTACTCACAGCTTCCCTGCATTTTTTTAACTTTTCCTTACTTCGGAGATGGAAGGCTCTCTCGCCGAACAGCAAGCACACTGTTTCGGAAGTGTCTTCCATTCGTTCACCCTGTGGATCTTGCACCAAGCTATTAATGCCGCGCTCCAGTTTTTCTTATTCCTTTTCTCCCATTCGAACCTCCATTAATTACCACATCGTAATCTCCATGGAACGCCAATTGTAAGATCCGCGAAGGAAAGTGACATTTTCTAAATATGCGCCGTGCCGTCGATAGTTCCATTTCTTATAGTTGCGACTGTACCTTTTCTGAACGATCAACGGCAGATCTAGCGTATATTGAAAATTTATAGTCAGCTTTGTCGGGTAAGAGAACTTTGAAAGCTCAACATTATTTCTCCTCGTATCACCAGAGTGCAAAAGCGGCTCTCGAAGCAACTACGTTGCGAGATTACTTGCAGCTACGCCTATGTAAGTATGTCGAGTAGGAAGGTGCTCGCGAAGCGAAGCACCGATGACGTCGTCCTTGGCCCAGATGGAGAAGAGGAAGGAAATGGAGGAGGCCGAACCGTGCCCGTCGCCAGTTAGCCACCCAGTGACCCAACCATCCTGCCACTTCGTCTCCCCGTCGCCGCGAGTGTCCTCTTCCTTCTACAAGTGTATTCCCTTCATCTTTCTTCCGGGCGTATACAGCGCACCGCAACCATCAGCTTCGCCACTGGCGCACACCCCTTTCGCACCGACTGCGGATATTTATGATCTGTCTTGTACCAATCTAACTTAACCCCATCTCTGGTAACAAGGGACTCCATTTCACCCGAACCGTTTCCACCTTCGCTCCTTCGCCCGCTCACCCCCTACTCTGACCTAGCCGTAAAATGAACTTCGACCCCTCCTTGCTAATCCACGTCCTCTATCTCTCTCGCATCCTGCTACTCGACCGCGTTGCCACCCCCTCTTCTCCCAACCCTTTCTTTTACACTCACGCGCTTTTCAACTCCTTGTCTCCCCTTCGTCCCACCTTGCGACCAATTTAAAATGCCTCCAACCATACTAGCAGGCCAACAGTGAATTGACCAGGTTTCCTAGTTGGGTTCCTGACCATAACCGAGTAGCTCGCTGCAAGTTTATTCGGACTTCGCACTTTTGACTGCCGAGTGGAGAAGCAACCCATACGAAAGCGGATGTTGAGACACGCTAAGAGCGAGACTATTGGCGGATAGCGAAATTTTCACCTGTAACCTTAAAACCTAAAACTATTTAGTCCCTCTAGTCTTCAGGTTCAGTCCCATGATCCGTCCGTGATCGTATTTCCGCGAAAGATAGTCGCTGACAAAACTTGCATCAGCATTAGCAGGAATACGCGCTTACGTATCGTTCGAAATATCGGATTCACTCGAACGTTCGGAGAGCAAACCGCAGTTCGACGGGAAACCATAATACATAGTTTGTTAGCACGCAAGGTTGAATGATACGCGACAGCTGAGCGGAGTACAGCAGGGCACGAGGAAAAGAAGATAATAGGTGAGCCGAAGGTAGAGGAACAGGAGCGGATTGCGGATTGCCTCGGCAACGGTTTGCGTCCACGTAGGTGCTTGTCGGGTACGGTTGCAGAGTATTTCTGTCTTTGGAAGGGTTACGAGGTTTCGTTCCATTAAAGGAGCCATAGCAGACAGTCCAAATGATAATAAAGGACGTGTGTAGAGATACGTGGAGATACGTGGAGATACCTAGTAAGTCAACTAATTGTAAGCCAAGTTTAGATTTAGGTTCGAAGTTAAGAGGGGACTGAAACAGAGTTAGCGGACCAACAGGCTCGGCGAGATAGCGTGCGCCAGTCTGCACGCAGCCATATTGACTCTAGCCAGTTGGCTTCTTTGTTTGACTTCTGACAATGTTTCAACGCGCCCCCCCCTCTGTGTTCCTTGTAGCTGCCAGATAAGCAGACCCGGCGAAACCTTCCGGCACCAGCATCATCCGACGGGGCCAACCCGATCGCGCACCGTTTGACAAATTGCGCTCATAAGCCAGCGGCTCACTTGCCTACTTACTTGCCTTTACGAAATCTCATCGAAGCTTCAAGCCGAAGAACTCGGAAGCTTCGAACACGCAATGACGCCGCAGTCGCGCTCTGCACCATTTTAAGTAATTCGAGCGCACCAGGTGCTTTCGAGTGCGACATTGATCGCGTATCAATGAGTTTCATCAAGGAATAACTCGCTCTTGAGCGATAAACGAACGGAAGGGAGTTTTAGTTGAATCTAAAGTCAATGCGATCCTTTATCGGTTTGAGGGCTATTAAGATAAAATAAACGAGTGGCTCGAGTCACAATGGGCTCTTTATGTTGGCTCGCAGTAGGTATAACGTGGGTCAAGGATCGCTCCGCATTTTCTTGGGAAGTGAGAATCAAGCTACAAAACCTTAACTGGCACTCTAAAGGCCTCCCATCCACGTATCCAAGTCCTCTATAGAGGAGATTTGTCGAGAGGTGCCAAGAGGCAGGGGAACGAAAGTTCGATTGGCCGACCAAAATGGACGCATTTCCGGTAGCGGCGAATGCGCTTTATCGGTTCTTCGCGAGTGCTTTCACTGATAACAGCCATTCGGCTGCGAGCATTGCTCAGTTGTGCGACGATCAATGAAAGATACAGAAATTTTGGACTAGAAATTCGTTACGTTTTATCAAAGAAACAGTTTTTGCAAAACGACGAACACATTTTATTAAACAACTGAAGCATCAATCGACTTGCAACTAATAAATATGAAATATTTTAATATTCGCCGAGTAGCTGCCGAGGCTACAGGGCGTAGAGCTGGATGCTGTTGGAAATGCAGACTGGAGAGGTTGGGGATGCTGGAGACAACAGCTCGAAGATAAATTGTTCTCAGCTTGCGGTTGAATTTAAAGCTCTGTAAACACGTGTTACGTCTGGGACACGAACGGGAACCGCCTCGAGGGTAATCTACGAAGAGAAAAGCGGACCAGAGGAGAGAAGGTACTCGGTCCAGCATGAGACTGGAGACCATTTGTATGCCCATGACCAACGGAGATAAAGAGAGTCATTTTCGTGTGCACACACCGACCAATTATTAATGACCACTACGAATTTTCTTGTAGCTCCTGTTCCAGCATCTTGGCAGGAAGGAGTGAAGGGATTCGAATTACCTTTTAGCATTTTGCATTTAAGTGGCTGTTTAATTCCAAATTTTTATCGATATTGGGGGCGGCCACTCTGCTGATACCTTTCATTTATACTAGGATGAGCGCAACGCATTAAAGCAAATGGGAGCAACGACTGTTTCTTTTTTTTTAAAAAAACCGAGCAAGCCGAATCCGTTCGCTTGTACTTATATGGAAAACCCGTGGAATCTGTAGAGGCGCATTCCGCAAGACGTCCGCAAGGAAAGGACGTAGGAAGAGGAGAGCAAAATCCATGGACGTTGCCCTGTGAAGAGACGTGAATAAATCTCCCTTCGGACGTGCATTATCTCGTGCTGATACGATAAATATTCCGCAGCGGTGTACGCGAGAGCAAACGGAAGTACGAGTCTCCGGTACATTGGAAAGCCATTATGCGCATGCCTTGCCCCGTTCCACTCCCTCCCTCCCTCCATCTACATCCCTATGGTTACCTACGCTACTGGACTCGCAGCGCATCTCGGAAAATGGTGCAGCGATAAAAAATCCTCAGAATGACATCTGTGAAACTGATTCGGATGTCTTTGGGCCAGAGTTCGCACTTCAACATTTTCATAGAACTACGTACATAATACCTTTATAGTGGATATAAGATCAGGAAATCGTCAAGTTAAGGAACCCGCGCGATAAGAGCGGTTGTATTTTTTTTTGTTAATATTTGACACAAAGACTCTTAGAGCCACTGAAGGATCTGCTTCCTTCTCTGACGAAGCCCAACACTAGAGGCCATATCGTCGCTCTCCTTATTAGTTCCGTCTCGAGTGCCAAGAGAGAGAGAGAGAGAGAGAGAGAGAGAGAGAGAGAGCAAGTACTTTGGGCGCGCCACAGCATCGAGCACATCGCAGAGCGCTACGCTTAATAAAACAATTGCAAATACGAATGTATCAGCCCTGGCTGCGGACAGCTACTATTCGAACAACTCATGCGAATCTTTCGCCATTTATAAAGATTTTGAAAATTCCTCCGTGCTTTCAACTATACTTATGTTACCGATCCACTGTAATAAACTCGAAATGTGTTCTTTGTGATGTCGGTGAAATTACGATATCGCCATTCTTTGCTACCTCAGCACCAGCTATTTTAATTTTAGTAGTCGAACTCTTCCGCCGTGTACTTGGACTTCGCACCCGACCATGGGTAAGAGACGAGTCTAAGCCTTTTATCCAGTTTAGTTCGTTACTTCTCTCCTCTTCCTTTCTCTCTCGTGACTCCCTGCACGTTGATCATCTCAGACTGAAGCGCCGACGCCTGAGCGACTCAGGCCGAGGTCGCCATCGCCACCGCTGGCACCAAAACTTCTTAACAATCTTCACAGCGCACCGCCTCGAGTCTTCCGACATTTTACAGGTAATTAAACTTTGGTGGCGCAAGATGGCGGGCCGCAGGAGTCTTCTGCTTCTTGACGGAAACCTTCCTCGAGCTAGCAACGTTACAAAAATCATAAGTGCAGACTCCTTTAAGCTAATTTAATGTACTGTTGCCACTATAAAAAGGAAAAACATTAAATTCAGCAACGGAACATCAATCCAGCCTAAACTATTGAGAAGTTTGTAGGTCTTTTTCCGATTGTCTTTTGTGGCGGTACTAGCTTGAAAAAGGTCGAGAACCGAAAAAAGTCGCGATCCTGGATTCGAAGGCCTGCACGGTCCAATAGGTTTCCGTGCGTGAACTGATATACATACATATACATATATAAACCTAGTGATTTCTCTTGAACGCCTTCATCTACCTTACTTATGGATAACATGTATCAGCACTTCGACTCTCGGCAAAGCGTAACCAGCGCCCCAGACATTCTCCGATTCAAATCGAGTTAAAGTTTATCCATGACCACGCTTAGAAATCTTACCAAAAACTTCATGTCGGATCAGATGATATGCGACCGCCCAGTATGCGAAAATTCGCCAAATGCCACTTTAGCTTTAAGCTCTATTCTACTTTCTCTCTCTCTCTCTCTCTCTCTCTCTTTCGTAACTTCAAAGTCTCGCTCGTCGCACTTATTCTCAATAAGTCTTCCCAATATCCAAAGGCTGGCGAAAAACGTTGCGATGTTATTTTTGTTTTCTTTGAGGAGATCATTGTCTAAGAAACTCGAAGAGCTTGGAAGTTGGAAGTTTGTTGGTTAAGTCGGTCTCCAGTGAACATTAGTGTGCTCTGGAGTCTGGCGTGCAGGAAAAGGGCCACGCAGTTTAGTAATTATAAACTTCATTAAAATTCACTAGGAGTGCGAGAAGCCATTAACGTCCGTCGGGAGGAGCCGGAGACCAGAAAACGGGGTCCAGGGACAGGGACCGGTAGGAAACAACAGTAGCCAGTAGCCAGTAGCCAGTAGCCAGTAGCCATAGCTACGGCATGTTGGGCCACGGCGCTTAAGATGCGTCATGAGTCTGGAAGACCATCAGAGACGACGGAAAACAATTTCAACTCTTCCCCCTTGAAGCGTTCACCCTCGAGAATCCAGCCTCTAGAAAAACTCATCCAACTAGCCGAAATTCTCGTCACGCAACCTGCCGGTACGAAAGTGGACAAACGAAAGAGAACATTTGTTCGTGCTCTATCTAGCTGGCATCAAGCAGCACGCCGCGACACCAGCGTCAAATTTCATTCTCTCGTGACGCCATCGACTGTCAATACCTATTCGCTCGAAGGGACGATCCTCGGCGACCCTCGGCGACCCTCGGCGACCCTAACCTTCCTCTTTTCCTTCGGTTCCTTTGTGAATTAATGCAACCTAGGTCGCTCGAGTACAATGGAAGAGCGATTCTAAGAATCGTCCTCGCCTACAATTTACACCCCTTTGACGAAGCGTCCCTCTTCGCCGCAAAGCGAGCAAAACTAATTTAGCCATTCCTTTACATTGCACTTTAGTCTTGAGATGCGAAAATTTTGTTTCGTGCCAAATTCGCTAGCTCGAAGAGGATGGTGCGCCTTAAAAGGCGATCTCGCAGGAGTTATCATGAAGAGAGATGGAAATAAAATGCAAGAGGTTCTAAAGGTTCTGAGGGTTCTCAGTCTTCTGACACGTTCGACGAAATCACGAGCCTCGGGGCCAAGATTCGAGGTTGCTCCCCAAAGAGAAATGATAAACCTAAATCAACGGTGGAGAATAAGGAAGAGTACGAGTGACTGATCGAATAAAAGCAGTCGCGAAGGAAAAATGAAAAAAGAAAGGATAGCGCACAAATCACGTCAAAGTGTCAAAGTGCCATAGCTATAAATAAAAACTATAGAAAGTATAGAAAATGAAAATGCAGGCGCACGTTACATCTAATGAGTATTATTTTTGAGCAGGAGAAATGACCCGAAGGTAATGAAATATGAGTTTGCAGGCAGCAGAAGTGCCAGCCATCCGCAAGTAGTAAACTAACCAGTCAGCCGACAGCCTAAACAGCGAACAGCCAGTAGAATGGCTCTGTGTAAATGAGAGTTTAAGAAAAAGCGAAAAATGAAAGAAAAGGTGTAATGCACGAAGTGAGTAGGAAAAAAAGTGAAAACCCTGTAAAAAATGAAGGAACCGCAAAACGCAGAGCTGCAAGCAAAATACAATCCGAGTTGAAAAACCGTGGAATGGCGAACTTTAACGTGAAAGAAGGTTCCTCGTATTTCGCAGCGCGTTTCCGATCCTCTGGAAAATAAGAAAGACAAATAGCTTCAAAGGTGCGCAGCAAGATATTGCATAATACGTGTGCGAATGCGAGAGTGTAGCCGAGCACACCGCACACGGGCACGCTGGGTCCTCTCGTTGCCTCGCTGGCTTATCATTATTAGTCAGGGCTTCGAGGGATTCCTTGTACTTGCTTCCTGCCTAGGAGCACCAGTAGGCCATGCGAAGGTCTTGCCAGAAATCATTGGCCGCAGCTCGCGGGACTGCAACTTAGAATCTTGAGAATTTTAAAAGCGAATACTCCGAAGAGCCGAAGGAACGAAAAGATAATCGAAATCACAGGCACAGACAAACACAAATGAGAAAGGACTTTATTCGTTCGGTTGTTCGGCGACGGAAGTTGAAGAAGGCACGTGGTCAGAGACTATCTGTAGCGGAGAAATCGTAAATGGCCTAGAAAGTAATATAAAGTGAGGCTACCTCAGCTTTGCTCGAACCGTGCAGTCACGTGTGGCCATGGAAGCGTACGAGGACGAGGACAAAGGAAATGACGTGTCCGGGAGGAGAAAAAAGAAAAAGAACCGTAAAGTGCAAAGCGTCACTTATCGGCCCTTCGGGTCCCCCATTACTCTAAGAGCACTCTCTGCTATTACCAATAAACGAAATAGGTATGTGTGCTTAGGCTACAGGCTCTGCCTCCGTTTCGCTCTGGTCGGACTTGCGATGCAACGTAAACGGCTCCTTTTCCGTTCCGTCTCGCTGCAATCCCCTCCCATCGCCATGCCCACCGATTCTTAACCCAACCTCGCTTTTACTCGAAGCGCCGAGTAATCGACTCGCCTGCCGGGACGGCCAAATATCGTTTTATCAGATTACAAGCGATGCCAGGATCTTGAAAGCAATTCGAAGGGCAAAAAGAGCAAAAAAACGGAGCTTGCGACTTTGTGCTTGAGGGATTTCAAAAATTAAAAAATTGTTAAGCATCAAGAGAATTAACGTGAGAGCAAGGACCATACGCGGATCCTGATTTGTCAAAGATTGGCCAACAACGGTGACCGAACTCGCCTTACTGGCTCACGAACGATGGTGCAGGAATTAATTGGCTGAGTCTCCTTATTCCGAGAATCGTGATTTTGAGTCCCTCGAGAGGAGGAGGGGAGGAGGGAAGCAGTAAATGGATATGCCACGTGTTTATGCTAAGAGAAGTCGAAGAAGAAGCGAAAGAGCTGTCCTGGCGAGACTCGAGGGATATTAAAACTGAATCGCAGCTCGTTAACCTGCAGGCCTCGTCCTTTTCTTCCTGCTCATTGTACCATCAATCCTAATGCGCCGAGATAGAAAAGTTCCCCTGATGAACGATTTAATGAGCGTATCATAACCCATTATAAAAGGCATCCGTTAAGCCGCTATATCGCGCAGGGAACTTCATGGTGCAATATTCGAGCCTTAATTACACGGCACCACCCTAGCCATTGTGTCTATACTTCTTACAAGCTACGGTCTGCACGATGTATTTCTATATATGTACATATGTCGTTTATAGCAAATTACGCCGTGCACTCTAAATATGCGATATAACTTATGTATATCAGCCGAATCGTATCGATCGGTTGCGACACGTGTAGCCAATCAGCGAGTCAAGGGTGACAGGTTACAGGAGATTCTTTAAAAATAAAACTTTTAGCGGGCTGACTGACGGCCGCGAATCCCATTGCAACATTCTACAACGAAAATACGCGAGCAAAGTTTTTATATGAATAAATTGCGAAAGTATATAAAAGACGAAGAGACGTACGACAGACGGATGAGCTTAACTTCGATTCCATGGACTAATGTATTCCTCTTTGATTCTCTTATTGGCAGAGCTTACCCCAGACGCCCGCCGGCGGTGCAGGAACCAAAAGTCTCGGCGCAGGAGGTGTCCTGACTCTCGGTTCCGGAGGTGGATTGGTAAACGGGGCCAGTACCGACCATCAGGATACCCGGGATGCCACAGCCATAAACACCGAACACGTGAGTACTCGAAGAAATAATAACCGGCCAGTCAATCCTAATCCTGTGTGTCAAAATTAATAACGCGACGTCGGAATGTCGCTATAACGTATCAACCGACATAACTATCGGCAATTGGAGAAACGAGGCCGAAGGTCTTTGAGAAAAGTGCGAGCGTCGGAGTGCGGGGATGTGGGCTCAGTGAAGACGACACGCCTAATCATTTTGATGACGTTTTATCTAATTTCATGGAAGCCCATGGAAGATTGGAAAGCCGAAATGTTACTTGAGTCATGAAAGGTGGAAGATGAAACATTACGCGGCGCTGGGCGATTCTGCAGGCTCTGAGATTGCTCGACGCTCGGTCTCTTCGTGGTGTCGGTGACACGAGGCGTCGTCGTTCGATGGAAACAAACACAAAATATCACTCGTCTCTCTTACGTAAGGCGATTGCGCTTTGTGAAAATTCTGGACCAATCCAAGGAGACGCGTAAATCCTTGACAGCAGAAAGCAGAACGAGAGTAGAACGCAGCAGAGTCTCGCGGAGATTAACTCCAGACAGGCGCACACGAGGAAAGGTAGGGAATAGCGCAGCAGAACGGCAACGCAGTCACCGAGAAAACGCCACATGCGGGCTGCGGCACTGATCTCGGAATCTCGAGATCGAATTCTTGCGTTTATTTCCTTTCGAAATCTATGTGCTATGAGTATTGGATTTAGGTTCTTTTAGTCTCTTAGCCCGTTAGTAGAAATATTTCTGTACGCGTGGGAGCAATATGGTTAACGAGTGTGTGCGGGCTGAGAGGCCACGTGGAAGTTCAAAATGTGGTTAGGCATCGACTGAAGTCCGAGACGGCCGAATGACAATTGCCAGGATTCAAGTAGGGTGTTTGGAAAAAATAGGAAGATTAAGAATAAGGATGAAGGAATGGAAGCAAAAAGAATGGGGTGATGTAATATTTTGACGAAGAGTCAGTCAGTTCTTGATCGGCACCCTGACAATACGCTGGACGAATCACTCGTGTATCGACGATTGACGAACGTTTAAAACATATTCTTACTTGCAATCCGCTTGTATCTCCTGAATATTCATCTTCCTGTGTATCGCAACATACAGAAATGGCCACAGAAATCGGCGACTGGTCGAATTACAAAAAAATTAAATTTAAATGTGTTGGCAAAAGGGACGAAGCGAGGGCTGGGGGGGTGGGGGGGGCGAGAGAGGAGATGGGAAGGACCGAAAGACTAAAAAAGAGTAGAGCTACCTATAGAGTAGCACTTAGATGTCACTTGGACGATAAAAATGAACGGAAGACATTTCTGTTTTACGGTGAGCCAGCCCAAGGAAATGTATTTCTCGCAGGGCGACACAAAATGGTGCCAGAGCGTATCAGAATGGCCGCAACCCCCCAACCGGCCAGCAGTTAGCAGTTGCCGTTCGTGGATCATGTTCCATGAGATAAAAGGTTCTGCCGTATTTTCTTATCTGCCGCCGTAACTCTTCCAGTAATTGTAGGAAAATTGAAAGCCCAATCATTTAAGGGAGCCCCAGGGTCAGCTGCTATCTCGAGCTCCTTCTGCTCTTTCGGTCTCTTTCTCTTCGTATTCCAAGACTTTCCAGCACAACTATCCGATAATCAGGAATCGGAAGATCCAGAAATCAAGAGACAAGGAATGGCGAGGCGGGAGGAGGCAACGGAGAAAGCGCACTGGTTGGATGAATGGATGAATGGATGAATGGATGAATGGATGAATGGATGGATGCACCATAATAAACATGCAAATGCTTATGACTGACGTGCAAGTGTAAGCGCGAGAATTTCACCGGGTGAAATTCTAATTGTTCCTGGAAGGTCTCGTCACGCGCTCTGCGTGATTTATCGGCGCAACCTAACCGCGCGCTTTCTCAACTCTCCTCCTCCACTACTTCCTTTCCTCTTTTCCTGTTTTCCTATCCAACAATTCCAACGTGTTTCACTCGTGTCACAGTCCTCTTTCTCATTTCTCCTTTACGCTCCAGAAAAGTGCATTCGAGGAATAATTGGACCGCGCCCGAAAGCCCATCCTCGAATGGAGGAATCGCGCAAAAATGAAAAGATCCGACGGTCGGAGCTCTTCTCACTCCCTGGAGTGTTGACCTGCTGCAGGGAATCGCCTATGGCTGATGGTCGCCTGCGACGGCGGCTCGATAAAGAGACGCGAGCCAACTTGCAACTTCGTGTCCCAAAGGTCTACTTAGGCCCTGCGGAATGGAAGGCCCTCCTTTCTCCTTCATTTGCATCGCTTCTTTTTCTTATCCCTCAAACGATACCGAGTCGCGCTTCCATCTTCAACCTGACGCAAACGTAACACATTCCTTCTTTTCGAGTAAACTTCGAGTTAAATGAAGGTATAATCGATTGACGAGTACAATGTGCTTTTTTGACAGATCTAAAAGAATAAAACTTTTAGCAAGCCATACGTGGGCACTGCGCTAAACTGTCAATACAAAGTAGACACGTGCATGATTTTCCACGGAAATATATTATATTTCTGTAGCTTAACATGTATTTAAGTAGCGTGATTTTATGAAAAGCCACGTGTGAATTGCTAAGGACTGCCTGCATTGTTTGTGAACTTTAAAAACACCGTGAACTCGTGGACAGACTGTAGTATGGTAAGACGAGTCTATCAATTATGCGTGACTTCTCCGAAATATTGAACGGATGCGCCGTTAATTGTCCTGCAATCACAATCTTCGGGATAACAAGTTCTTCGTCAGTGTAATTCTGCGAGACTGCGATGTCCACCTTGATTTAATAACCAAGTGATAATCGTCACTCCCGAGTCGGGCCTACTAGCCACTCTCCATCTAGCCTGCGCATCCCTGATAACTTGGCAACCTGGCAACCTGCGCATTCGCTGCCTACCTTTGCGTAAATTTATAAAAGAAGGGAAAACGATTAAAGTCCATTTGGCTGCGTTAAAGTTGGAAATCGATGGGCAGACAAGAGCTATCAATTGATTGCCGACT
This sequence comes from Trachelus iudaicus, assembly GCA_030142595.1. Taxonomy (NCBI): domain Eukaryota; kingdom Metazoa; phylum Arthropoda; class Insecta; order Hymenoptera; family Cephidae; genus Trachelus; species Trachelus iudaicus. The sequence goes on along the minus strand of JARQTH010000353.1, from coordinate 212,947 downwards.
CCTGGAATTAAGCGATTACGTTTCAAGTTAACTATTGTTCCTAACCCGTTAGCTGTTCCATCAATCTATTCCGTCGCTGCCTATATCAGCCACCCCTCCTATCTCACCTCTTCCCCCACTCTCTCCCTTCCCCCTTCTTCCTTCTCCCTTCTCCCTTGGGTATCAAGAAACCGACGAGTCCTTCGGCCGGCGCTCGTTCCTCCATTCATTCGGAATTAAAAGCTTTGTCTGCGGCCCTGGCTCTCCTGGCTCTACGCTCCAGCGTAGATGCTGGCATCCGACATTTTCATTCAAGAGAGGAAAACCGAAAAAAAAAAAAGAATCGGCGTCGCTCGTTACGCCGAGAACCTGCGATTAATCTCACGCGTTGACGCGTTGGCAGGTTCGACGGTGCGCCGATTGGGACGCAACTTCCTATCTACTTGCCTTCGAAACTATCGTGTCTATTATCTATCGTAATATTCTTAGGCTCCAATTATTCCTTCTGTGTCCTCGTCGCGTTCTCCTTTTCTCCCGGCGAAGAAAGGACGCTCTAAGTGCAGCAAAGGGAACACGGTAACGATTTAACGAGTAGCCTTCGCGGTGCTTCGATTCGGACTGACCTTCGGCTCTATCTGTCGTTTCTATCGAACGACTCACACGGTAACGTGCTTCTATAGAGCAATTGATTTTTCCATGCAGATAAAGCATACGAGAGAATTTCGATTTAAAAATTACCCACGGAAAAGAACAGTAACACAGAAATCGGCACAGAATGAGATTCTCGAAATTTGTTGGTAAAACATAGAGACACGGTTGAAACTCGGGAGGTCGAGATGGTATTGCCTAGCTTCCGGTGCTTTCGGCAATTCCTCGGAGCTAGAATGCTTTGCCATATTTGGCTTATCTGGCTCTGGCATTAAGCGCCGACTAAGCGGAAATCCAAGTCAGTGCAGGGCAGTAGCCATGGGTCCGCCGTTCCATGGGGTCGCGTGGAAATCCCCGATACTACGATGCAGCACGCAACTGTGCTGCGAACCGACGCAACATGGCGCACGACGTCGCACGACGTCACACGACGTCACACGAGCTCCCGATGCTCCCCTATTAGAGTAACGTAACTCTGCTAAACGGAAGCACAGCCACACGAGTCTGTAACCGCATACGGTTCCAGTTGAGTGTATGTAGCCACTCAGTAGGTTGTACGTATAGGTTGTAACATCCCGATAAGACTCAGCGGTGGTGCCGGGTCGACCAGGTTTCTTCAGCAAACATTGTACTGGCGCTTCGTACTAATTACACATTGTGTTCATATCGAAGCGAATAAAGTTGGGTTTTCGTCCAGTTCGAGTAAGAATTATTTTAATAGCCGTCTCACTGCGATTACGTCCGGCGCTGCTTTTCTCGGTTCCCTGACTGCGGCCTTCTCCCTGTCCCCGAACCACGAAATCTCATTGGAAAAAGTTTTTCGAGCACCGAAGCCTAGGCAGCTGCCACGAGCGAAGTACTTCCGTAATTATTTCGTAATGCGGCCGTCGACGCTGCCGAGGCTGACACCGACGTCGACGTCGCTTTCCGCGCTCCGTCTCCCCCACCTTCATTTTTCGGTTGTCGTTTTTTTTTCACAAGGGGCCCGGCAGCGACTACTCCCTTCCTGCGATGCCTAATTTCCTAATTGCCAAGAAGCCCCCGATTCTCAAAACTTGAATTTTCGCGTGTTCGCGAACCTCCAGCTGCAACTAATTTTTTTTATTAGCATATCTTCCCCCACGTCCACCAGTATTACTCTAAATACTGCAGAGTTAACGTGCTCCCTCCGTATTTTTCCTCCCTTCCTATTATTCTACTTTTTATCTTGACATTGCTTCCTGTATTTATCTTTTTTCCGGGCATATTTTTTGCCCTTACTTTCTTCTGAGTTCTCTTCATCCAACAACTAGTAATCCCCTTAGAAGCAAGCATTACTACTGGCTTGTGCTTCCACTTTCGGAAAATTGTTCATAAATATCTGAGAAACGTTTCTCGTGTTTCTTGCGCCAATCCCACGCTGGCGTCGTTATACACGCACTCGTTTGCTGAAGACTTGAATATTCAAAGCGTACACGTTGTCCCATTCTGAAAATGATGTGGGGATAGATAATAGATGCACAGAGTGAAAGGACTACGGAGGAGGGGCGAAGAGGAACCACTTGCAATTCTCTCGAGATTTCTCGAAACGTTTCTCCATTCTTGGCCAGTCTCGCACATGCATCCTTCATTAAGGCTTAAATTCAAGCGACGCAAGTCGCCCTGTAACTGGGCGAAGGCGTTTGCTTTACGCAGTTTTAAAATGCAGCCTTACATTCTGTATGCTGCTGTGTGCTGGCGCACCGAATTGAAATACCTGGATTTCACGTTGACTTCGCTCACAGAGATGTTTGAAGCTTGAATTAAATTTTTCATAGAATTTGAATAACTATGGAAGTATGGAGCAAACTGTCTTGTAAAATTTTCCGAGGAAAGCAACCTTAATACAGATCCGCTCGTAAATGTACGTATCGCGTGGCCTCTTGAATTTATTCGATAGTTTAATACTCGAGAAATTCAATGCGTTCGGCAGTTGGCCAGCTCTATAGCTTCTTTACTCATATTAACGTTCCAGTCCATCCTCCATTTATTATTTGAAATTGAAGAATTATAGTTTATCAAAGGATATGAATAAAAAGTGTAACTACAGCCACGCGCAGGCATGCAGGCAGGCAATAGCAAGAAGCTAAGAGGTAGATGGCTAAGGGAGATGCGTTTACTACGGTTACGAAGAAGTATCTTTCCCCGTTAAGAGAATATCAGCAAAGAAAGAAGAAGATAACGTAGGCTTGCCTGTTTCGAATTCTACGTTTTTTGCCAGGTATTGTATGGACCTAAGGATTGTCTCGTGTCAACGGAAGAGTCAAGCGCTAAAGTGCAGCGTCATTGGCAAACGAGGAAAAAGTCAAGAACTTCTGCGAAAGTGAATGAGTATCCTTAGAATATGGGACGCAGAATTGTCAAGAAGCGAAGAAAGATCGCACTATGAAACTCCCGTCCTGTGGACGCGTTAGCAAGTAAAAGAGAGACGAACCTCAAATATTCTTTTTATCAAGCCCAGGCCATCGGTCGGTTGCTCGGAGCCGGATTAGCTTCGGGTGACGAAGGATATTGCAACCCACATTCAAGCTGTAGAAATTAACTTGGCGAACGTTCATGGCGGAAAGAAAAGGGTCGCAGTAGAATTTCAACGTAACTAAGAAAACTAAAATGAAAAGCAGAAATTGAGGAAAAGAGTATTGTGATTATTACGTTTGCCAAGTAGGGGCAGGCCGGAGCTTGATTACAGGTTCCTCCTTAGTTACTAATTGAAATGTCTTCCTGCCAGAACTCCTATTATCGGCTGCTTGGCTCCACACATCCCACGAGCGCACCTTCGTCCAGTGGAAACATCAAACTCGCCAATTGATCAAACCCAACGCTATTGCAACTCTGCCAGTTGGGGCGCTGGCTCGCTAGTTCCCCAGCTCCTGCGGAACAAAAAAAAAAATTCAACCTCTATTGAAACAAGACCGCTCCTGTGTCCGCGTTTCGCTTGTTTTGCAAGCCTCAAACTGTTTTGCCCATTATAATATATCCATAGGTAGTCCCTGTTTCGGTTTCCGAAGTGAACGGACTCAGCGTGGACTTGCCTTCCATATTTTCGACCGCATCTCTGACCCTGGGAACGATGGTTTCGTGTTCTGTTCCACTGCACTTGCTCTTAATTTGTTTCAACTGAGTATTTAATGCGCTTCGTGCATCTGGCCACACACTAAAAATCGACTGTAATGTCTACCTCGTGATTACATGAGAGAGATTAATCAATTTTATAATTTTTCGCCGAGACTCGCGAGTACCAGTCGACCCGTCCAGAGAATTCGAATTCTCGCGGATCGGCGTCCACGCGTCACTGGCACAGAGGATGCAGCTCGAACGGCTGCGCAGCGCAACTTTAAGCGAAATCATTTAAACTCCAGCGTGGTGGCGCCCGGATGTGTCCACCCCGGGGCTAGTCGAGACGCGGACTGTCCTTTCTAATTGTGGTTATGAAACAAACTGAATCAAAACTTTGCCATTCTCTTCCACATTCGCATCCGGGGGGACGCGGGAATATTTTGCACCTGCAGAGCTGCGAGCTGTAATCGTATAAATTACTTCGATTCGAACTGAAAAGAACGTGGGATCTAGTGAGACGTTCCTTCGAATCCTTCGTCTTTTCATTTCTCGATGATCTGCTTTATACTGTGAACCCATCAATTTTACAAAGAATTTAGTCGGTAATACAAATTGTCGACATCGTTTTGACCCAACGAATCCACGCCAGAGTTGATCCTCGATCGCTTAATCGCTTGCCCATCCAATAGAGAATAAGGACTAAAGTAGCTGATGACGGAATGGAAGCACAGATGCTCATGAGAAATCGTCTGTTTCAGGCCTTAGTCTACCGTGACGGTAATCTGGTGTCAGGATCTCTGGAGGCCTTGGTGCAGCACATGGTACCCACCGAAGAGTATTATCCGGATCGCGCGTACCTCTTCGCCTTTTTGCTGAGCGCAAGGCTCTTCATCAAGCCGCACGAGCTCCTCGGAGAAGTCTGCGCCCTCTGCGAACATCAGCAGAACCTGAATGGAGAGGGCGGCAAGGTAAGTCCAAATTGGTCCGGCCAGTGGATGCAAGAATTAAAGAGGTGACGCATCTCGAGTGCTTCGATCGATGCAATATCGATCCTGATCGAGACGCCCTTGTACAAGGATTTTCAAATACTTTCGACATATCAGTGAACTTTACGAGGAACGTGTCCTATCTGTGCCATAGGAACGTCTTCACCGGTTTGTACCTCGGTTGGTCCAACTGCTTGCTGAGTGGACAGAAACGTTCCCGTACGACTTCCGGGACGAGAGAGTGATGGGGCACGTAAGAGCCATCACTCAGAAAGTGGCTGCCGTAGACGCCGCCGCCAGGCAGGAAGTCTCCGCCCTGTTGCAGAACTTACTCCTAAGACTGACCGCCCTCGAGAGGTACGAGGAAGGCCTGGCCAGACTGGCCACCGAGGCTGCCGCTGAACAGCTCACTCAGGTTCGTCTATGTATTCTCTCCCGATGCTTTATTTCTTTTATATTTCTATCTCTCTATGGACCAAACCACTACAATCCCTCCCACCCCTTCCACCTTCGACTTCCCCCGTCAATCCGTTAGATTCCTAGATACGCGCCTTCCCAAGCAATCATACGCTTCGTATGCTTTGTAATATAATCAATCATTCCTCACACGCGAAACACTAACTGAGGATGCTGTGGCAAAACGGCCCGGATTGAGTAAGATGAGTTACCCAGAAAAATTTGATAAAGGTGGAGCAATCATGATATATTTATCGAATTGCTCAGACAGCAATATTTTGTTAAAGCGCTCGTCTTGCCCCACCTACCCCGATTTGTGCAATTGCATTGACACACACCCATCAAACAACTGGAGCGTGTAACCTGTGATATAGTAGCTACAATTTGCAAGTTTATCAATTAATTAAATATAGCACGAGTCGATGTTAATCAAATTTTAATTGATTCTTGCTTCCAGCATGAGGCTATCGGATTCGTAGCACGAACTACTCGAGCGCAATTGTCAAATCGTGTAAAATAAGGTTAACCCTTGTGAAATAGAGGTAACTGCAAACCTCCCTCCCCCTCCCCCCTCCCGTCCACCACCTTTGTCGACCATCCGTGCTCCTTCCACATTAGGTACTGCAAACCAGTGTACCATTCTCTTTTATATTTTTAGCGAATTTTTCCAAGTTGCATCAAGGGTAAAGCTTAAAATAAACGCTCTCAATTTTTTTTTGTTCCCGTCGGCGAAGCTGTAGCACGGTGGCTGCTTTTCTAATAGGTTTCAGAGGAAACTCGCTTCGGCGTTTGGGGCACCCTCGGGTGAGGGGTCATAAGGGCGTTAATTGTGTTCTCTCATTATTAGGGACAAGGAACGAACGAACGGATGAACGATAAAACTTTGCTATAGCGAGTTTCACGGTGCAAGCGAAGATGAAGGATGAAGATAGCAGCCATAATAAGAGTTTCGAGGCTGCTGGATAAAATCATTTTATTAGATTTCACCAGTTCTCTCTCTCTCTCTCTCTCTCTCTCTCTCTCTCTCTCTCTCTCTATCTATCTATCTATCTATCTATCTATCTATCTCTCTCTCTCTCTCTCGTGAAAAGTAGCTTTCGCCAACCTAAAGCTTTCCCGACCTTGTATTTGTCCCTGTACAAAGAGAAAAATGACATCGACAATTCTTAACGTGAGAGGCGATAAAGCACTCGTCTTTAAAATGGTCCTCCAATAAATCTTTGATCGCCGACTGACAAAAAAAAATCAAGGAGTTGAGAGCCATAAATAATTGAGTCCAGGTAATGGGACTGAGAATGAGCCTCTGAACTCTGAGCTTTGTAACGCCGATTCACTTGATTTATTGATAATGTGCTACTATTGCAGCTTTGCGAAATGAAGCTAAGGTTAGTAACACCAAGGGTATAGAGATAGTACCGATAATAAAATCCCTCTTCGCAAAGAAGGGAAGGAAATGGGGGAGAAGTCATTCCCTTTATTTTATTCGATTCTCTTTCGTTGCCGACTGGCAATAAAAATCATTTATGCCGTTAAAACCGTCACATAAAGTGACTTGAAATGGCAAATTATGGTGTAAGCCCCGTTAACCTTAGGCTTCGTGCACACGTCCGACTAATTCTCTGAGAGTGTCTAGTCTCTAATATAAATATCGTGAAATCGGAGGAAATGTAAGAGAATGGCGCGAGCGACGCTCTCGTGCTTTTCTCATCGAATCGGCGTCGCGCGTCGCCTCAACGAAGCGACGCCGCGCAGCCGCCTTGTCAGCAGGCATCGCAGCCTGCATGATTGCAGAATCCCAGAGTACCGGTTAACCACTGACGCAACGAAACGCCAGATCAGTGTTTTTCTTCAAAGGATTGAGAATTGCGGGTTCCTGTGGAGGAAGCTTTAGAAATTCTGTGAGGCTGCGCGACAGCAGCCCATGCAAAGAGAAAAGCGAGGATCACCCGTCGGAAGGAGGAGGGTGCCTGCGAGAGAGAGAGAGAGAGAGAGAGAGAGAGAGAGAGAGAGAGAGAGAGAGAGAGGAGGAGAAAGGAAGAGAAAGGGATGGAGAGATTATTTCGGACGGTGTAATTATTGCGTACGGGTGTGTAAAAAATTTCTTACCCGCTAGAGTTCCAAGCGAAGGGTTGCCAGCCTGAATATTTTCGGCCATTTTGTGGGATTACCGGTGTAAAGGAAATTTCGAACGAATATCCCTTGGTTGTTATCAAACTCGAGTTTGTAACTTTTATCAATTTTCGTCCCTTTTCAAGCTTTTTCCTCCTTCCAGAAAGAGAGCGCAACGCGCCCGGGCCTGACAATTGTTCGTATAATCGGTGCAGCCATTGCTCTTCTTTATTCGCATGTCTGGAATCGGATTATCATACGGTAACGCGGCCATTCAAACTTTGTCCCATTTGAAACGCGTTTCCTCGAGTCTGGGAATATGTTATGGCCACTTTATTCCTAGTGCTGGGATGCTCTTTGCCACAATAGAGACAACAGATCCTTTCGCTTCTTTGTCCCTTAGCCCCCCTCCCCCGCCCCCCAGCTCTCGTCCTGCATCTCTACACGTGTCGATTTGCATCCTCCCGACACATAAAAGTGCAGCGACTTCTCGCTTTCTCTTTAATTGATTTACCTGTCAAGAAAGCTTCACTCAGGATTAAGATTATTATTTTCCTTAGAAGCTCGCACCAGCGTTGCGAATTAGACCTAATTAGATGTCAGTTCGTATTGCTCGGCATTCTTCGTCATTATTCGCCATTATTCGCCATCATCTCCTAGCCGTTAACCCCGTTAACCGACATCTGCGCTTTCCCGGCCATAAGATGCCTCTTTATGCTCGCTGGAATCCTCGTAATGGCATATCAAACAAACGGAAACTCGTCGCGCAAGAAGAAACGAGGACTTGAGCTGCTTCATTACTTTTCTGCTTAATTTGAAAGACGCTGCTTGCGAGAATTTCGCAATAGCCAGAAGCAGTTCACCATTCAAAGACAACTCGGTTAAGTATAAGAAAGAAAACCATAAAAGGTCCAATTCTTTTCCAGCGCCGAGACGCCAGAAGTTTTTTAAATGTAATCTTCTAGAAAGACTCAATAAATAAATAATAAATTAAGAGTACCTACATGTACGATCTACTATATTGTATTTGTTTGTCCTTTATAAAGGGAAAATTAAAGAGTAAGAAATATCATAGTGACGAACCGAAAGTTGGACCGATAGGAAAGTCGCGGCAAGCGGAATATTTTCAATGCGCACGGACGAGAAGCATCGGTTACGATGTACGGCGAGATAACCTGTGATCCAATCGAATAGTGTCAGTGACAACTGCCTTTTAAACTCTGGCAACGAGAATTCATGCAACTATAGAAACTTCCTGTAACTGAGTGTAACTGAGTGTAACTGCGTGTCACAGTAGAGAGAAATAGGGACATAGGGGAAGCACGCGTGCATAGAGTTATAAATGCGACGTTACCTTGTGTCTCGCGTCTGCTCCTCGAATCTCTCGATAATTCGATTTAATTTAATTGAAGAAGGAACGCCGAGTTCCATTTTGCTGTAAACGAATAACGCAGCTTACTGATCTCATTTCTCGGCGACTCTGAGTCCTTCGTTCTCATTCTCTGTCGTCTCGCTTTAAAGTCTCATCATTAATTAATATATATGGACGTACGACGAATCGTCCCTGGAGAGAAAGAATCGAGTGAATTTCGTATTAGGCCTCTTTAAAAAATGCCAAATTTTTCCTCCCGTAATAAATAAACAGCGCGACAAGGTATGGAAACGAAAAAAGGAAAACGTGAACCAATCGTGTCCCGCGATGCGACCAACGTGAGTCTGAAATGTATCCTAACAAAGAGACCAAAAATTTCGTATCGTAATTGGTAAAACATAAACCGCAATTACCGGCAATTTGCATAGCTTTCGTTGAAATTTAAATAACAGAGAAAGTAATTACAATTACAGTAACTCCTAGGGCCATTACCACGGCCATAATAGCTAAGGGAAATTCGAAATATTTCCTCCAAAATTTTACGGGCATTGTCTCCCTCCGGACGTCGCCTTCTCTCATGTACATATTACATGCATACGTGCACTCTCACTGTTCATCCTCCCATGGACCATGTCGAGAGAACGAAGCTTCGAGCTCTAGATTCCTCGTAAGCGGCATTTGGTTTCGGCCTACGGGTAACGCGTGGCATAAGGTGAATGGGTTACAATTAAAGAGCAAGTCCCTCGTTATTCGAAACTTCCCGATAGAGTCGCACGTGGGTTAGCTTAAAGAGGACTTTGGCTGCGTGATTTGAAAATGAAGCAGATACCTGACACTTTGTGCGTGGATTACGAGTCCCTCGGGTCGCCTTGACAATCGTATTCGTAGGGCCGTCTCGCTTCACCGATTCCAGATTTCAGCACACACACTCGGCTCACAGCATCATCTATTCATAAGCAGCATCTATCCTGCAGCGTCGCTTGAGAGCAGCGAATACATCACGTTATATGTAGAGACACGAGCTTAAATAAAAGCACACTCATTCGCAGATCGTAGATCGCTTTCTGTTTCTCCGTCAAACTCTAAAATGGTTCGTTACTCATCGGACGGGTTGAATCTTTTGGCTGGACCAAACCTCGACTGTCGATTCGAAATTATCGAGATTTTAGGATCGACCGACCCGAGAGTGACAGCAGCTACGAATGGAATGGACCGCAGGTCATGCAGTATGCATGTTCACGTGTATTCCGGATTGTTGTCTCATAGGGCTGCCCTGAGAATTCCTTCGGTTTGGCCTTGCACGGTGCCAGAATGGCCAAGACCGAAGAATCGATGAGAAATCTCGATTGCGAAGGGAAAATAAAAGATTGGCCCAAAAACTGGTGGAACAGATGTGATCAGAAATCGACGTGAACCAATTTTGCCAATTTCTGGGCAGCAATTCGCAATTCCGACAGGGAGCAGTCAGTTAGTGGGCACGCAGTGACGGGAGCGACCAACCAGACTCCCCATAGTATAAATTTTCGCGAGTACGAATAGTGCAGAGAACTTTCCTCCGATACGAGACGGAATACACGTCCATTGCTATTGCTTCCAATTCGAATGTTCACTGCCATCGGTATAAATACTTCTAAAGGCAAATTAGGGACTTTTCTCCGCATCCCCACTTTTTTTTTAGAACTTTTACCCTCTGTAATCCGTCAGTCACTTTCCCCGAACTTCATAAAATTTGTCTCTGTCTCTTTCCTCGTCACGCCATTAAAAAGAAAAGTCTAATTTTTTCTCCGTGAAGTTAGTGCTGGCAACTAATTTGTTGCATGTCGTACAGCCCTGAAGCAATTACTTCCATTGGTTTCTCTTTACATCTTACGCTTTAACATTGAAATTCACTGCTCTCTGAAATCCTATAGATCATACGAATGAGCTCATATTTTATTATGTCATTATTTTGCGCAGGTGGACGTCACGGAACTGTGTCCTTCGGCCACCGTTCTCGCTCAACAACTGACCCACGTTGAACTCGAGAGACTTTCCTACATCGGACCGGAAGAATTCGTCCAGGCCTTTGCCAAGGTTTGAAGCCCGGCATGCGTTTTACTTCGTTCTCGGTTGTCATTCTAAACTTATCTTTTTTTTTTTTTTACAGGAGTCACCTCATCTGGAGACCTCCTTCAAGGATATGAAGAAAACTCGAAATCTCGAGTCCTACGTGCAGTGGTTCAACAGATTGAGTTACTTCGTTGCGACGGAAGTCTGCAAGGTAAGAGAGAGGCGAACGCGAGGAAACGAAGAAGTCTGCGCTTCAAGTGCAAATGGAAGATACCTCGGGCCTTCTCTTAATTTTCTTAATTCTCTTAATTCTCATTCACGAGAACTCACGAAGGTCCAATCAAGGCAATTATGAAGAGTTCGTGGCGTAACGGTAACCGTAACCGTAAACCCGTCCCGAGTCATTGGTGGGCGAGGGGGGCTCTCTCTCTCTCTCGACTTGAAAGTTCAGGGAAGCCGAAAACGAGCCACGTTTCGCTAGTATGAATATTAGAGGGTGGCTCGTCATGAAAACAAAAGTTTCACGCCTGCCTCAGATCGGTAGATAACCTCGTGGGATATTCTCGGAGCCGCAGAGTCCCTTAGTTCCGTCTACTCTGGCCATTCAGCCGCCAGGGATTTCCCCTTCCGGCAAAAACGTACGAGAACTTTTCCGGGTTTGAGGATGGGGGTTGGAAACTAAAGGCGAGACCGTCCTTAACGATTTTTCAAACGTAGCTTCTACTTCTTCAACTTTGTCCACTTTCAGCACGCAAAGAAGAAGCAACGGGTCAGAGTAGTCGAATACTGGATAGAAACGGCCCGGGAATGCTTCAACATTGGAAACTTCAACTCTCTGATGGCGATCATTGCGGGCCTCAATATGTCGCCGATTTCCAGACTTAAAAAAACGGTAAGTTGCCAATTATTCTGTAGATTACCGAACGCGAAAGTTCAAATCCGGATCCAGTCTCAACGCTTTACCGTGAACCGTGGAATTATGTCTCCGGTGGGAGTTTAAATAGGATTTTTCGGTGGTTTCGCGAATTGCCAATCAAACGAATGGCTAGACGCTTTAGCACTCGACATAAAATCGCTAAACTGGTTTCACTGAATTTCCCTATTAGTTCCTTCCAGTCTATGTAGGAAACTATGAAATATAGGTCGGCATTTGTCCTCGTTAAGAAGTTTCGAGTTAGCTGGCGCTGTAGCGCAGATATTAGCTAATTGTCATGATCGTGCAGCTCCAGGTAACAAGTTAGAGACTCCGTCAATCTGGTTGACTATTTGCAGGAGGTGTCACGGTTACTTTATCCATCTGTCTCCGATCCAAATATTCATCCATGGCCATCGACTTCTGCGAGCAATAATGGAGATTTGTGAAAATTCGCAAACAGCCGTACCGGCTATTTAAAGAGGAATGTCCTCAGCTCTGCTTTTACTCGCAGCTAATTGTTATTCACTTCCTCCGCTACGTCCGCTACGTCTGTCATCCGTGCGTCCAATGATTGCTCTCAATTCACTTACGTCCACAGTTATCAATTGCAGGCCTACAGGATTTTGTGCTTTTCTTTCCTGGCTAAATAGTAGCACACCGGACGATGGGCAAACGAACAGTCAGGCTGGCAGGTTGTATGGCGAGTTAGTTAGCTGACTAGCAGACTCGTGGGTTTGTAGGCTCGTAGAGGCTGGTATTCTGGTATCCCGATATCCTGTATTCTGGTATTCTGGTAGAATCGCACTACATCTATTCGGTGTTCATTTGGTTCGCGTAGCTGATTTATAGGGCTTTACGAAATAATTGCGGAAACTACGCGGAGCGTACTGGTCTGGAGTTCTCGCGGCAATTTTCGTTAATGAAAATTTACAATTCACTAATATTTCACGGACTTTTAATCGAATCCGGATTACGAATACTCAAAATTCGCTTTGTAACAGGCCAAACGCGCTTGTTAGTGGAGTTGCCCAATTGTTGCCGAATCCAACAAGATGATTAATTCAGCTGGCATCCTAGAGAAACCTCCCGTATCTTTCGTCCGCGAGGGAACTGTGATTGCCATTTAAAATGATACATTTCGTTTTCAGAAGTCATGAAGTATTGTCAATAAAGTAATATCAGAGTAAAATACACTACAGTCCTCGTAATCGCGGATGCACCTATTGCATATATAAATTTCAAAGCAAAATTATTGTATTTTGCTAGTCAAAGTTCCGTTTCGCATTAACGCGACAACAATATTCAGTTGCTGCATGGAAGATAACTTGGTATTAAACATTTATCAAAACATAAAGGTATAAAGCGGGATAAAGCTAGAAACTCAGCAGACGGAAGAAATCCTACGTCACGAGTGTCATTCTCTCGCGGTAATTTTGCCCCGGAAATTAATTAAATTATTCTAGGAGTTGCTGTGAATCGTAGAGAAACAATACGAGAATACGTCTTTCGTGTCCTAAACATGCTTTCGGGGCGAAAGCAGAGGTTACCGAGGAAAAGCTTTGCAGGTCGATGACCTCATCCGAGGCTGCCGACAGACGCCGTTAAATTCGATATCTGAAAAGCCGCCACGGCAGTCGAAAGCAATACTATCGATTCGATTGCAGTTCAATGCCAAGTCAGATGCATCTACCGTCTGTCGGAAACATGCTTCACGCGTGCACGAACGCGGCTGCTGGCCGTATTCCTCCTGCTCCTCCTCCGTCCTGCTGTTCGATCATTGGGAGCAGAAGCGCACGTTCAGGCACATCGTTGCTAGAATTCACCAGGATCGCACAAAGTTTTCCCCCGTAATTCGCAAACTTTAGACCGACAACGAGAACTTACGCGTAGATCTCAGGGTTCCTCGATCGATACGATCGATGCGAATCAATGAGATCAATGCGATCGGTGCGATCGGTGCGATCCTCCTCGGAGTGCCAACCATGCTTTTCAAATGATCTTCTCATCTTACATCGTTCCTTTCATCCTTTTCAGTGGTCAAAGGTCCAATCAGCCAAGTTTTCGATCCTAGAGCATCAGATGGATCCCAGCAGCAACTTCAGCAGCTACCGAAGCACTTTAAAAGCGGCAATGTGGCGGAGCGCCGGTGCGACGGACGAACGACAGCGAATAGTCGTTCCCTTCTTTAGTCTTCTCGTGAAGGATCTCTACTTTCTCAACGAAGGATGCAGCAACAAGTAAGTCCTCTTGGATTTGGCCACTGACCTAACTTAATCTAACGCCCTCAATCTAATTTTGATCGTAATAATGAAACTTATACAAATCTCAGTGAGATTCCTCGATCTCCTGCTGCTCTCCTGTTTCCGTCTTTCCCTCTTCCAATCTACTAATTTTATTTCAAAATCTCTCGATATTTTTCAAGAAGCTACCGGTAGTAATGGCCACCGTCGTCTTCCCTTTTCACGCTCCTGGACGTCGCTGTATGCGTGTAAACTTATTAAACTTGTAATGGCAAAAGTTGTGTTGCTTCGCGAATGGTGTTAACGGTTTAGGTAGGTAGCGTGGCGAGAAGACCAAAACCCGCGAAGACATGGAAAAATATAGGGAAAGGTTCGAAAGATTTGAAATTTTCGGAAAAGACGGACAAGGTGAAAGCAATCTGATCTGTCGGACGGGTGTTGACTGATAGAGCTACGCAAATATTCTATCTGCGCTGTGCTTAACGAATACGTCAGCTCGACGGCGAGAAATTTCAAAAGTTCGCTTCTCATAATTCCAAGACGTCGGTTCTGCCGACTTTGCCGACTTTGCCGAATCTTTCGACACGCGTGAACGTATACGTAGGTGTGCACTGTTACGCGGGGCCAATCTTCTCTCGATTCCAATCCAATGATACCTCTTTCCCTCCTTGCCGCCTTCTCGGCTCCCGTACCGAATCCTCAAAGTTACGACACTGCTGCCGGCTCGCAGAAAGTTATCAAGTTATCAGGAAGACTCGCCTCTCTGAGATTCTCGTTTCTTCGTCTTCCAGACTACCGAACGGGCACATCAATTTTGAGAAATTCTGGCAGCTCGCTAAGCAGGTCACAGAGTTCATCGCGTGGAAGCAAGTGGCCTGTCCCTTCGAGAAGAATCCCAGAGTGATAGCTTTTCTCCAAGCTAGTCCGGTCCTCACGGAAAACGGTGAGTAAAAAAGGTTCGAAGGACCGAGAAGCGATGAGTCGCGTTTCCAAGTAAAATCTTAGTTACTTGTGTCTAATCTTCATCGATCCACACAGCTCTGGCCTTGGCGTCGTTCGAGTGCGAACCGCCGGACAACAACCCCGAGAAGGAACGTTACAAATCTTTAAAGTAAGTCAAACGATCGACGCGATTCTTGGGCAAACAGTCCAATGCATGTCCTCCTGTCAAATTAATCTTCGAAATGTTGTTAGGTCCGAATTGAACGCCCAGTGAAATCGAGCATCGATCAAACGCACGGAACGTGAGAGATACTAATAGGTATACACGCATGCATTATTCCTATTATAAAGGGACTTTCGGCTTAAGCGTACCAGCTGCCAAATCTGATTGATGCGTTTCAGCTGGATAGTCCTGCGTACTATAGAACAGTGTGCTAATGATGTTATTACGTGTCCAGTTCTAATAGTTATGCCAATATGTTAGTAGAAGTGTAACGAATGAAATAATTTCACCGGAGGGTCGAGCTCATTAACGGAAGAAGATCAATGCCAAAGGAGAAGAAGAGGAACGAAGAGAAGTCCCAGGAACAAGTATTACCAGAAGGTATTAATCTAGCATTTGCTCTGAGATTGCTCGCGATCGAAAATACACGAAGAGATCTCACGCATTCTTACGATTAGTTAGACTAGCGAAGCATATTCGGATGTTGGCCCGACGTCACTCGGTTTCTCTATATCCGCGTCTCGACGCCCGAGATTCTCAGATCGAGTCGAGAATGATTCAGACTGCTGCGAAGTGAGGCAAAGCAAAGGCAACTTTTCGTTATAGCCTTATCGGGAAGCAAAGGCAGAGACAGGAGGGGGGGGGGGGAGTGAGAAAATAATAGAGATTCCGCTTAGTTTCGCTACAGTGTGAATCAACCCTCGAGCATCGGAATTCGCCTGAGAGACTATAATAAAGTTCATTTGACAGTATCGACTACAGCAGTAAGTATAGTTCCTAAGTCTCACACGTTTTCTCGTTCACGAAAATCTTAAGCACAAGCGCTAAACTTAGTCTAGCCCGATTCCAATGTTCCGATGGCAAAGTGCACAGAGAGAAACAGAAACACTGGGAAACAAAGATAACGGGCTTAAAAATGCCAAGAAAAAGTGACATAGACATAGAATCTTTAAGTAATCGCCAAGTCATGAATGGCCGAAGGAACAAATTAAAAAGGACGATGTTTTGTTCTTTTTTAATTTCGTCAGGTAGATAATTCCCAAGTTGGCATGGACTGAATGTTTTCATGAGGTTCGCAGGATTAGGAATGGCGACCATGCGGGGCGTGAGCATGAGATATATTTGCGCGAATTCCACCTGTATATAGCACACAATACATAGTACATAGTACATAGTACCTAGTACCTAGTATATAGTACATACAATATAATTAATAGTCTTTTTGATATACGCTAAAAAACCTAGGTGTGAATAATAGATTCGTTCCTGTAACTTAAGTTGAAGCTGGAGTGTAAGTGGAACAGAAGGACACAAATCTGAGCGAACTTGCTTGAATCCTGATCTGAATTTTTAGACGACCGATGACACAACGTCGTGTTTTCCCGATGTGCAGCAACATTATTTATCCCATGAAACTTTTTATCACGTCCTAACAGATGGCACCATGCTCCTCAATGGAGAAAGTAACAATAAAACGAAAACAGAATTCCTTCGTTTCCTCATTTTAGAGAGACTCTTCGAAGCTCTGTCATCGATTTGAAAGTATAGGGACCAAGAGTTTGCTTCCCCGAAATGTAAAAGGCGCGACGACCCTCGAGCTGCGACCCCATTACGTATCAACAGTGACACGTATCACCATCTCATCCATTCTGTATCCCATAGACAATTTGACAATTGGATATATTAAGAGTCGAGCATTTTGCCGATTTGCAGTGCGAGTTCTAAATGTCTATTTGTCTATTTGTCTATTTGTCTGTTTGCCTGTGCGACTTGAGCAAGAACACGCTTTCAAATACCAGACGCACGATCGATACACCAAGAGAGCAGGACTTTAAGATCTAATTGTAAGCCAATGTTCGATCAGGAATAAGCAATACTAAAATGGAAGTTTAATCACGAGCAGAAAGTCGGAATCTAGATGAACAGACAGAGACGGTAAGCCCAAGTAAGAAAAGTAAGCCAAATTAGCCAAACCAGAATGACTAATGCTTGCTCTCATGCGGCACATTCATCCTCGGACTCATAAAAGAACTTTCGTGTCCGAACGAAATTTCACATCGGTTGCAATCGCGAATGTTACTCCCGAAATAGCAAAATATCCACGTAGCCATTTAGCTAAATTGACATTGTAAATAGACTCCTCGTCGGTTATACCCTCTCTGCAATTTAACGCCTGATAATGAAACGGGTTTATTGCTCGAGCCACTGTCATCTAAAATATATGGAAGTTGACTATTACACGCACTCTAATATTATTACATAACACGCTGTTACATAATAGTATCTACCAAATGAAATATATCGTACGCATGCACACAGCGCATTGTCAATATGCATAGAAAATTACAAATTATCAAAAGCGTATAGCGGTCCATTCTTTCTTACTTGTCACTTTTTATACCGTTCATTTTTTACACACTTTTTTCTGAACCTCGCGTCAATCCCTTTTTTAATATTTTATTCCTAAAATCAAGCGTCACAGAAATAAACTAACCACAGTGCATCGTCAATTTCGTCAAACGAACATTTTCTTTTCGAAGAATACAATTGCCGTTTTTCAGAGGCAGCACTCGCAACTTAACGAGCCATTCGAAGACCGCGTTGCGTATGGTTCCATAAGTTAATCTGGATGTGACTTGACGTAAGGCGAAAGTAGAGGAGAGTAAGAGGCGAAAGTGCGCGTCCGTTTGTTTGTTTATGAAAGCATCAAGGAGAGGAGGGTGGGAGGGAGAGAGAGAGGAGACGCAAGAATGCGAGTGAGGTTGACTGACGCAGGGGATGACAGCAAACGAAATCTTATTGACAGCTGCGCATAATTGCTTACCTCTTTTACTCGCTCGAGCGTTTTACGTGAATTCATTTACTAACATCGTTTTAGTCTCTCACAGCTAAGCGTTATGATTATAATCTGTAAATAAGAAAGTCGTGTATATACATACATATATCCAAATGCTTTTTTTAGATCTAAGGTTAGCCCATAATCGAATTTCGAATTGTTTACGAGAAACTCGAGGATAAGTTGTTCCGTTAAATTGATCAGTTCCCTGAACATCGCTTAACATTTATTCGAATTATGTTTCGTCGAACAATTATTGGTATCCTTGCATTTATCTAGTCATTATAGTCTTTAGTCAGACCTAAGGGAGTGAGTATCACGAGAAATCCAAGTATTTCAGTTCACGCTGACAAGAACCTCTCCTAAGGATTAGCTCTATCGAATAGCTAGAGTTACTCGAAGATAATGCCAAGTCATTCGAGACATTCGAATAAACACTCTATTCTCTTGCGGATGTAACGTGCCTGGGTCGTATTATGCCTAAATTAAACCTCTAAGTTAGAATTAAGTTTAATTTTGTGATCTGTGTGTGTGTGTGTGTGTGTGTGTGTGTGTGTGTGTGTGTGTGTGTGTGTGTTTATTTTGCTCGACATTCCCTTAAATGACTTTATGTGGAAAAAACATTGATTTCCTCAATCATCTTCAACCGGTCTGATACGCACAACACAATCACAGGACTAATCAATCGACTGTTACGCCTCTCGATCCGACGTGACACTTTTATAATGCACTAAATTCATCTTCCACTTAGACTGCTCTGACGTTTCACACAAATCTTCCCCGTCGCTGTCCACCGAGCCAGGAAACTTCAACCACTGCAAATTTTAATAAATCCGACTATAAGACAGACTGCGCATTTCAGCTTGTCTCATGCCTATTTATCGCGTCGCGTGGCATTCATTGTAATTCGTGACAATCAGACACTTGGTGATTGGTCAAACTTTACGTTCACTAACACAAGGACCGTGTTTCGCTAAATGAGCTGCGAGTAAAAATTAAAAATATTTAAATAATAAGACGCGAAGAAATATTAAGCAGAGCCAAACACAGTGGACAGAGGCGGAAAGTAATCATAGATAGAAATTACGGAGCACATACTTGCACGAATATCAATATCTAATAATGACACTCTGGTACAAAGATTTATGACGAATCGGATTTAGTTTGTTTTTTTGTATTCTGTAAATATCGCCGATAACTTGCATTAAGTTCAATGCCTTTATTTCGCCTTTTGATACGTTGGAGCTACTGTACATACATACACAAATTCAATAACACAACGTAACAAACAAAATAGAAGAACAACCATTAATATTATGTAGAAAGAATGATGTCTTACGAAATAAAATGCAGATTAACAAAAGTTGCAGGTGTAACTCTGTATTTATTTATCCTATCCATTTAAACTCTATTGGCCGGCGAGTGATTCACGAATCTTCTGATCGATCCATCTTCGATAATGAGCGATCCGAACGTAGACGCCAGGCTTATTTTCCGCGCCGCAATGTTGACCCCAACTCGTTATTCCATACAGGGTGAACGCTCCTGAACGCAGTAATTTTCATTGGATTTTATAAGATGCAAATGCAATACCAAAATATCTAGTATCGTAATTTTGCTACTGACCATTGTGAAAGCACGCTAAAGGACCCCCGGAATCCCCGTCACAAGCATCGACGCCGCCCTCGAGAAATCCTGCGCAGAACATACCCTCGCTGATCGCACCTTCACCGTAGACGTAACTAGCCTGGCAGATCGACTGATCGATCAGTGGTATCCAACTGAATCTCAAGTCTCGCGAATGACCTGAAACGGCGAAACGAAGGTACGACAGGAAAACTTAGTGAGAACGTTTAATCCTTCTCTGGGTAGAGATGCCGATAAATAAACTTTTCTCCTACCGGAAGTTCCTGTCTCTACGCTTCCCCAACCACTTATAGTGCAATTAAGTCCTGAAAGATATTCGAGATTTTCAGCGGGTAAACATATCGGCATTATGTTCTCGCCCAATGGGATGCCTCGACCCTTGAGCAAGACCAAAGCGATGTCATTGTTCATGCGCTGACCCTTCCGGAAGTCCTCGTGAATGTAGTAGTCCTCGATATTCGCTTCCACTTCCGTTCCTTCATCGATCTAAAAGTAGCGGCAACGTTCGAATCTTTCCTCGTGCGATTCTCTCGACAATAATCAAACAAACGAGCGCTGAGAGTAGGCCAAATAGTCGAATCGTCTCACCTCTGTGTTATAGTCCCCAGCGCGCACTACGTACGTCGCCTTGTTGTATCCCTCGAGACAGTGAGCAGCCGTAAGGACGTGCAATGGAG
The DNA here is from genome assembly GCA_030142595.1 of Trachelus iudaicus. NCBI lineage: Eukaryota > Metazoa > Arthropoda > Insecta > Hymenoptera > Cephidae > Trachelus > Trachelus iudaicus. The sequence continues at coordinate 192,792 of JARQTH010000353.1, read as the reverse complement.
AAAGAATAATAGCGCCGCACCAGTGGTTCGATCGGCTGTGTCCCCGCACTCGTATACTGGCCTTTCGACATTAATGAAAGGTGCCTTTTTTTCATACAGAACTCGTACACTCTCTGATATGGATATTAAAATGGTTACCTGCCAGGGATATGACCCTTTCGGTGCAACGTTACCCCTGATCACTCTTTGAAAGAAAGGACTTTCATCGGGAAAATCTTCGAGTCGTTTGCCGCACTCGGCCGGTAGCAGATCGTTTATGCTTACTTCCGGAAGATACGATACAGTTTCCTTCGCGTGCTGCTCCGCCAACAGTACATTTATAGTAAATATTAGATGAATAAGATAAACTCAGACGGGATAATGAGCTACAGTACAAAATGTATAGATACGAGGAGTTCTCGTGGAAGGGGAGCACGTTCGATCCCTTTATTATTATTATTTAGTTAGCTGGTAATCGATGATCATTCGTACGGCACTCATAGATGGCATTTACATTGCGCAAAGGTATAACTCAACGAATGGGATAGCGTTACTCTGTGTCATTGGGGGATTACCTCAGACTCCGCAAAGACGTCTCCAACGGTGCAAATTACTCCTGCGTCCTCGTCGTGGCCACAATTGTGCTGGCCCCAAAAGCTGTGCTCGCATCGATACAATTGGCTCTCGTTTCCTTGGCAGGATACCTAGAATGTCAAACCAACTACAGTGTGTTTGAGTAGTATCTCCAAAACCCTTTACGGGTCAAAAAAGATGAAGCGATGCGAACTGCGCTTAAAGGTAAGCAAATTCGTACAATACCTCATCGAGCCATATGGGACCCTCCCCAGCACCGAAGGCCCCATTCTTTTTAGGAATCGCAGGCCCCCCATAGCCAAGCGATTTACAGATAACGGTGGCTGCCGCCGTCGTAAAATCGTCATCGCACACTGTTCCCCAAATTCCATGATGACGCACCTCAACTCTACCTTCGAGTGGACTGCTGCCATTTGCGAGACGTAATTCAAATGGTACCTGCGATATCATATTTCGGGCATTCAGTTATGAAACAATGGAGCAAGAACTAAAAGTCTAACGAATTGGCATTTGCATACGTCGCAATGCTCGGGACTCTCATCGGCGCCGTCTGGACAATCCTGCACTTCGTCACAAATGAATGCCGTTCGAATGCAAACAGGACTATTGTCGCACTTCCAATGATCTTCCTGGCAGGTGTCTATCGCAGTTTTGCAGACGACGCCTACGGCTTCCTCCGGTAGACAGTCGTGGACACCCCAGCTATAAAAAGTACAGAGAAATGAAGTCTTGCGTTTTCGAGTGTGGCGGACCTTGAAAATTCATACGGAACATTTGGAGCTGTGCGTCATAGCTCACCCATCAAAGTCGCATTGTCTCAGGGAAGTTTCATTGCCGCGGCATTTGAGCTGGTCGACGAAGAAGCGCGTCGACGGTACCAAATTGCCATAGAATCCCCCTGGTCTGACCTCGAGAGCTCCCAGTTCAAAACCTAATTCCCTGCAGACGACTCCAGCATTGATCATGCCAAACCCATCGTCGCAGACCTGGCCCCATTGGCCGTGCACTACGCAATACCGATTCTAAATCTTTGTCGCTGAATTTATATTTTACAGCCTAACAGAAACTTTTAGCAATTAGCAATCATGATATATCATGCATCCCGTTAACAACGCAAAGTTCCTCGCAATGGTACTAATTCGACGGAAAGGAAAAGTTGAATAAATCATTATTTTGTTAAAAATGTAAAATTACAGAAGGAACAAATTCGAAATGTCTCCTGTTACCGAGAAAGAACTATTATTGAAATTTATTAATTTCGAGCGAATTATTATAGCATAAATCTTTCAGTCTGAGGACTGAGTGCTGTCATTTAGAATTCATTGTGCATGTGAGTACCATTCACTTACCTTTCACCTCGATTCTTCCTTCGTGACTGTTGTTTGTGCCAGACAATCGGATATCGTAGTCGAGTTCCTCGAGTGTACAAGTGATTTCGTCGGAATGATCGTCGCAGTCGTTCTTGCCATCGCAGCGCAGCAACTGGCCGATGCACTTTCCATTGTTGCATCGAAACATGTCGTTGCAAATGACGGATCTGTCTGTCATTTCGTAGTAATCAAACTCGTTGCTGGGTTCGAGTGCACCCGTAAGGCCGACGTTTCCATCACTCAGTAAACACACATTGCGTCCGAAGCTAACGATAACAAATATTTTGCAAAATACTATGAATCAGTATCGGTCGAATTAAAAGAAGTAATGCCGAATGAGCCGAATGAGCCGAATGAGTTTTAAAAAGATACCTGTGAGCAAATGATCGGCACGTGAAGTCCGCTTCCTTGCATCTGAGCGCACACGTCTTCAACGGAGTATTTAGCCACTTCTCAACATCGTGTCCTTTCAATCTGTGCTTCGCAGTCTTTGTGAAGTAATCCAAGTGCAGAGCGCAGGATTCCTCGTCGGCCCCATTCGTGCAGTCCTTAAAAGATGAGAAAGAAGCGTCAATAATGTTCCAAAAATATAGGCAGAATTAATCCATTACCTTGTCTCCATCGCAGAGCCAGGCTTCGGGTATGCACTCGCCGGCAGTGCACTCAAAGTATTTGGGCTTGCAGCCACTGCCAACGTTCGACTTTTCCGAACCTAGAAATAGTGAGATCTATTCGTGATGAACCGGAAGCTGCTGTGGCAGGTATTAGCATCATCGGAATTTACCTAATGCACTGCACGCTGGGATGTCACAATGCTCGCGCTCTCCGAGAGCAGTGAAGCACCACGGCACCGATTCCTCCATCGGATTGGGATTTCTGCAGTAGTTGTGTCCTTCGAGCTTGTCTTTGATCCAATTGGGAAGCATCTGTAACATCAGCATCGAAACTAGGAAAAAGTTTACTCATGGATTCACGTACAGCAAGACTCACCGTCAGCACCAAAGAATGTTTTAGAATCTCGTTGTCCCAGAAAAGACAATCTTTTCCGGAAAACGTTATATTGGCTGTGCCCGAATATCCATCTCCTTTGCCGGAAACGCAACCTGGACGACGATCAAAGAATATTAAGAAATGTTATGAACAATCGAACAGGTAAGCACCTAATAAAAACTGTACCAATGTCATGAAAGGGTTTTTCGCAAATGAAATGGTGTCCTTGGAAGGATGTAGCACAGTCCTCCGCGTCCCAGAAAAAGTAATCGGTCAGGCAGGAATGTTCGGGATGTTCGTAGCAAGGAAATTTTCGTTTCATGATGATGCAGGCAGGCCTGGAGCTCACCCACGGAGACTTCCTGTGGTCATCCAACCAGCCTGGCCACCATTTGCTGAACCTATAGCCATCGGGGGTAAAATAGACCCTCTCAGAAGCGCTCATCATTTATTCGAAGGTCCACGCCGATTTATTGCTAACTGAACTCACTTGAACTTTGCGCTATTCGTGTCCTGCCAAATCCAAACGGTTCTATTCATAGTAGTAAAGCCAAGACCAGATGTCATAATCGACTCGACACTTGGATGTGTTTGAACCAGCCATTCGGATATGAAATTATTTTCATGCTGACTAGTAATATCCAACAATTTTGCTCCCCTGGAGGCGCAGTAATTCAGAGCTTCGGCGTGATTCAATCCTGAATCAGGACTGGCCAGATGATAGCACTGTCCGCCGTGCGGAATTTCATCGCTGCGACAATGTGCGACCCTATTTTGAAGGCACTGAACTCCAGCTGCATCTCGCTCCACTTGGCATTGTTGATCGTGAATGAACCTGAGTAATCATCAAATGAATTGGCTTATTCGTTACTGATTAAGCTGCATGTAAATAAACTCGAATCTCGCGATTTTACTTGCACTCTTGAAAGTTCGTTTCGTTCCCGAAGCAGGTCACGCTGCTGGCGGCGATCCAAGTGGGAGAGTGCGCTTGATTAAGTCTTCCCTGCCATGCCATCTCGGCGCCTCTACGTACACGATACAATTTACAAAATTCAAATGTATATTGCTACGATTCTGATAATCCTTATCAAAGGACTATGACCAAGCTGCATTTTTACTGATAAAACCTTTACCTAAAATATCCAAGCTGGCGACACACAACGTGAGCCTCTTTGAGAGTCCATTGGTTTCTCGAGTCGCAAACTGTACCCCAACCTGGTTGCGCGCCTTGAACTTCAACATAACCGTCTCTGAGGGTCAACCCACCGCGCAGTCTTATTACCTGTCATCAAAAAGACTCTCACGAACTTGTACATTAGAGGGTTAGAGGGAGGGCGATTCTTGATGTTGTCCCTACCTGTCCTGAGGTTGGAGTAACTGATCGAGGTTTCTTTGATTGCTCGATTCCAAGTGGTTGCACAGCTGGTATGTAATACACGGGAAATGGAGGTTCTTCTGAAAGTAAATTAATAAATTGATTAATGTTTATATGACACACTCCTCTGTGAGCTTAACAAACCAACACCTCAAAAATGAATTTCGCATGCCTTCGATGCTGATGCTTGTAATAGATCCCCAGAAGCAAAAATGAAGAGCTAAAAGCCGCAATTGCCAAAAAAAAAAAAAAAAACAGTTGGACGAAAGAAAAAGAAACACTTACCATAGATCGAAGTAATGTTTAAACTATGTCCTACTGATCATGCGCGCACCCATGGAATCCTACGAACAGCGTACCTGTGTGTACCCATGATACAAATATACGAGGAGGTATAGCCACTAGCGATCGTATTTTGTTCAAAGTCGCGCAGGGACCAATGACGTCATGTTCAATGCAACATCAGTTTCACTGTGAGGGGACTTATTTCGGTTCGTGAGGAGATGGCACCTCAAAGTGGACTGATGTTACGGCGTGACAACACAGCATACGTAAAGTCAGTCAATCAAAGTAGTGAGGGTCCAGTCACGTCGCTGTCTAAACACGCAGAATCGCTAGTGGCTACCCATCGTATATTTGTATCATGCGTGTGTCTATTTACCTGCTGCAAATACGTATTTCTCATTGAAGACATCCGTGTCAAGCTTCTCTCTGTTGATTGACATGATTGAAGCATTCGCATCACTCGTTTCGGTTTTATTCTTAAAAACAAGTTTCGGTTTCCACTCCTCTTTCCTGTCGGATGCTGAAAAACGAACTCCAGGCTCTATAGGATTAGAATCTGACACGGGATTCCAAGTATTGTGAACTTTTTTCGAAGAGAATTCATACTTGGTACTAGTATCTCTCTCAGGCACGAAGGTCTTTTTAAAGTGACGAACGTAGTCTCCGTGGATCGTTTGATTACTAGGAGGATAATTACTGGCTGTGCTCGTAAGATCTAAGCTGTCCGAATGCGGCACCTGTTCCGTTGTCGATCTCTCGACATCGGGAGGGACTATCGATTTTCGTGAACCGTAAGAATTGTCGTAAGTCTTATTTGAAGCGAACGTGTAGATTTGGGCTTTCGAATGTCCCTGATTTATCTCCACCTCTTTTGTAATGTAGTGACCCTTTATGCCGTTCACATTGACATAAATGCCCTTTACTCTGCGCGGATCGTCGATCCTCACGGGGCTTTCAAGTCCCCCTGTCTTTGCATCTATAATGTGGGCAGAGAACAATCTCCATGAGCAACCCACTCAAGCTACCATTTAGTCCTTCGAATATCTTATATAGCAAGACTTGCATACCTGTTCGCAATGCTCCCTTGGCTTGTTGAAAAATGTTGGTCTTAGCAGCCCACTGATCTAACTTTGAGTCCAACTGTCTGGTTTTCGCAGGCTCCGTACGAATGTTCGTTCTTCCAAACCACTGGTTGAACGTTCCTCCTTGCGGCATCCTATTGGGTCCTGAAACTGCGTTAACCTTCCCTGAATCTCTTACGGCGATACCTTTGCCTTGGTCCTTCTCTATGTTCTCCTCGACTTCCGGTCGCCTCATCTTGGTCTCACGCTCTCTTCCCTTGATAGCGCTGTTCTCCAACTGCAAAGTGCTCTTTGGGTTGCTCTCGGTAGCTACCCAGTATTCCTTACCAGATCCAAGATTCGGATGGATTTGAGCATGAGTCGACGAAGGCCGAAAGCTCGAACCTTGATTTGTGCCAGCTTGAAAGCTAAAGTTCGTGCCTTGGCTGCCATTCGCAAAGCGGCAAGTAGTATTAGCGGAAAAAGCCGTGTCCGTGCGTGTCGTGCATGGCGATGCGTCATTTGTGTTGTTGTTAATCGTTAAAGGAATAATTAGAGTTTCCGTCTGTTCTCTGCCGCTTGAGATCTGATACCCACCTGTCGCCAATACTCAATTTTTCATCCTAATACTAGATAAAACTGTCTAGGCTAGCACTTAACGTTACCAAAGCGATGAGGTCTACGCATCGATGCACTAAATACTAATTGTAAGTACCTTGATTCCAAGTATTGCTCGGAGCAGGCCTCTGACCCAATTGTATTCCTCCTGCCTGAACTTGACGAATTCCTTCTGGTTGACTCGGCTGCGATTCTAGTCCACTCAGTGAAGTACCACTGTTATCACTTTCACTCAGTGAATGATGCTGCACGTTTGTCGAGGTACCGACGCTGTCCTTATCGGTGCCCTCGACTTCCTCGGGCAGCTTGTAATTGCTGTCCACGTAAACATTCTCATTGAATTCGTTGATTTTCCCGAACCCCCTTCCAATATCTGAGGAATCTATTGGAGTAGCCTCTTCTGGAATATCCTGGCTTCCCCTAATTCCGGTATAATGCTTATGATAAGTATCTGGACCATCTTCTTTGGGCGCGTCGTCATCTGTTTTTGCTATTTTCCACGGTTTATGCACATCAACGTATCCATTCGTGGTTGTTTCATGACGATGCCAATAATGGCGATCGTGCCCCTGACCGTAATGATAATCATGTTGACCGTTATCGAAGACGGACCCGTGCTGATTTTGATTGCGGTTCGTGTTTTCCGGTACTCCGTAACTACCTTGCCATTGTCCAGTCTCCCTAAGATTAGTATCTGTGGATTCACTCTGCTGCTGATAATAACTGGGATACTCGTTATGCCATTGAACATCGTGACCAGTACGATCTTCCCTTGACCGATTGTTATTTCCGATAAAAGAAGTACGATGTCGATCTTGACCGACGCCACTCGATACCGATTGAGTCCGATCGTTATGCGAATTCTGTTGAGTTTCTTCCCATCGATTATAACTTTGCTGTGGATTCTCCCAAGTGTTAGCATTCCCATTACTACTTCCAGGCCAATTTCCACTGAAAGTCTCCTCAGGCTGAGAGTCTTCGTCATAGGCTTACGAACGGAGAATACGTATTAATGTACGAGAAAAGAAGTAAAAAAAAAACAGAATGAAATCAAAGAAAAACTATTGCTATTGGTACGATCATAGTATTATCTACCTCTGGCGCAGCCATCGACATTGTACGGCCAATCGCAAACGGATGTCGTCGGATTGAAAACTGTTCCTGGTCCACAGTCCATCACGTAAGTAATTCCATTGGCGCACTGGAGGAATTTCTTGCAGTCACTTGGATGTGCCAGTAGCCCCGTGTGATACGCGGGACACTCGACCTTCCTTTTAACTGTTTGTGAAGTCTCCCTTGATTTCGGCGGACGATAGACTTCAAACGGTGGAACAGTCGCTGCTGCTACCTCTTCACCATTCTTCAACGCATCTGTATAAAAAAAAACAATATTACGTATCTTAACAGAGAAATCTATAAATAATCGTTTCTTAACTAGCTATCAGTCTTTAACCTTCGCAACCCCTAACGTTGTATGGCCAGTCGCATACATTGATCGCCGGATTAAAAACAGTTCCAGGGCCACAATCCATTGTGTAGGTATCGCCATTGACACATTGAAGATATTTCGTACAATCTGATCCATGAGCTAATAAACCAGTTACGTGTGGAGGACATTTTATTGCCTAAAAGATAAGTTTGATATACTCGATACAATATCTTTAAGAATTCTTCGACCTACATTGAAATTCGCGGTTTCCCGCAAGGTTTCCCGCATTCGAGGTTTTGACATTTGCACGAATGGCTCCCGATTGACAGTGTCTTCCAGGTAGTCAGGCGAAGTAAAGTCCGCCAATTCACCACCGTAGCATTTAACCTTGTGTGGAAAATCGCATTCAAGTTTCTCGGGACTGAATAGCGTTCCTGGAGCGCAAGGCTGAACGAACGCCCGTCCGTTCCAGCAGTTGACAAAGAACTTGCAGTCCGGAGGATAAACGAATTGTCCACTCGCGCCTGCATAGGGACATTCTACTCCAGATACGGAGTTATACTTCGCAACGGTGCTGGAATGCGTTGAAGCTCTTGAACTTAGTATCTTCTCTTTTCGCGGCTTCTGCAATTATTTAATAGCAAGAACCGTTAAAACACATTCCTAACTATTTAAAGCCACTGAGGGTGTGCACGCATTAAAAAGGAATCGAACTCGCACCTTGCGATAAGTGAGGCTATCTTGGTATTGATAGGTCTCTTGGTTCTCTTTCAGTTCATCAAAAGGCGGTATCCCGTGGGTTTCTTCGGAAGCCTCTTTCACCTTCTCGGCACTAGAAAAGCGTTTGGAATATTCATCGCGCCCATTTTGTTCATAATTATCATGATAACTTTCTTTCTTGGACGAAGGATTTGACTCAAAGTGCGTAGCATCGTTGTCAAAATTCTGCTTCGTTTGTTCAATTTGCTCGCTGTCGGTGCTGTCGTGAACGGCAATGCCTTTTATCTCTTGCCTTTGCTCAATCTCGGTACCAACCGTTTTAACCCATGGACTCCATTTATTCTTTTCTACAATCGCCGTAGCCACTTCGTCGGAATCCACACTTCTCGCCTCTTCCCAATCGGATGCGGCTGATGTTTGCTCTTCACGGCTCAATCGAAAGCTTCCTTTGTTCGAATAGTGTCGTTCTAAAGGTTCGCGGCGTCTCGCAGGCTTCGTCGTGTGAAAACTTGGATCGTAAATCTGAAACAAACGGGTTACCCCTAACGAGTGTGCGATCGCAAGTGTATCGTGAACGTGCAAGACATCTTTGAAATTTCCGAAAATCTACTTCAAACCATATTAGAAAAGTTTTTGCACAATAATATTTATTACTGCGTTAGATATTTGAATGCAGATGATGATTGCTTACCGTTAATGCGATGTCCGTTAGGAAAAATAATACCAAGAGAATGCTAAAGCCCGTTTTATTTGAGTGTTTCATCTTTGACACGTACTCGGCTCACAGTATGCTGTTACTTTGATCAATAATTATTAGCATTATATGCTTTATAGAATTGGCGTTACGTTAGTTGAAAGTGAAAATCGTATCTACAAGACTCGCATCGAGGTTTGCGCGAGCGAAGTACTCTCGGGAATCCCGAGAAAGGGTTATCTGTCTATCTATAGGGTCAGATCAAAGGTTGTGTTAGCATTATGACGTTCATGTGTCAAAGTGTACGTACTCCGCCTGAGCACAGAGAAGCCAGTTGGCCGGCACTTGTGCAGATACCAATTGCCAATTGTGCAAATTATGTTTCAGCTATTCAATGCTACGATTCGTATATATACGTAGAGACAACCGAACGTATGGGCTGCTATAGATATCAGCTGATATTTCTAAAATGTATCATACTAGTTATTTGCATCCGCACGAAAATTTAATTCAACAAGCAGATCGTGTCTGCATATCCAACAACATCGAGCGTCACGCTTCTCTGAAATTGAGATTAATATTTGAAAAGGAAATAAAAACACCGCATTTATCATTCGTTTATAATTTTTACGACGTCACGGATGCGTGCGCTATCGCAATTACTTATCGTCGTCATAAATACAAATGACATAGCTATTTATTTATAATTGATATATAAGATCACACGGGATATCACCGTTTTTTCATTCTTTCTAATTCATGTTGAAGACCCAACCTGCTACGGATTTTTTCGAAAAGATATGAGTACGGATCTTCCAATTCTACATCTGTTTTAGGTATCCTCATGAGCCTTCGAAATTTCGGATTCACAAGAAGAAGATTTTGAAAAATCCCGAATAAACTGCTTGTCGTCCAATATAAAGTGATACACTGTAACGAAACAAAGAATTTGTTGCTTTCTTTAATAAAACTATTATAATGCGACATCTGTGATGAAGTCGGATTTTATTTATTCTACTGAAACTTACTGATGGTACGTATGCAGCCACTGGCACCAGGGCTATAGAAAAACATCTTATAAAATTTGTAGCGTATTTTTGGGTTTTACTGTGTTCTCCAACTTTCAGCATATAATTAATCTACAAAAAGAATATAATTTCATCAATAAATACTTATTCAGATACGAATCATCCATTGAGCACGTACTTCAATAATTGCCAAGTTCGAAAGACCATACAACACTGGCAATATAAAAGTTGGATCAGGATATGTCAAATTCGAAATCCAAGCAAATCCACCTACTGCCATCTCGAGATAAGTTATTTGAGCAGCTGTAACAATAAAATTAACAACCTTTTTGATACAATAACAAAACCACTCAAATTCATCTTTGAAATTGCTCTGTAAGAAATTGGTTAAGGGTGTCTAACCTGTGTCTCCATGAGGCAGCATGTAACACAAGTTCCTGAGGCTAATCGATAATATCACCCATAATGGAATTTGAAAAATTACAAGAATTGCTCCTTTCATAGGATGACAATTATCACGAACAATCAATTTTTTCCACTGTGTATTCAGCTAAAAAAAATTAATGAAATTAAAATTGATCTTTTTGAGAAAAAAAAGCAAAGTTGACTTCAAAACATTGATTAACAATTGACGTTCCATTATTATTGCTATCCAAATATTACTTACTGAACGATTGTATATAGATCTGGCATAATCTTCAGTCCACCCAAATTGCCTTACAGCCAAATTAGTTTCTTTCTTAAGTTCCTTCACTATGTCTTCCATTTCATATTTAAGATTATACAATTTTGCTGTAACGTATGCCTGTAAGAATATATTGCTTTTAATTTTGAAAAATTGTCCTCTTACATAGTACAGATCCATAAATTTATACCTGATAACATGATAGTGGTATTGTTACTATGCTTCTTGCAATGACGGTAGCAAGTACTATGGTAGCCCACCAAGGCAAACCTGTACTTGAATGCAATGAGATCAACGAATTTTGTACAAATTCAACAGGTGGGCATTCTGATAATTTTTTCCAAATTCCTGTCATTACCATCAGAGGTGCTTCAATGTTACTTGAGCCAACATTCTCCGATGCAGAATTTGTGGAAAAATTTCTAACAGCAAGAGACAATGTCCTTGGTGTACTGTGACTTAATAAGCCAATGTGTAGTACTTGTGAATAAGATTCAATATTTTTTAAAATTACCCTTCTTCTTGGGGCATAGGCCTTAAACCTATATCTAAAATTTTGAAAAACTTTGTATTCATTGTCCACAGTCGTGGGAATCATATACTCTTGAATAAAATCAGTTCTCAATGAACCATTCATTTTTATGCTGGACTTTTCATAACTATTGTTATCAATGGTAGTACTACGAGTGTAAACGAAATATCGTTGAACTGTCAAACAACATTCTGTAACCGGCTGCATGAAAAACCGAGTATTACGAGCATTGCGAATTAAAGAATAAATATCTCGCGTTGTTTGTAAGACAACATTAGTTTGCATTTTTAGTGTTTTAATTTAATACAAGCAGAAACGCACAACTCGTCTGTATGTAGTTAATGGTTTACGGTAATAATCACGTCGTGCCCTGCGTGCACGTTATGATCAAAGTAGATTAGTTAGGTTAGGTTAAGTTAGGTTAAAGAGAAACAGTATTCGATTCGTCCAGATCAGTCCAGATATATATTTCGCGTCATCTAATAGTCATCTATCCTTACTTTGTATACTGTCAAAGAGTAGCTATCATAATTATTGCACACCAATGGTAATGATACACTCTTACGATTTACTTTCAATTAAAATATTAAATTACAGTACTGTATCATTAATGTGCGCAATAGAGTAATATAGATAATTCATTTTCGTTATCTGACTACTGGAAGCAACCAGAGCTGCGTTAGGAGAATCAAGTTCCTTGAGCAGTCTTTAACAATACATATGAAGAATCTAGGGAATTTTTTGGGATCACTAATCACAATACATACATGCATCAGCAGTATATGTAGCTGTATGTAATAGGACCTCACCATAAGGCTATTTCAGTACACAGTGGTACTTACATATTAGACTCTTCCACATTTGTATTTCTTGAATATCATTTCATTTCGTTATAATCGAAGATACCTCGGCATACGACGACATAATACATTTATAAAATTGGATTACTGTATGTATCATAATGGTAAGCAGAACTATAATTTTCAGCTATTTAATTGAAATAATGAATTGAGTAAAAATCAGATGTGTTACCTTTTAAGGTTTTTTCAATTTTCATGATAAATATGAATTTAATAGATAATTCTTCTCTGCTCCAATTTGACAAAATAATCATACATGACTCATACTTAATTTCTAGAGTGCTTGTACTTCTAGAGTGATTTCAACTAATTTTCTCTCTTTGCAGCAAAACCTTAACGAAGATACCGAGTGGAATGACATTCTTAGGAGTAAAGGTATCATTCCTGAGAAGCAAAAAGAAAAGGAAATTACTGAAGATCAGATTGTCGATTTACTGGAAGATACAATAGATAAAAAAACTGGTCGTGGTAATGTACTTCTTTGTAAATTTTGATTATAGAATTTATAATGTATAAATCTGTATAACCAAGTAGGATACAATAATCTATCTCAATATGTTTTTCAACAGGTAAAAATGACCTAAGCTCCAGGACATTAGACGAACTTGATGAATTAGAAGATGAAGAAGATGAAAAGGTACTTTTAGAATATCGGCGTAAAAGGATAGCAGAGATGCAACAACTGGCAAGTAAAGCAAAATATGGTGACGTTAAGGAAATATCAGCACAGGACTATGTGCATGAAGTTAATAAAGCTGGAGAGGACATATGGGTTGTTCTTCACCTTTACAAGCCAGGGTATACTATTGACTATAAAGATTCAAGTTATAATATAAGCCTTTGAAACACAATCAGCCAACACATGAAAATTTATAAATATCTTTTGCCTTCATTATTTTCAGTATTCCTCTTTGTACATTGGTGAACCAACATTTGGCTGCACTTGCAAAAAAATATCCAACGACCAAGTTCTTGAAAAGTGTATCGACCACATGTATTCCGAATTGGCCAGACAAGAATCTTCCTACTATTTTCATATACAATAATGGCAACATGGTTAAACAGATTGTAGGCCCCATCGAATTGCGAGGCATGAAACTAACAGAACCAGGCTAGTATTTGTACTTAAGATTTTCATATTTTACATATTTTGTGTAACAACTACTAGAATATAAAATCTATTTGTAGAATTGGAATGGATGCTTGGAGAAGCAAAAGCATTGCCTACAAAAATTACAGAAGATCCTCGACCGAAGCCACGTGACGTTTTATTTTCTTCACTGAAAGATCAAAATGATGACCTTGCTGAATACAATGACTGGTAATCGTAAATTACCTGTATTATACATATATATACACATGCAAATATTCATGCATTATTACAATTCATTTATTTATATTCATCTGTAAGAAGATAAATTATTATGCAAAAATTTCTATTCACGGGGATATGATTTATTTATAAAAATAATAAAATATTTTGCCCTTATATCAGCTGTTCTCGTTAACATATTGCAGAGAATTCCGAAAATAATGAATGATTAATAATAAAATAACATGCACAAGACGTATTTTAAAGCTGCTCGAAAAGAGTAAATTGTTAATTTTATAAAACAACGAATTCTGGGGCCTCAAACTATTTAAATACGCTCCTGAACACCTTTGTGATCTCTCAGTGGAATGTTTATGTTTTCTTATCGCGTAAGGACTTAACTTGTGTGCTCGTGCCGTCCTCGGTCCTACGCAACTCAATAAAAACGTGCCAAAGGCCAAAATTATTACTTAAATCTCTGTAACAGTTGGAAAAATGAACATTTTCTAAAGAAAGTTCCAAACACCGTTTATCTATCACTATCCTTTCAAATATGTCACATGTGTAACACAATGTTCATCCCGAGATTTTATTCCGGCTGTCATCGTTTCTGGGCTCTGTTTCTCCCTCAGTCAAGGTAAGTGTAGTTTATAAAGTTTTCTTTTATTTTTTTTTTCAAATGACTTGTACGAACTATATGCATTTTTGGACTATGTAAATTATCTCATTTTTTTTTCTCGAAACGCCGATTATTAACATCATGCGGTACAACTGATGCTAGTGGACGCAACTGTGTATCTGTCACTTTAATTTTTCAGATTCATACTATTATTTTGTGCGTACTGTGAGAATTAATCTACACTGTTTCATCATGTCAAAGTCCTTAAACCTTATTTTCAGATTATTATTGTTCAAATTCAGAAAACTACGACGGAATGGCTACCCCTAATTCAATGCTGATGGATGATAGATGGAAGTCCAAAAAAGAAGTTTTTCTCCTTTCCATGAATGCTTTAAAACGTCAAAATCGTAACTTTACAAATAAAATCTCCAAAGTCTGTACAAGAAGAATAATCAAAAAATTTAAGGGAAAAAGCATCTTGCTTATGTTGAAAAGAAGCAATGAACAATCTGAGGATGGAATAAACTGGAACAACTTGAGCAGGAACAGTCAAACTATTGCTACAATTTCTCCCATATCTGATACAATAGTTAATTATGATCCTCGACATTCATCAAAGATTTCAGAAACTATATCAATAGATCATTTAAATATACATGACAAGAAATCTAATACTGTAAAGTCGTTACAAGTACAGAAAGCTCTGCCACAACAAGTCACTCGAAGTTTACCAAACATTTTAAGACCTAAATGTACGAAATTAAAATACAAGGCAAAGAATTCAGGAAATTCACAGGATTATCGGTATGCCGTACCAGGGAACCTTCAACATAATTGTGTTGCTTTAAAACATATATCTAGAGAAGCACATCAAACTACTGCAACAGAGGTAAAAAAAGTGTATATTAAAAAATCTGGAAACAAAAGGAAACAGGTTTATAAGCCCTTGTCCATAAAACAAGAGAGCCCTAAATGGGTATCAGAAAATGAAATTAGTGAAGAGACTTTACTCGAAGGAATTTTCAATGAGGAGAATTTTAAGGAAACGAATGTGAAAACAACATTTGCTTCTGATAAAAATAAACTAAGAATCGATGATGTAAAAGAAAGCCAAATAGTTATGACCGATCAGTCACTAAATTGTATGCTTCAATCCAAAATGTGCATGGAACAAGAATTTCACTTAAGCACAAGCATGATTGATCAGGGAAATAAAGAAAGTCAAGATTTTAAGTGTACTTCAAATCAAAATGAAATAAACGGAATCCAGTCAGAACTTTATATTCCAAATTATACAGACTTTTTAGGCATAGGGAATTACTTGGCAGATTCTGATGAAGTACACAAGTTATTACATCCAACTTTGGACGATTATAATTACAAGACAGATAGTAGAAACAGTGATACCAATGATTTGGATTTATTAATTAGACACAATTGTGCAGAACAACACGTAGAAACGGTCAGACAATTGTTCCCAGAAAGTATCAGCATCAGAAATGACAACTGTGGACAAGAAAAGGCAAATAACGTTGTAATGGACACTGAATCCTCCATTGAAAATACAGTATTATTTCAAAATATTGAACTTTCCGATAGAAATATAGCACAAAATGAGTCAAAATTTGAATTCAATAAAAATCTTCAAAATATTGGCAACTTGAATGTTCATGAAATTCTTGACTCTCAAGTAACTGCTTATAAGATTTCGAATGATAATGTTTTGGATTTACCATATGCTCTAGTAAATAACAGCATGACTATTCAAGAAACATCCGATAATTTGATTACCGAAAGTGAGTTGCCTTTAAATCATAAGAAGAAACGTAATAAATTGACGACCAAGAAAACGTCAAAAGAAAAGAGCGACAAAAACAAATGTGATAGGACTGCTTCATATTGTTTGACAGAATGCACCGAGCAATTTGGCGATGGTAGAAAACTTTTATTTAATATAATAATTTACTAAAAAATAACTTACTGCTTGTTACATGCCGTCTCGGGTGTAAGGTTTTCCTTTCTCTGAACATTCATTACATTTTGTTTTAGGGTCCTTTCACGAATTCAAAACCAGTAGTGTATACTACGACGCCGACGAGAATATTTATAAAAATCATTTAACCTTTTGTAAAAATCTTATAACTACTTACGATTCCGCATCTTATGAAGAAAAGTACAAACATAGATCCGATAAAATGGATCACATTAAAACATTGCACGAGGCCGCAATTTTACCGAAGGAACCACCAGCATCGTTAAGATGCACTAGCTGTTCTAAGATTTATAGCAAACTTGGGTCGTTCAAAAAACACATGGAACTCCATAAGAACTTCCGGTAAGTCCATCAATAATTCCATATACCGACTGCAATGAAACAAATGCATCCTAAAATATAATAAAAATTCTTATTTTACTATTACTATCACAGTTTAACCTGTAAGCGGTGCAGTAAAACCTTTCGGGAAAAGGCCGATTTTACTCGCCACGTCGATAGAAAGTGTCATAATGCAAATACTCTGTGAGCCGGATAGCATTGAAAGAGAAGACAAGACATATAATTTAAGCATTTTATTCTTTACAACAATTATATCCTCGCTACGATATGCATTTTAGTTTTATAATCGACTTTCCTCTTGTGGACTCCTCTGGTAGAGATTTATTTTTAAAAGATGTTATAAATCGCCTTGACAAATATCATTATAGAACGTGATGAAATGTTTATTTAAAAATACATTGAGAAACCCAAAATATTTGTCCCGTTTCTTTTTATTCAAGCCTAAATAATGAGTTACTTTATTGCCTTCAGAACGGACAAATATGCTCCTGAAGTTTTCAGTATCTAAAAGATAGTGGAAGGAGAAAATAATTAATAAAAGTATTAGCGTACGAGCTTTTACTGTTGTTGCCTGTACACATATATTCATGAAAGAGGACATGGACATCATACAGAATTTCCCTGCTGTAATATTAAAAGGCTTTCTAGAGCGTAGAATCAGGATAATGAAAAAGCGAGCAGTTCCTGGTGAAAGATCATACCATAGGGCTTGGTACGCGCTGTACCCAATCTCTTCGCTCTGTTCGTTCAATTACGTAATTACAAAGGTTCTTAGCGCATTACTGCGGGGAATACGATAATTAAACAGTTGTATCGTGGTGATGCATACCTTACAGGTTATTGCTTCTCCGACGTAACAGTAAATGAAATACTCGAAAGCGATTGCGATTAGGCAGCTGACAAATATCAGAATGCTCACGGTATCTTGGGCGTTTACATCCTTTTGCGAGAAAATGATTGTCATTAAGCAAATTGGTAAAAAAGTGGGCTTACCTACCATCACTATGTGATATCCATGTACGCAAAATAGGAGAGTTTTGTTCAAGAGTTGCCAGAGAATTAGCCCGCTGAAGGAACTCTCGACTACATTCATGAATCTGTAAAACGATTGCAGCTATGCAGTCCAGGTAATCACATGAAATAGTCGTGTGTTCTTTTGCTTCTAACGATCAGCTTGTCAGCCGCACATGGTTCTCGACGATACACCGAAAGCAGCGACATCGTGTCCCAAGCTCTAGCAAATTCTTATCCTGTGACTCGTGGTAGCGTTCAATGAGCCTCGAAAGTATAGTCAGTTGACCACACGCGCGGAGGACAAGCAGGGCCAAGAAGCAATCAATGCTCGGATTACTGATACTACAAAGGGCAATGGCGACGCATTGTTCGATGTAGATCAGTTCGTATGCGGGCGAGAATTTACTGTCAAATGAGTATTTCGTTGACGTGGGAAAGACACGTTGTCCAGGGTTCCTCCATGACACGGTCAGTGGCGCAGTATCAATGCCTGGAACGATCCGTTAAATTTACTATTGTAGACAATAGCGTACTATTAGCTAGATTCAGATAGTCCCTCAGTATTAAAGGCCCGTGAGACTAGAGAGACATTCCACATATTTTCCATACTGTCGAATATAGTTTTGAAATTTATAACTTTGTCCTCGACTCTTCTTCGTTGCGTTCTTAACGCAACTGTATGTACATAGATCCGTCGTATAGTCGCAACCTGCTATAAAGACCCCATAAACTCCAGGAGCCGAAGGTTCCCTAGTGAAAATCTATTCTTAATTAAATCTCATGTCCAGTCTACCCAATTGAGCGACAAATGCGAAGGCAATGCAGATGATGTTGATCAGTCTACCGAGCTTAGCATATCTCATCATAACGTCTTTCTCGTATAGCCCAAGTTGACCAAAATTCTTCCAATCTCGGGCCACCTCGTCAACAAGGAGGCGCAAGTAGTTGCGTTTCACTCGCAGGATTAATAATTTGATGATAATCATTATGATCGGTATCAGTGTACTCAAGATTTCAATATAACCGGCAAAATCATTGCTTTCGAAGAGACGCGCCGTTAGTGGAACGAACAGGCTCTGTTTGCCATAAGAAGCGTGACGCACAGTCGATGGAAGGAAAATCTGTCACTGTGCGGCCACAACCCGAACCACTTCAGCCAATAGCGATTCAAGCCCACGACGAATTCGAAGCTTCCTTCGTTTCTTTTCATGTTTCTCAATCGGACTCGCCAAACTGAAAAACGAAATATGGACAATTACTAGGCGAGCAAATTGAAAGAGACTCGTCAGCCTATTTGTTTCTCCTTCATGAATTTACCTAATTAGGCACTGTCGATGTGTACCATTCGCAAGACGTCGAGTCGTTTTCGATCGTCCATCGGTAATAAATGTTTTACCTGCTATAATAAATTAAATGTAACAGTGCAAATACTTATTTCTCACTGTGGCTCTACATTCGTGATTCTACATTCGTGAACACGTACGACGTAACGATGTCACACATGGAAAAGCTCCATATTCGATTAATGTCTTTGTTGTTCTATAAATTTGATAAAATATTCGCTAATCCGACTTTCTTTGTGCTAGGGGGAGGCTGGATCGACCTCGTTAATTTCATGAAGTGCCATATGCTTTAAAAGTTGAAGATAGCAAACGTCAGGACGAATTCAAGATCACTGCAGAGATATGGAAGCAGATTTTTAGCTATTGGGGCCTTATTTTCAAGGTACCACTCTTTGGTGTCCTTGATCCTAGTGGTCCAATTTCTTTGTCGTGGGGAAATATTTTCATGAATTCATTGAAAATGAATACTCATTACATTGATCTTAGACGGCGAAGATAGACTTCGGGGAAGTGACATGTTTCATTTTTCGGAACGTAATGCGACAGCCCGAATCTGCAGACGAATTAGCATTGATATTCGATCTAACAACACGCAACTTTATCATCATCGATTATCATATCGTTTCTTGCACGTGCGTGTGTGTGTGTGTGTGTAAGAGGGAGAGAGACGAACAATGACCGATATCGAAGAAACGTCTTGACTGTGAGGTGTAAACTTTTAAAAGTTCGTCTCAGCCTAATTGGAGGACTGGCCTTTGCGTCTTTAAGTTTTTACGGCCTAGAGAGTTGCTACTTGCTATCGTTGCTACCCAACCGATTTGTGCAATTATAATAACTATCCTCCCTGGAACGCTTCGCATCTCTGCTTCGTCTAGCGTGCATCGTGTTTAACTGACAGAGGGAAAGACGAGGAGCGCTCCATTGGTGGCCAACTGATTCAAACGCTTTCTCGTGGGTCATGGCGTCATGTCTGACTTTTGAATACTACACAAATCACGTGATCGGTATTATCCGAATTGCTCTCATAGTTGACAATACGATTTCACTTATTAAAGTTCTCTCGTCACGCGACACTTTACTGTTCGATTAGAGTTTATTGATTATCCCGTGTCTCCAGCAGATAACAACTCAAAGGCCTCTTCGCAGACAGTTTTGGCCAGCCGGCAACTGGACGTCGCGCAGAATGACATCCAGTAGCTTTAGCTGCTGACTGCTTCGCTTTACCCACAGATCTTCGAATGCCGTTATGAAGGATTCTACGCCGACTGACACGTGAGCATCGCGGCACGAATACAACTCATAATTCTCATACGTACTTCCTTATTGGATCGCCGACTTCATCGGGAAGATTCTCTCGGTAAGTTCGGATTTTTGTAAAATAAGAGCCTAACGCCTTAGGGAAAGACGTCGGTCCACTGAACGAGTACGCTTGATGCCACGTTTAGGGGAGTCTAGCAAGCTCAGGATTGGAGGGCACAGTCGACGGGACGGTTCAGGCCTTCCTCTATATTGCTTAAGGGAGAACGAGGAGGATGAGTGGAAAGAACGATATCGCACAGGCCGTAGAGAAGTGGAGAAGCTTCCCGTGAGAGTGAGTGAGTGAGTGAGTGAGAGAGAGAGAGAGAGAGAGAGAGAGAGAGAGAGAGAGAGAGAGAGAGAGCGAGTGGGATAGATGAAGGGAGAAAGCGAGAGAGGAATCGAGCTTTCTCGACCCTCTCGGCATCTCGCGCACAGCCTCACCCTCTGCCTAACAGCCGTGTATCTCCGGTGGCGCTGCGCCGGCCAAAATCGGAATCAGAGCTTGCGCCGGTACCACGATCCTCCAGTAGTTGCCCAGTCGTTGTCACGGGCGTAGCTGGATGCTGAATTTTTTGTGAGAGAGAATTTGCGGCTCTCGCGCAGACATTACGTGCTATTATTGCGCGCGCGAGAGCGACAGCCAGCCGGAAAGCTGGACTGACAATGAATTAAGAAGAGAAAGGATTGTGAGAGATAGAGAACGAGAGAAAGTGTAGTGTGGGGGGCGGAGGGATAATAGCAAGGCAACGGGAGGGTGAAAGTGGGAGGGAGGCTGAGCGTCACGGAAAAAAAAAAAAGTAGATCGAGAGGAAGTGAGAGGGTGAAGGAGAGGTGAGAGAGAAGCACAAGGTGCAGTGTACTGTGTGTGGTGCAGTGCAGTGCAATGGGGATGCGGCTTTTGCGAGGGATTCCGCGTTTGCTGTGCAGAGAAAAGGTAAGTCCAGGAAGTTCCTATTCGGTTGAGTTTCTTGGCAATCGCACGCCCGCAACGAGGATGCATGTTTCGCGTGAGCAGCAAGAGAATCAAGAGGGTCAATCGGGTCCAGAGGCGAAGAGGCGAAACGGAAGACGAAAGATAGAAGATTCGAGATCAAAGGCAGAAGGAGAAAGAAAGAAGGCTCGAAAATCGTGGCGAGAGCTGCAACTTCGGGGTTAAATCCCGTGTTTGAATCCAGTCGATCGAGTCGAGCGAATAATAGCCGATTACTGTGAATGCTAAAGATCTGGTCAAGACGACTTCCTCAAGGAGGCTAATGAGTACTTGGCCGAATCATGCCTTGCTTCTTAATGCCCTGTCCTCGTGACCTTCGACAATGCTGCGAGTAGTCTGCTAGCTGAAATCTCAATGTTGGAACGTAGAAGGTGGGAGGCTGCGGCGATGGAGCCATGACTGTTCACACCCTCCCCGAATCCAGTACGATCCAGTCGCACGTGGTGCTCCTCTCGTGCGACTCTCGAAAAAAAGGATCCCTCGACTTTGCCTCGTTCGTCTCAGGTTTCATTGCAATTGGCTACTAAGGAGCCAATATAACGAAGACGCGGTTAATCCGACGAGCGACTGGAAGCATGCGGCAAGTTGCAGCGCATCAACCACGCGCGCTGACGTCAGCTCAAATTTACGATTCATCCGGCGGTATCCGGAGATCACGGAAAGAAAGGGAAAGCGCGATCGGCATTCACTGTCGTTCGTCAGGAAGATAAGACTGAGATATCTATACTATAGCCCCTGGTAAATTTTCGAACTAACCTGTAAATATATTCAGTTTTGCTTAGAGACTCTTTGCACCGACAGATTGTCAGCCATTTAGTTATTAAGTTATTATAAACTAAATAAACTCGACTAGCCTCAGGTTGCATTTACATGTATGGCGCGTAACTGAAATCTTTGTTTCTACCGAGTATTTTTAACGTCTACCCGTAAAACACTGTTGCGATATCCACATCGATAGAATTCGAAAATGCTCTTCAGGAGTAAACGAAGTCGGTGGCGCTGCAGTCTTCCGTGCGATATTGGGAGTCGGTAGGTTGTCGTCGTTATTTTCAGCCGGTCAACGGGTTGTAACTGTGCTGCTTGTTGGTGAGACCAGAACCTACGTGGAGAATCAAAAATTAGTGATCGTCAAGCAGAGATGCTTTATGCGGCAGTCCCCACGATACGCACGTGCAGCGAGCATTCGAAGAAGAACGGCTGGAGATTTGAACTGTTCGATGGAAGTAGTTGGAAAAACATTCCGATTAGACTTTTCCGAAAATTTATCTAAGGATAATCTAAAATAACATAAAATTTGGAAATTGTCTAGTCAACTCAGGAGAATCACACGAGTAAGGAGGACCTTGGGGACATTGAAGGGGGGTGGTTCATTGTCCACGTTAGTACAGATAAATTCCTCAGAGGTATTATTTCATAAATTCATCACCGATGGTGCGACCAATAAATATTCAGTTTCGCGCATCAAAACCTATCGAACGATGAAAGATCTTTAAAATCGTCGGGAAATTGGCTCATAGACCGATCACGTCTCTAGCGAATCAGTCCCTAACTTTCTCTTTCGTCCTTCGCGCCTCCCTCTCTGTAATATTACTCTGGCGACGTCGCGAGACGCCAACTAGCGTCGTCCGTCTTTTCTCTCCTTTGTAGAAACAGGCTCAGCCCCCGTTCGCGTTCCCTTTCTATCTCGAAGCAACCAACGCACCAACGAGACCCTTCTCTGGGAGCTGGCATCACTATCATCAACGATGCAGTTGCTTTTCTCGAGTTGGCAATACATTTGACGTCTTTTCGTTTACACGTGCACCTGTCGCACAGCACAGATTAGCTTATACACGCGGATAACGCAAAACAGTAAAACTGTGTCATTACACAGTTTATTCAGTAACACAGTTGCCACTGTGAGTGAAATTCTTGCTACCAATCATTATCTATTGGTCCTGAATTACTAATTGTGCACCAGGTATTGCCCATATTCACTGTAAATCCTATAAGAGTTTATTTCCACTGTATATAAGCTATCAGTCGTAGCTAGTCAGTTGACTGGGTAGCACGGTTGACAAGCAGACGCTCGTTAAACTGGAATAATACAGTTCGATCTCTCTTTTGAGTCGCGCGGTTCATTGAGTTGTTTCAACTTGTACGGAACTAATTATGCAAATTAATAATTCGTAAACTCGATCGGAGTGGACTAGTGCCAATGTGAGATTCATATTGCCGCAGCAGTCGGCAATGTAATGCCAACCATGAAAAGCCCAAGACTATTTGGCAAATTCCACCCTTTTCCCCGTAGAATAAGAATCGTTTAAACGAACAGGAGTGAAAGAGAGCAGTGTCTATTACATTGGTGAGTATCTATGTGTCTTTTCTGCAGTGAATTTTCGCATCAAAGTTTGAAGATTTAAAAAAAACGCAATCCGGCCTATTCGGTATGACAATTGGATTGCACTGTGCCTAAATGACGTAAGAGAATTGCACCAATCCCTATGACGTAATTCTTCTTGACTCCTTCAGTTTCTTTCGGTTTCTGTCGATTATTGAGAATTCACTTGGACTCTCCATGATTCCTTCCAAGTTGACGTCGATTGATTTTACAAGCACTTGACTGCTTGGCTCCTCTCCGTCGACGCGCTTAGCAGAAACGTTGGGACGTCGGAACTCACGCTGTCCTTAAGTGCCTTCACTCGTTCCGTTTTATTTTTTCCGGCAACCCTCTATCGTCTATCCGAATGATCGACCCCCCCGCCCCATCTGATTGTGAGTAGTCACGACTGCCAACACACGCACAGACCCATGCACACAAATGCTGCTTGATAGCCCAGATACTTTCCTTGTTAATCGTAGATAAGCTTGACGTAACCTGACTCTTTAATTTTTGGAAACACAACTGTCGGCACACTGTCGGCAATTCAACCTGAAATTCTATTATATTAGAAGGTACGAATATAGCAATCGAAGCCTTAATCGGATGCAGGTGAAAATGCTCAGAGTCTTGGAACGTCCGAAGACGCATCGAGGACTCGTGGGATTCGGGATGCCAGGTAGTCGCGAAGGTCGCGTTGCGAGTGCAGAATTGGAATCCTTACTTCGAGACTATACATCATTCACTTTGAGTTTAGTCTTCCCTTCGTTGACGCGATGTATATTGATTTCTCTTTTTTCGAACAGCTTTCACTCTCGTTCACTCTCTCTCTTGCCGAAACGAGCCTCTCATGCACACAGTTTGGTGCCTATCAACTCTAATCGGTTCAGCGATTATGTTACGCTTGACGCTTTACCGTTTTCCTACTTTTAGCGCTAACAATAAGACATTTAAGAGTATTAATGCGGAGTAGGGATCGTTCGATGGTCTAGAGAGGAGGGCGAGGGGGTGGTGGTGGGGGTGGGAGGCGGAACGAAGATTCCCAAAATAAACGGCTTCGATCCCGAGCTGTTGCTATTCTCGGTGTCCTACTGCATTTCGAAAGTAATCGGTGGAACTGCGTGGGAGAATATGCCATGTGCTTACAGGTCATAGGTCACGGGGTTACGGGGTCAAGGTCTCCCAATCACAGGGAGCATGAGGTACCATTCGTTGGCCTCTGCGTCTCCAATTCGCGAAGAAAAAACGACATGCACTTTCCGATCAACGAAATTCATTTCTAAACAATTATTTTCCTTTCGCTGGTTATCCTCTCCAATGCCAGTTGGTTTATAACATTATTCGTCCTATACGGTTTTCTCCGGGACACGTTAGGTTCGGTTGCGCTCACGAGTCGATGAAATAGGTCCTCAAAGCCGTACAATTGGAGGAGGCTGCGAGCAGCGCGCCGTCCCGCAGGAAAAATTGATTTTGCTAAGAAGACGCGCGCGTGTGCGTAACGTGCCCTCCGTCACGTGCAGTTGGCAGACGGTAGCATGGCCGCGCCGTGACACAGCCAACTGTAAAATCTAATAATTGCTCCAGGAGCAGAGGAATTACGATATTCAGTTACTTTCTTCGAATGTCAGCAGTGGTGTACTGCATTGAATTGCACTGGATTTCATTGGATTGCAGTCGATTTCATTGCATGTACTCGTATATGGTGCTGGCTGGCTGCATCAGTCGCATTAATCGATTCGCCGTAGGAAGTGCACACTCGCTGAAAAATATCAAGAAAAACGAATAGGTACTGCTGCGTGCCAGTGAGTAACGATCAAGACCAATCAAGACGCAAGAGAGTCGGACGGGTGCGGGTGCGCGTGCGCGTGCGCGTGCGCGTCTCCACCGTCGCGACGTAACGAACGCACGCCGACTGCGTCGGCGTCCACATGCTTTGTTAGCCACTTACTTTGCGTTTGGAGATGAATGTTCCGAGTTTGAGGTCTATTGGCACTCGGACATCCCTCATGAATTTCACTTTCGTCATTGGATTTCTGTCGCAGACTTTTGCGCCTTTTCTAACCACAATGAACTTCATCCTTCCATTGTAAACGTATTCGCAATGTAGCCACAGTAACGTTTCGACGTATCACATGGTCGGCAAAGACTCGAGCAAAGACTGAAGTCACCAATCCCCTAAGATTCGATTAACTTTTTTTTTTCCACGACGGCTCCCGAGTCACTACTTGAAACAAGAAGGTACCTTGACCCATGTTTTACTACTTGCTTCTGTTTATCGAGAACTTGAGCAATTATAGGTTTTATTTTATATCTTTTAGATTCCTTTCCTTTACGTTTCGGCCCTGTTTCCCTTGCAACTCGATTTCCCACAAAACTTTGCTCGGTTATCTTCGGAAAAAAGTACATTGCACCGGACGCTGCTGGTCTTATGGCGCTATTCCCGAAGCGCCATTCATTTTCACTCGCGGCATAAAAGATTATGGGCTCATGGTCTTAATTGCCAACTTTCGGCTGAAAACAGGAAGTTGAGGAGATATAGTTGGTCAAACTGTAAGGCTAACTTCTTCCGATTAATTGCATGTATTTTAGGAAACTGAAGAATTGGCTCCTACGGACACGAACACTTCCCCTTTTCTGCAACGGACGAGTAATGCCTGAAGAAATTACAATTTCAGCCTAAATTCTGAACGGTAAAAGCGAGACTTTCCCTTAAATTTCTCACGATCGTGCTGCTATGTCACGATCCCTGTAAAACTCGGAATACCGGATCATCTTGGCATCTCTTACTATTTGAACTTCTAGAAATTCAATACTTAGTCAAAATGTAGAACATGCGTGGCGCTGTGCTAAAAAATAAAGTAGAAAAAGTGCAAAGAGGTAAAAAAAAGACATGATTTGCGATGCTCATCCAGAGATTGCAGCCTGCAGCTAGCAATTTACCAAAGATGTGATATCAGAAATGAGAAAAATATTAACGTTAGCGAAGGACTCTGAGTGCCAATGTGCCTCTCACTCTCGCAGACATATCTGGCCTCCAGCTACTTCAAAGAAATTACCACCAGACTTTGAAAATGGACGATAATCCAAAAGTGCTAGAATGCTGAACTACTGGAGGACAGGCGAACAGCAGTCTTCCAGCATGTCGAAAGTAATCTCGACTGTGGCGCTGCACGTGGAAGCACGCACACACGTGCGCCCCCCCTGCACGCACCTACTTCGTCCCGAAAGGAAGGATTCGCCGAAGGCTGGAAAATTCAAGGGATCCACTGGGCTGCTACAGCAATAATACGATATCCACAATTTTATTATTTCGCAGTTGGTTATTTCGGGAAAATCTCGGCTGACCGTCTGAATTTGATCTCTCTTGTACGTCTCTTCGTAAAGAATAAGAAAATGAAGGACGTGAGTCGAGGCAGAAGGTAAAGACGGACACCACGAGGACGGAGGCCCTCGTGTCGAGTTTACCCTTTTTCTTTCGATCGGCCATTCAGGAATTCTGTTTGAGAGGGAAACTATCGGAGTTTGTCCTTTGCCTATCTATCAGTGAGTGGGGCGTGTGTGAGTGTCAATATGGCGCGCCCACGAGGACAAACACGATTCAAGGCTTCGCCTCGCTTCTGTCAGCTTCCGAACCGCCAGCCGCCTGTTTGAGTGGAGAATGGCCGACGTTCGCCCTTAGACGCTCCATGTTCTGCACATTCTGCGACTGAAAGTCCTTCCCTGCCGATCAGCTTCTCGTGGGCAACAGCCAAGAACAGTCCTGAATCCCGAGAGGAGGTAAGCTTAAACGGAGGATGGCTGAATGATTGGCGAGAGATTGGACTCTTCCAAGGATGAGTGTGCCGGGAGTAAAATGAGGCGAGGTAACTGACAGAGACTGTTGCCGGCGCGAGCACGAGCAAGAGTTATTCCTTCCCGTTAATAATTGAGAGAGGCACCGTACTGAGAGAGGCCGATTATTCCTACTAAGGCTGGGTACGTTAAGCCAGTATAACAAATTAATGCTCAATCATAAAATCAGCCCACCTTTGCTCAGAGAAACTGGCGCGTTATCCGACAGACTGGATTGCGAAAACCCATTGTACTGGTGGCTGGTAAGTATAGGATTCCCTCTCAGCTTATCCAAGCAGCTATATCTTCGCTAGGAGTTAATTAAGATAAGTATTAGTAATTAGGAGCGTAGTTAGCCGCTGCTAAAGGACGGAAACGATGGATAGGAAGAAGGTATTCTGTGAATACAGAGTCTTGCCAGTTGAACAATTTCGCCTTTTGTGGTCTTAACGAATGGACGACTCTTTGCTGACGTAATTGGATTTGGTTCATCGGACGACTCGAAGATTTGCCAGTGACCTGCTGCGCTTCGTCGATCTGTATTTCCCTTCTGTTCCTTGAGCTACGCGTCCTCTGCCGACATCGGGCGCAACAGCTGCGACCTGTATAAACTGGGAAACAACCTGGGGAGGACGTCCTCGAGATTGGCCGTCTTCGCGAACCGCTCTCGAGCCGATCGCTTTTTGCTCCCGTGTCAGCGCGAAAGTGTCGGAGAGTTCAGGCAGCAGGACACTCGAATCATCGAAGCGTGGATTTTCGTAAGCGCAGCTCGGTGCCATCGGCCGATAAGGAGCAGCAGCAACAGCAGCGGAACTGGCGGTGCAACGAGCGTCGCTCTCGAGTCAAGTCCGACGCCACTATATACATATGTATGTAGACATCGTGACATCGATCACGTGACGTCGAGTGTCAACCTCGACCGATCAACCTTTCTCGCACGAGTGCACCTAAGACCTAACGGCTGTTATCGTTGACACAACTTCGTGTTCGACGTCGCTTCTATAAATCTACTTTACGTTATCACTTTCCACTTCCGCTTTCACCTATATTAACTTTCCGGCTTTCCTGAAAATTCACTCGCAACTGCGCGTCGATGCATTATGCGTTATGCGTTTGATCATTTTAATTTCAATAAACATGCTCGATTGTCTATATCTCTGTAGGAGCGTTAATTCCTTTCAAACTTTTCAACATTTTCTAGATTTATTTTAGAATTTTCGGTGCAATAACAAATAGCAGACACTGCTTGTAGACTCTCGAAGATCCGTATCTTTGTGGAAGTCTATCGAAGCTCTAAGAGAGCAGAAAAAATATAAACCAAGAGAGAAATAACTTGGGAAGGAGACTGATCTCTCTTTTCCCCTGCTCCTGCTTCCTTGATCTACGGAAGCCAGAAGCCATGACGGCCGGATGCTGCGTCAGGAGAAATCGAGATAAAACGATCGTTGCATAGCTGCTCTTCGTGCTGTTCCAAAGTAGGAAACTCGATAATCAGAGGGAATGCGCTGGGAAGGAGAGGATTAAAGTGAGGAAGAGCAAAGTTGATAAGACGAGAAGAACACAGGTGGCCGAGTGGTGCTCGAGTCGATGCTTGCGGATGGAATGGAGGTCCTCTTCCCGTGGGCGAATATCGACCCGAGTTTACCAACCAATACAGGAAAGTTAGGCCGCGGTTAGAACCCGTCGAACACGTGCACCGTGTACTCGTCGCGCTCCTACGATACTGTCGCAGTACAGTCTCTCTACTCCCACCCACTCCAAGGGAATTTAGCAATTTTACATAAAGGGATGGCGACGACATGAGAGAATATCTTGATAGTCTCAAAAAGTCTTTCTTCGATTCTCTCAAAACTCTCATAATCATAATTTTTTTATTTGCATTTAACGTTAATTAGATAATAGGACTACTTATTGTGCAAACTTCAACCCATTTACAATACTCCGAAGGCTCTCTCTGTCTCTCTCTCTCTCTCTCTCTCTCTCTCTCTCTATATACATATATAATCCATTCTCGATTTCCTTCATTTTTCGCTTGATCCAGCATCCGTGCGACGTGGAAGTCTCTGTAAATCTGCCCGGGAATCCATTAAATATTTCGAGTCGAAATTCGGAACGAGACTCCCGCAGAGATGTTAATTTTTCATCCCAGAAAGCACAGTTACGTATCTAAGCCCCCTCCCCCCCCCCCCGCACAATCGTGAATCTCAAACCGTATTTGACTTTGCTGCTCCTTCGAACAGTCTTCTCGAACTTCGGTTCGATCTTCGAAAATCTCTGACGTCACGTCAAATACCTGCAGCTCTTTCGTGCCACTACATTGAGAAACGGTACCAGTGCTAGCATAAGCTATTTATGGCACCGCCAGCTTTACATAAATCAGTGACGAAACAAAGGAGACGAGGCGAGAGAATAAAGTATGCAGAAAAGATTTCCTTTAATAAATACGTCAGTCCTTCGTCAAGCGATGCCTCATCGCGCTATAAGAAATCTTCCCGTAGGAAAAGACACATCGATTGCAAAGGAAGGCGATGCTATCGAGTTCATCGAAAAATGGATGTAGTTTGATTGGTGGCGTTGATTATGATCAATTCAAATGTAACGTGTCTATAGAGTTCGTGCTATCTATGGACGCGAGTTTATGAAAATGTTTTTAGCCAGAACTTTGTAAAATCCATCGAAAGCGTAAAGGTTGAGGAGAAAAAAGAAGCCGTGTCGGGACGTCGTTAAGGAATGAAACGTGAGAACGAGTTTCCTCGGAAGACGCTGCAGCTGCTGAAAGATGACGACGACCGTTCGAAGTTAACGATGGGTGCGATAAA
Source organism: Trachelus iudaicus (assembly GCA_030142595.1). Taxonomy (NCBI): domain Eukaryota; kingdom Metazoa; phylum Arthropoda; class Insecta; order Hymenoptera; family Cephidae; genus Trachelus; species Trachelus iudaicus. The sequence continues at coordinate 162,647 of JARQTH010000353.1, read as the reverse complement.
GCCGCTTTATAAACAGAGCATCCTCCACAGTGGGTTCAAGATTGTTGCAGAAAGCTGCCACGACGAACCATATAAACCATGCATCTGCACACTAGACTGTACCTACATGGCGCACAGAGTACATATATTCATAGCTGACTCAGTAAACGAACTACCAATGGAATATCAAGAATATCAGATGTATAAAAAAAAACATCAGGAATTGGTCTACAGGTATATTGATATACGTATAGGCATTTCTAATAAAAGAAGCTCTCCCTCGCACTCACTAATGCTTGAATAAAATTATGATCGGGCAACACCGAATACCCAATTTCCCGATATCTATAGCTTCGCCAATTGTACCAATTCCTGATAAATGCTCTGTTAAATAAGATTCGTCTCGAAAGTCAGCGGATCGTTGTAATTGAACTGCGTGGTTAGGGAGTCAGGCGCGCTAAGCTTGGTAAACGTAAAAGTGTCGACTCCAGCGCCGGCCCAGTAGCTACTATATCAGCGCTTATCGAGCAGTCGCTCTTATTTCTTTGGCAGAATTGGTCCGAAAAGAGGAAGACCAACTGCAAATCGATGGGCGCAAAAGCCAATCGAAGAACACGAGGAAAAGCTCAAATTTCGGATTAAACGTAACGAGTGTCGCAGGCACAAGTCGTGTGAAACAGGACGGCTAATTCAGCCTGCGAGTGGAGCGCCGCTGAAGGGAGTTCAGAGTTCCAGAGGAGGATAAGTTTTTCACGGGATCGATCGTAAACAGATTATTCGGATATTCTTGGTCGAGATATCATATTGTATATTGACTCGATACTCGTGATAATGGCAACGATGGCTCTGCGAAGAATCGGTGAAGGATCGATATGACCGGAAGTTACCTAGCACAGAGCAAGAGAGTTAAATTTCCGGTTATAATTGTACAGGAGCGCTGCGAGTGGATTCGTTCGACGCTCTCGAATCAAATTGACACGGAGCCTGTAGTTCCTTCTCGACTCCGTAGTCTTCGAATTAACGCGAGTTTCCCTCAATTGAGAAGAAAGGCATCTGAATTTCGTAATTTTCGAAGGAGAAGATTCAGGTCGTTTTCGGGTCAGACACGAGTCTTCTTCGAGCATGTGAAAACCCGCTGACCATTCGGTTTCAGAACAGCGGTCTACCTTTGAGATTCGAAGACAAATCGCAAATGCGAGCACCTCTCGAATTATCGGCAGCGACTCGGCGACCATCGTGGATGCTGATCATTTTAATCGCAAAACAAGACTCGGAACGCCGCAGGTCGAGCGATGGGAAGTTGAAGTTTTCGTAGTTGGAGAAATGGAAGAGATAATGGAAAGGATCGAAAATTCACGTGAGGAGGACTAAAGAAAACGGAATCTCCTCGGCTGTGCTCCGCAGTGACGCTCGGCTCTCTTGTGGCCTCATTTACTAATTATCCCCCTTGCTAATACTTGGCTATTCAGAAAACCGCCACTGACTTTTTTCAACAGCAATATCCCGCCAGCTATCAGTGGTGATTAGGCTCGCGGGATTATGGGCTAACTCGGCTAATCATTCTTTTTTATGCGATCCAAGCAGGACCGGCCCTGTCTCCTTCGTCGCAGAGAAATCAACTTAAGATCTGCGTATCTTAAATTCGGCCGACGTTGTTCAGATCTTCGATCCCCACACATTGTCTTGCACTCTGCACTCTGCCCTCTCTTGCGTATCTCCACTTAGGCAGGACGAATAAAGAAGAATACGCAGCCTCGTGAGCATTTGATTTGTAGATCTAAGGTGACATTGCGCAACGCACGACTTGGCAGTAGAATATCAAGGCATAATTCTGCGCCATTAGTTAATATCTAGGTCATAAAAGTGTCCAAATACGTTGAAACTCACTCTATTTTCGGAACTGTTGTTTTAGTCTTATACCTGCTTTTCGCAGTTTCTGTATTCCTTCGCAATTAATAATTGGCTTGTGGCATTGCGATCAGAAATAAGTTCAATTTTCCGTGAAATGAATTTGCAATTAAATAATCGAACAGCTAACTTTGATGTAAAATAGGAAGATCTTCTTGAGCACCGACAGAGCCAGCGACCGACCTCTGACCCTGCATTAAATCTTTATCTCGCTCGACTGAATCGATCCTGCTGGATACTACTCGATCGTAATCGTATTCTAATTATCGCCGTTTAATAACGTCAGATGTTTCTCGTCGCAAGGAAACCCCTCCTCTCCCTGGGAGCGTTAATCCTACCTAGCCCACATAGCCAACCTGGTGTAGTAGTTACAGCAAGGTTCAAGATCGTTTAACATATTATCTTTAATCCCTCGATGTTGCGGCCCAAAGACTGAGATATTGAGAACATTGAAAGATTGGTTTCAAATTGGAGAAACACAAACTCGATCTAAGAAACGTGCACCAGTGGGGTCTTGCATCCTATTATTGCAGCATCCAGCGCGAACCCTTCTAGCAAAAATACTAATATTAATAACTATATAAATATTACTAGTGACCCTCCGCCAACGTGACAATCTGATCCGCGAATTCAATGGAGTATGACGAGACTGCCGGTAATTACTTTTTTCCAAGTACTGGTACAAAGTATGTCCTGTGTCCTGAATCGCAGAGAAGTCCTGCCGTCGTTTGGGCTCAATGGAATATGAAAGGGATAATGAAAGTCTTTAAAAAATCAGTAGCTTAACTATTCTGTCTGAAAATAGAGAATATTTAAACGTCACGCAATCAGGAGGATTCCGCACGGACACGTATTCCATGGGTGCACCCGGCCTGTAAATTCAATACTTCCCAGATTCCATTGTTGATTCGTACTCGAATCAGTTCGACTCGCACATCGAGTACGCGCACTGCTGATTTCCTCGTTTCAATTCCCATTGCACTGCTTAAGACTTACTCGTCAAGACCTAATTACTTTCGGTTTTTTCCCTCATGTTCTTTTCCAACTATGATGACAAATGGAAGCACCTGCACACCTTTCGTCGGTTCAACTTTCCTCTCGCAGCAATGATAATATTTGTCCGGTTTGATGAGAAGTATTTTGAAAATTTCAAAAAATGATGTCCTATACCATACCCTGGAAATTCGCCGATAGTCATTTTCTGCCGCGAGTCAATCGGATTGCATCGATTTACGCTTGATCCAGTAAGTGCCAACGGATTGCTAGCGACGAAATATAACCTTAAAAATCTCGCAAACTTCGAATTTCACTTTCTTCTTTCTTTCTCCGCTATTAGCTCTGTGAGCAATTTGTTCGTCAAATGCTTGTATTTTATTCGGTAAAACACGTAGTGATAAGGCAGATCGAAGGACTGGAAAAAAAAAACGGAGAAAGGAAGGTGCTACGTTTGTTCAGAAGCTCCGGCCACCCCTGATCGGCATATCGAGAGGAAAAAAATGGTCTATTTATAAAAGAATACCAACCTCGCAACCCTTTGTTGTGATTCTATTTATTGCCTTCGGTTAATCGATCACTGCGTTAAATGTTAGCGGCAGTTTGTGCCTTATTCGTATATTCTGTATTATTAGCCATGGGTACACAATCTTAATTGAGCGGTCACGAGTCAGTAATGATTTTCCATTAAGTTCCGAGGAAGAGAAGAAGGAGCGAAAGGCGAAGCGGAAAGCAACGTAGGATCGTAATGGCTGCTTCGCTGCTCTCGTTAGAATCTGCCAAGTCGAATCGATTGCCATGCGAACGATTAACACCAAAAGCTCCGCGATACCGGCCCAATGAACTTTCTCCGGTTTCTTCTTTCGAGCCGGTTCCTTGTCCCTGCGGATGTTCTTCTACCGCTACAGTGACCTCTGCTTTCTCTCTTCCCTATTCGATTCCTCCGACATACGCTCACCAGCTTCTCCTCTTGGTCCGCTCGTAGCGATTGGCTCCTTCCTACCTTCGGGAATTCCTCTGCTAAGCCCTATTATAGGCTATGTCAGGAAGGCGGGATGGCAGGACGTAGGATCTCGTGCTAATACGCATTAGGTTTAAGAAATAAGAATAACCCTTCGTATTTTGTTACAAATGAAAGAAAGTCTATGATATTTATTAAACGTGCCCCACATCGGCTGGATCAACAAAATGATTCTTCCTTTCACGTATCACAACGGCGATGGACCACCACGCGTTCACCCACCCTCACTCGATCGAGCGCCTCGCGTTCTCTTTGCGAAGTTCACAATATGTCGCCTCTACGACCGTAATGTTGCCCCGGGTTCGCGTCCGCGTCGTTCGGTGGACGTGAATTCCGGGTCCGGTTGACGCAATTCCTCGTTATGCCCGGATACAGCTTCCTAAGCCTACTAAGTTCTACGCTGGTACTTTTTCGTCTCTCGACCTTTTGCACGACGTCGTACTCAGGTTCCCGGAGGCTACTGGCTTTTTCCTCGCTCGTGTATCTTTGTGCCCCTTTATTCGGCGTTGCCCAATCGCGTAATCGCCCGATTCTACGCACCAATCATAGCGTCGAGGTCTGCTAGCCAATCGCGTGCACAAATTCCTCGTCCGTTACGTCGTACGTGAACTATTAGAATCTTTATCACATTCGTTTCGTTTGTGCCATTTGGAAAATTACTTATTGAAATTGGGCCAGGGTCTGTTGGAACGGACGTAAAAAAATTCGTGGAAGAAGAGAAAGAAAAATAGAGGCAGCAGGAGCGATGCAGTAAGAACTGCCTTCCGTGATCTTGCTGATCCTTCTGATCTTTTTGCTATTGTTGTCGAAGATAGCAGAGCGCGGTTGCGTACGGGTAACAAATGAAACAAAGAGTAGTAATAAAGGAGAAAGAAGAAGAATTAAGGAATGGGAAAGTAGCCGCAGGCAAGAGGAGATAGGACGTACGGGTACTATAGGTACCAGTCTGACACTGCTGAAGCACTGACGAGGCATACGGTTCCGCACTGTGAATGAGCTGGGAAGAGAGTAGGAATGCCGCGAGTGAAGAAGCTGCCTGAAAGTATCGATAGTCGTTCGTTCCTCTAAGCGCTGGCGCTGGCGTTTCCATTGGCGTCCACGTAAACTTTGGCCCGTGACAAAGTGGGCCACGGGAGTTCGCTGGCTGCCCGTTCAAACGGTAGAATCTCTTGAGTCGTCGACGTTTAATGCAGAGATACCGTAATTAAGAAAGTGAATGTAAAGGTCGTTTGTCCTTCTCTGTTTCAGGTAGAACTGCTTTGCCCTCGTGGGGGGTATGCCCGTGTATGTCTCCTCGCTATTCTTCCCTTTGTATCCCGAGAATGATTGGACCGTAGCTCACCCGCCACCTTTATTCGGCCGCAATGTCTCCCTCTAAGCCTTCAGCATTCGAATTCGATCGTAAGTGCCTGGAATACTTTTGCAAGGGGCTGCACGTCCAATTCGACGCACGTCTTTAGCGATGACGCATACCAGCAGTAGCCATTTACAGAGGAGTCCGCGAGACTCGAAAGGATAGATTCGGGGCTGGATAGGAGCTGGAACCACCTTGCAGCTATAGCGCCTAGGCTGGCTGCTACGATCGCCGCCGTTTGGACCGGCGCTGCCAGCAGCGGCTCATATTTAGCTGCACACTTTTAGAAGAGCAAATGCTCTTTACGTAGCTCGGAATCGCTGCGGAGGAGTAGTTGGAGGCTATTTATAGAAGGGACGAACTATATATAGAACGCTCGGGCTATAGATAGCCTGGCTGCGCCCTTCCTTTCCAGTCTCTACAGCGGCGCACCCCAACGCAGTCGGTATAACCAACGTAACCAACGTAACCACCGTAACCACCATACCAGCCAGGCTGCGCGCTGACTGCGCTGGCTCTGCTGCTTGCGTCTCTCGGCCGTGATGGAGGTTCAATGAAACCAGGCCAGCATCCCCTCTCGAGTTGCTCTCCGTGACTCCTTTTACATGAAATACATCCCCATTGAGGCATTAAAGTACATGCACACAGAGCGAGCATTTTACTCTGCTCGGGTTCCCTGGTTTCCCTCTGAAAACTACGAGGCAGCAGCTAACCGTACGGCTTTTATTCCCTACTCTTGACATACAAATCATTTGGTAGCATCTACTGTTATCTGCAGACTAGTAACTAAGCCATATGATAATTAAAATTCTTCAAAAACCCTTCGTCTTTCCTTCCTTTTTCTTTTGCAAGAAAAGAAGCTCCTCTCCCTGTCTGATTGTTTACCCAGCGTTATCACTAGTTACGTACGTGGAATTGTATGGGCGCACGCTGCCCTTCCATCCCTGTGCGAACAGTCAGGTCGCATTTCGAAAATCCAATTTCCATCGAAGTAGATCGAGTTTATACGCACGTCTGCCCCCATCTCCCCATCACCGCATCTCTCTCCATAGCCCGTCTAACCGCAAACCCTAATTATTTAGAACGTTGATGCAATTATCTACTAGAGTCGATGACTCAACGGCAAGTAACGATCAGTGTTCTCTCGGTGTTCTTCGTCGCTTCTCTTTAATAATCCTCTCCTCTCCTCTCCTCTCCTCTCCTTGCTTATGAAGATCTTTACAATGATTCCGGTTAAAAGCTGGAATTCACTTTTAAAGGATTTCATCGTGATCCAAAGAGATATTTTAAAAATAGAATTTTCAGATTACGGCTGGTAAGTAATGGCCGATATAAAATGATAGAGCCTCCTCCCGCGTAAGCTGCGCTAGCGCTTAACGAGTCCTGCAGGAAAACGACCAGCGGGGGAAATTAAATATCCGTGGACGGGAGAAAACTCACGGCCTTTCCTTAACGAGATATAAAAAGGATTTCTCGATGCGGAGGCTGAGAGCGAAACATTCTCTTGCCTCCCCGGAAGAGGAGAGCCAGAAGTCGCAATGACAATCAGGAGACTCAAGGACGCGTACGTGTGGTCGTGATTCGATTAAAAAGGCTAGAGTCCTGCGATTCTTTGGAAATTAGTAAATTGAGAAAAATGAACATTAAATATGATTTCGTAGAAATTAAATTTTTAGGCTCACCTGTTGAATCTAAGCGATGTCTCGCGAAGGTCGAGAACTCGAAAAGCGAACTTCTCAAGGCGAATATGTTCCTCCTGTGGTGAAGCACAACGTGCTGCATTGCGGAATACATTATTCGTCCGTTCGTCGGTGTCTTTCGTATTTCGTATAATTCATAGTTTCCGTTGCACAATTTGCACCCAGTAATTTCCGTGTGCCTCGCAAAAACGTCGTCGCAACTCTCTCTTCTCCAGCTTGTCAATTTTTACAAAAATTCTTCATCTTTTCATTATTTTCTCTAAAGCAAATAACGAGTCCGCGACGCACCATGAACCCCTATAAGTACAAAACGACGAAGAATAGGAAGTTCTCGAATTCCTACTCGAGCCTCTCTTCCATTGGCTAAAAAAGAGATTTCCCTAAGGCTGACCCGTTGTCGTCGTCATTGCTGCCGACTGTGTTGCCCGGCAAGGGGAGATTTCGTTTGGAGAAACTATGGCGAAGAGTGAAGGTGCGCGGATGAGGGCGTAGATGAGGCAGTGGATGAGCGCTAGGAGGAAGAGGCAGAAGGAAGCTGGAGTAGGGGAGTAGGGGAGTAGGGGAGTAGGGGGTTAGGGAGGCCATGGCCCATTTTCACGCAGTGACGTCAAGCTGGATTCGCGTCACTGGATCCCGCAAGTGTGTTAAGTTTCAGTATAGAGACGCGAAGGGGTGATCAACGTTTGAACGTTCATGAAGCTTCGAGGCGGAGCAAACTCGATTGAACCGAAGTGAACTGCCGAACCGAGAACTCTTACGGTCGCAGCACCTGAGCACGCCGCTCTCTTCGCTCTCTCTTCGCTCTCTCTCTCTCTCTCTCTCTCCGACCTCTCGACCTTAACGACGTTCATCCCTCGGCCCGAGTCGGTCGTCTCTCGAGCATTCACACACGGCGTATCGCTGCGATAATCCGAGACGTTCTCCTACGAAATCGAATGGTCTCCGCGATGATCCTGACGCGAAGGATCGAGCAGTGCCACTTGGGCGCACTCATCGGCAGATGAGTTACGTGTGCGCCCAGACTAACTAGGCCTAAACGCTTTATCTCAATTAGACTTAATGACTAATTTCGGAGAGTAGTTATGGCCGAGGGCCCTCGGCAGTCACGAAGCTATAACCAAAATACATCCTTGACTCGATAGGACGGCGAGACTCGATAGTCGATAAAGGTGGAAGATCGATTAATCTTAATGACGAAGGATGCGCGTATCGAACGATAAATTCGAAAGTGCTGGACATCGATCGAGTCCCAAGACGACACACGGGGCGCGCCGTTATCTCGAAACGTTCTCGACGCACCGGCAGCCCCTGACCACCAATTCCCATTTTCTCGCGCCTGCTTCGCAGATGCCAGCTCGACGTCGCCGACGGCGACACCTGTTGGCTCGGTCGAAGGGACGTAGATTCTCGACGATCGTGTCTCGCTGCCAGCAAAAGTTTGCTGGATCCTCTCCTGGGCCAGCGCACTTCCCTCGAAGGCAGTGGCCCTATTACGTGAAATTGGTTCATTAGCTTCCATATCAGTCGGCTATATTTGGTTGGATGTTGTTGTCTGGAGAAAGGTTGGAGGACGACGCGGCGCCTGACGTCTCTTCACCTCTGGCCAATCGATAGAACGTTGCTATACGGTGGACCACGGCAGCCCATGCCACTCCCCCCTCCCCTCCGCCCCCCATTAACGATGCCATTAATCATTGGTTGGTTTAACCAGAATGGGTCAAGACAGCTTCGAATGGCTGCGAGTTGGTCTCGCAATTAGTTACCCTTAACATTTACTCAACAAAAAGCTCAAGTTTTAGTTATTTTTCGTTGACGTGGCTGAATGCCATAAGAGCAAACTTAAATGTCTAGATATCGCAAACTTACTCTCGAATTACGCGCCATAAGATTTATATCTTCTCGCCTGGATCACTTTGACGGGCCACTTATAAGGTGGTCCAAAGTTGCGTGCAGCTATGTGCATCTGCAGCTCACGATTAAACTTCCCATTGAGGATTCGTCGGTTTAGCCAATGATCCTTTTACAGCCTTTTTAAACCTTCTGTCGCAACGATTGCATTGCAGGCGTTTAAATCGCTTCGAAAGAGTCGCTGACATTCGACGATTTCTTCCTTCCATCTATCCGTCCACATCCGCAGAGATAAGCACTGCCGGCCAAAAACTAAACTACTTGCCATCAACAGTGAAAGACGCTGGATCCGTAAAACCACCAATAAATCGATAATTACTTGCCGCTCTCATCCTCATCCACGGGCGCAGCAGTATGACTTAAGAAAGAACGAGGCTGGATAATTTTAGATAGACGTTTGGCCAACGTTATTTCAACATAAATTGCGATGCTACCCGATACCTGGAATCGTAAATGAAAAATGGATATAAAAGTTGGTTGGGCAGGCGCAGCAAACGATTGATGGAGCCCTGACATATTAGGCCGGATTAGCCGTCACTTTGAAAGATGTAAGATACCAGCAGATGTTCTAGATACGTTAAATACGACTGACCCTTATAATCCTCCGTACATTTTGAATCTATAGCCCCTCTTGGTCGAGCCTGTATTCGAAAGACACAACCCGTAATTTGCAGATTGGCGGAGACGCATTGGATGAGCTTGCTGCGCGCCTGCCTCTGGTCATTAAATGACGTGTTCGTAACGCAAGTTTACTGTCAAAATCCCCTGCAAGATCTCTCCTCCCCCTCCCTCCCTCTCCACTCTCTCACACCCGTAATCCTAAGATGCTAGATATACTTAGGGTACGGGCTACGAGATGTACCGCAAGAAGATTCTTCTAAGATTGTTATATTTCCTGATTGCTAATCGACCCTCGCTTCGCTCTGCTTTCAGTGAACGCCAAGGAGCGCCGCGCTACGCTAAGGAATGGAGGGCACGTGGCAGTGGGAGCAGCGAAAGCACTGCCATATCATTCTGCCGAAACCTTTGTCGACGGCAAAGGACATCGACGAACAGGCTGCAGGTTAATCTTTCACTCTAACACTGCTACTACTACTACGTCATATTTTCCCCTTCTGACGTTACCTGTATCAATAAAATAATCCTGATGCGTTACAGGTGAACGAAGGTGGCTCGGCGAAGACGCTCGCGAGGAACAGGAGGACAGCGTGAAGAGGAGCCGCGAGCCGGGGCTGTGATAGCCGGAGCCGAAGTACCATCTTCTAATCGAAATCGGGTTAGGAGGAAGGAGTGGAAGCACAGTCAGGTCAGAAGGCAGGACGACAGAAAAAAAAGAAAGGGTGTCAGGTAGAGACAGAGGGGGGCGCCATGGGCCCAGCAGCCAACCCCGTAATTCTCTGAGCGATGCAAGCAGTTAGGGCCGAGGCCCTGCTAGTGAGCATGTGGCTCACTAGAGAATGAAGAAGCAAAACGTCCGGACCCTATCGTTGATCGTCTGCACGTTCACCTACCTCCTCGTTGGCGCTGCAGTTTTCGACGCCCTCGAGTCCGAGACGGAAAAACGACGCTGGGAAGCATTAGATGGTAAAGATCCTCCCAATGGCGGTTGACGTGTCATCGGCATGCGCCCACCCCACGTCCTTTCAGATGTAGATTAGGATATTGCGGCTGACGAAAGATCCTTCGGTGAAAAATTGAATTAATCCAGCGACTCGCTTTACCGAGGCAAATGTCCAAATCAGCCAACCACGGGATCACCGGGAGACTCGATCTGTTATCTTCGCCAAGGGCCACTGATTCCCAGGCATTCTTGATGCCCATCAATATGATTTATACATTAGCTCTCTTGCATGTCCGTCAAAGTGTCGATACTGCCACAAGTATAGTTTCTGATAAAAACATTAATGCACAATAATTTCCTGAATTGATCAGAATTTTTCGTGTAGACGTAAATATTTCATCGACCGATGCATGCTACGAATAACCAAAGTTTCTTTCTCTACATCGTTCGTATCGCCATTTGTGCCCGCAGCTATAGAGAAAATGGTGATACGCAAGTATAACATAAGCGAGGACGACTTCAAGGTCATGGAGACGGTTGTGCAGAAGACGGAGCCGCACAAGGCCGGGCAGCAATGGAAATTCGCTGGAGCTTTCTACTACGCCACGACGGTCCTCACGACTATCGGTAACGTCTCGGCTCTATTTAATCTCACAGTGGCTTCACTTTGCATTACTCAAGCGTGCACGTCGTCATTCCACTTATTCCTTTTCCAATCTCGTTAAATATGAATTTTCACGAGAATCTCCTTTAAACAGCCTTTCGATTCATAGCGAGATAGTCTCTTGTCGCGTGATACTGGTTAGCCGACACGAAGAAAGACTCGAAATGGTCTTGCTTGTTCACAGGATACGGACACTCGACGCCGAATACCATAGGCGGAAAACTGTTCACCATGTGCTACGCCATGGTCGGAATACCACTGGGTCTCGTAATGTTCCAGAGCATTGGAGAGCGACTCAACAAATTCTCTTCGGTCGTCATACAAAACGTTAAACGGCTCTTGCACTGCAAGGATGTCCAAGTAGGTTTCAATTACGATCTGACAGTCCTGATAGCACCGACGCATCCCGATGACGTCATTCGAATGTCTTGAACTTAGGGCACCTCGAAAACGTTCTCAACGTCCAGTGCGTTAGTTTTTTTTTTTTCTGATTGCACCTCTCTACTCCCGTTTTCGCGTTCTTTTTCCAACCACAGGAAAGCGCATTAGCTTTCCTCCTCCGAATGGTCGAGGCCACAGCAAGGCTTGTAAATTCGTGTTGTCTTTGATAATCGGTGTTCGATCAGTGAGAGGTCGCTCAAAAAGACTTCTTAAAGACGTTTTTCCAACGTGCGTGCTAACAGGGAGTGTAAACGGGAACGAAAGGTGACCTTTGACTGTCGAGTATCCTACCTGAGCCCTAAGCCTAACTCGATGTCCAATGCAGGCCTCGGAGATGAACCTAATTTGCGTGGTGACGACACTTTCGAGTCTGACGATCGCCGGCGGCGCCGCCGCGTTCTCCAGGTACGAGGGCTGGTCTTACTTTGACTCTGTCTACTACTGCTTCATCACCCTGACGACCATCGGATTCGGCGACATGGTCGCTCTACAGAAAGACAACGCTCTTGACAACAAACCCGAGTACGTCATGTTCGCTCTGATCTTCATCCTCTTTGGGTTGGCAATTGTCGCGGCCTCGCTGAACTTACTCGTCCTGAGATTCGTCACGATGAACACGGAGGACGAACGCCGAGACGAAGCCGAAGCTCTGCAGGTAAGTGTTTACAAGGAAGACGAACTATAGGCCAGTTACGAGTATAGTCGCGATCAGAGCCACACACTTAACGAGTACTTGCAACTTGCATCTCGGAGGAAAGTCCTTAGTGCGATAACAATGAAAAAAAAAAAAAAAAATAAAAATAAAGGATAGCTGGACAGTAGCGGTTGGTAGCCGTGTACTGGCGAGAGAGTCTGCAATGTCGGATGGATCGATTTCAGGCGGCCCAGGGAGCAGTGCGTCTCGAGGGCGACGTGATCACGGCGAATGGCTCGATACTTTCGGGTCAGGTCGGGACTCAGGGCGACACCATCTCGCTCGACGACAACCAGTCGGTCTGCAGCTGCCGTTGCAGCAGCTTGTACAAGAAACGACGGAGACCGCGCTTTACGGTTCGTCGTTCGCCCGGCAAGATCTCTCACCTCCTTCCGATGCAGCAACTGCCGGTCCTAAGTCTACGAACCGAACTACGTCCCCCGGTCCTCGCACCCCTCCTCCAACTTCCGCCGTTACATCAGCATCGTGCCAGCATCTGACGCTGCCCGTCAGCCCGAACACTGCCCACACCTTCCCTTCCTCCGGAGCTGCAATTTACGCAATCCACCCAATCAACGCAATCTTCAATCTGCAATCTGGAATACTCTGAACATCCGGAATACTTACAATATACGGAATTTCGAATCCATTGCTATCGTCGCAGTTCCATCTAGTAGTACGAGATATCAAATTATCTTTCTTCCGGCATAAGCAGAATATTTCAAGATCATCGGGCGACCATCATTTTCTATCGTTCCTTCGTACTCTTCTTTGTTCCGTATTTGTCTTTTTTCTTTTTTTCTTTTTTTCTTTTTTTCTTTTACGTTTTACTGAAATCCAAAGGAAATTCGAGCGAAATTCGCCGCTGGTCGAAGAGAACTCACTCGCGCCACGACACGTGTTTCGAATTTTCGCCTTTCCCTTTTCGTTTCATTAGTGAAAAAAGCAAAAAGGAAGAAAAAACATTAAAGCTTCATCGTAAAGAGGAAAGTCGGGTGAGATACGAAATTGAAAAAATTTAATTTCCATTGCAATCAGCAAACTAAATGATATTTATTTCTCTTCGACCCGTGAATCCCAGATGCGGCAGCATCGTCGATGTACATATACATATACACCGCACTCTATAGGTATTTCGTTGGACGAGTGAGGGCGTGAAATACAAGCTCCGAAAAAGTCGCCAAGAGGTCGCTGAATTCCCAGTGCCCTATCGGGATTCCTGCTCGGTCTCTTAGGTCTATATTTTGAATCGGAATGAGATGAACGTGCGATACAACCTAGAGCCATGGACGACGTTTCATGCTGAGGGAGACAACCGCAGGTTGTTACGGTTCTCTCGATTTCTAGGAAATAGAAATAGAGCAAAACGATGGGGAATTAGCGACATCGGTAGGAAAAAGGAAAAACCTTGATATTCGTGTACAAAATGGTGTGCGAGTGACCATGTGTTCCGTAGCACAAGAGAAGCAAAAAGGAAAAAAAAAAAGAAGATATTTCTATCTATATCCAAACTGATAAGTAAAAACTTTTTAATTAACAAAAACATTTTACAATTTGTATATATGAAGTATATAGTTACATGTACGATGATTAGGGACTTTGACTCACGGTGTTTCAACTTACCATGTGTATAATATACCTATGTCTCTGCGAGACATATTATATACGTATGCAAGAAAAAAAAAAAAGGATTGACATTCTCGATTTTCCACTTCTTAAATTTTAAGAAAATTTTGATTGTTAACAATCGTAGCGGGCGAGTGTAAAAGGAGAAATATGTAGGAGCTACCATAGATACTTTATCAACGTTAACGAACGTGGAGCAGGACGTCGCGGCCAGGAAAGACTCCGCCAGCCAGTCCTCCAGTACTCCTTCTTCCGTGCCGGCCCTTTCGATCCCACATCCACGTGATTTCGAGCTCACTCGTTCCTCTGCGTGGCTATGGTGATAACGGAGAGGCGAGGAGGGTAACGCCCAGAAGACACGATAAGACCTCGCGATTATACGTATAATCGAAATAACTGAAAGCGCAGATCGCAGCCATCCCGGCCGCACGTCCCCCCCCAAAGAGATAGGACGGACCCACCCGCCACGTGTTAATTACGCATTTAAATTGAGACAAAGAGAAAGAAGCGATACCGACTGGACCTTCCTTATTATTAAAGAAAGGTACATTGTAATATATTAGAATAAGGAGTTCGAGAGTCGCGTATCGGCCAGGAGGAGAATTTTCCATAATCTAGAATAAGGGAATTGCGAAGATTCGAATAGTCAACGAGAAACTGCGGACAATAGGGAATGCGTTTAAAAATATTATCTATTCTCCACCTTCTACTTTGTTTTATCCTTCTCCATCCATTCCCTGGCCTTTAATACATCGAGACATACAATTTTACAGCAATGATAATGACAATGAATTAAGATCATCCGTTTACTATGCAAGCAGAGCACTATGGACAATACTTTAAGTTCATTTCTTGTCGTTTTTTCATCTTTTCGGTACTGGGTACTGGACCGTCCCCAATTCTCTACCACTAGATTTCCTTGGACGTTCCGTTTGACACTCTCGTCTGCTCCCGTCCGCTCGAAAATTCTACAAGTAAACTGCCACAAGGCTTTACGCGTGCTCTCCGCGCTGGGCGCTGGACCAACGAGAATCGAGCGCTCAGCCGGATAACGACTCGCTGCGCGCTGCGACACTGTCTGCTGCGTCATCAGGAGTCCCGATTAGGAAGAAATCTGCATTATCCCTCGAGCGGAGCGAAGGATTTCTATTGCGACTTGAAATTAGGCCCGTAAGATCGTACGCCGCTGGAGGAGCAATCGCGGTCCGTTCGATCTCGGGGTACTTGTGTGTGTGTGTGTGCTCGGCGACCGAAAGTCCAAGTGTCGAGGCGCACAGGGCAGTAGGTTACCCATCTGTACCCACCTCGAATGTCTCGAATACAAGACGAAAGTGATAATTGATAAATGCAAGTGTTTACTTCGATTGGTTGTTTTCTTGCATGCGCATGTCGAACGCGCATATTTTCAGAGACAGAGCTGATACTGGCTAATTGTTAGATGCAGAGAAAGAATGGCGGGACGCCGGAGACGGCGACATTCGTGAGATTCGCGACTGATCTTCCCAACTAGATAGGAAAACGGCTGCGCTCGCGTTTCATTAGTTTTAGGAGCGTCGATGCGTAGGTGCGTAGGTGCGTAGGTGCGTAGGTGCGATTTCTAAGAATGTATGGCTGTGTGCCCGGACTGCGCTTCGAGATAATTTGCATTATTGCGACATTGCTGCTTACCAGTATAAATGGCTATAACGTTAAATGCAACAGAATTAATGAATAACTAATCGATAATAAGTGTAACGGCACCGAATTAACGGTATACTTGTCGTAACAATTTTGTTATTAATTGTACGATAATTGTAATATAGATTCCTTCAAAAGTAATACGCAAGTTATATTGCCCGCACCAGTAGCTCGGGGAAGATTACGGATGTCGAAGACATCCATGAGGACCGAGGAACGTAGTCCTGAACTTCCTCGAGAGAATCCAAAGGGACCTCTCCTTGCATAAGAGATTATTAAGAAGAAGACTAATGAGGCAATGGCGATACCAGCCTGTTGTGTATGGATGCCTGCGTGTTTCCGATAATGTGGAGCTGCGAGAATGAGAGAGAGAGAGAGAGATCAGACGCGGTAGGACAAAGAGACGAAGGCCGAAGGGAGAAACTGACAAATTAAGATATCGCCCAGAGAGCCAAATATAATCTGTGAAGTAAACGCATTCATTAAAATTCCTGTAACATTGCGTTTTATTTTGCATTGTCGATTGATGTTTCGTCGTTAAGCTGATTAAAACAATTGATCAATGTGGCGTAACGTTCTCCAGCTGGTATAAATCTTGCGGAGATGTCGAATAACTCTAGCTTTACAGTGCCAATGAGCCGAGAGAGAGAGAGAGAGAGAGAGAGAGAGATTCACAAAGGACGCTGTTAGAGTCTGTCTCCAGCGACGTTAAATGCTAAGCAACCATGAGATTAAAACTTCCCGTATTTTTAAATTTGTATTAGTAGATTCAGACACAGTAACACTGTAACGATACATCGTACGAATATAAAGAATAATATTTGTAATAAATGTGTATAAGTTAATGAACACGATAAAACGGGAACGGGGGGTCGAAGGGTGAGGTGGAGTGGGGGGGCGGGTAGGGCGGGCTGGGTTCACTCGAGGAGGAAATGGACAACAATTTTGCTATTATACTTATAGACCTTACGATTATAGTTACGAATTTAAAAGATTATTTAATCGATTAATTGACAAAACAATTACATTCGAGCATCGAAGCAATGCATTCAATGCATTCAATGCAGTCAATGCAGTCAATGCAGTCAATGCAGCCATTGTCTTGAGAGAAAGAAAGAGAGAAATTGCTGTGAATCTGTGACACGCGTTGTCAGAGCAAAATGATGAAACGAAAGTTTTTCCTTCGCATCGAAAGCTTAGGGGCATTCGATTGGCGAGCTAAAAACTGTCACAAGAAGCTTTCCCGTCTATTTGTAAACGATCATCAGACACTTCGCAGACGTTACTCATCAGACTAACGCTATTCAGAGCGAAGAAAATGAAATATCGCCTAGGACCAAATATTTTTTTTTATATAGTCGGTCCACGAGTAAATGCCTTGGAGATGTCATCTTTCTAAGAATTTCAATAAAAAAGAATCTCGTAAAATGTCACATTTGACTCGTCGATTGACTATAGGTTAGAGTTCCAATAAGAGAAAAAAAAAATAAAAGCGGAAGGGCGAGTCAAGGTAGGAGAGTGGGAGGAAGCGAGTGTGTGGTCCTGGATGGGGGACTCAACCAGACAGCGATTTCATGAAGGTTATGTTGTATTGCAGGAGTTACGGAAGAGTAGACGCAAACGGTAGCAAAGAGAGACAAAGAGCGAGAGAGAGAGAGAGAGAGAGAGAGAGAGAGAGAGAGAGAGAGAGAGAGGGGGGGGGGGTGAATTACCAGATGGAAGTATAGAAAGTGTAGTGCGAACAGAAAAAAAAGAGCGTCGGGACGCGGAATTACAAGAAAAGAAAAGGAATGAAAGAACGAAGGAAAGACGATACCACATATCTCTTATTTTCAATGTATTAACATAAAGATATTGGGAAGCGAATGTGAAACCTCACGATCGCTTCTCAGGATCGCTGAAGCAAGACGCCCGTTTCCTTCATAGGGCGTCACGGCGTCCCGGAACAAGGGCGTTCAACGATAAACTGCGTACTGTGATCGAAATTGGTTCCCAAATCTGCCTGCACACACCGCCATATGTATTGACCTTTAATTGAATCGTGATTTGTAAATTACTATGAACTTCCTAATTATATGCTGGTATATGATAATACTTGTGTTCTGCCACAATAAAGCAGTTTTTTTAACTAAACTTTTTCGAGTTTCTTGCCGCTACATATTTCAGCTCTTCCTCGGCTCCTGATAGCCGAAGGTTCGAGCTCGCTGCGCCATTGCAAGCAGCTAATCGTTGCTACGCCAGTTGCATCCACTTCGGAGCCGCTTTAGGACGCTTTACGCCGAGAAAGGACGACGTGAAACGGCGAGGCCAAAGAAGCGAGAAGAGAGATCTGCACGCAAGGTAGAATCGAGTAGAAGCTACACCGAATTATCATTCAGCAATTATTTATTATGCCTGTCTCTTTTTGTAATAAATAATTAAAATCTTCGACTACCATTACTTTACGTTTCTAATTTTAGTTTGTATTAAAACCATCAAATTATAGCTTGCAATAAAATTACCATTGACGCTTTTCCAACGAGTTGAACAAAGATATTTTCTTACATATTTTGTGATAGAAAAAAGGAAGTACAAAAGAGTTACCAGAAGATATGTGGTGATGCTTTGTCGCAACAAATCCATCGACCAGCATGAAAATCATTAGACACTTGATGCTTAAGGAAATAAATATTGAGAAAGCCAAAAGCGCGCACTTTCAGACATTCTTCTGCAGTTATGACACATAATGATTCTACGTGAGTATCTTTGACAATGTGAAGATACGTAGGTTGTTGAATTGCGAGACAATGGTCATCGGAATAGAGTAAAGAGAGTAAAGAGACAGTTCGGCCATCTCGTCGTTTCGTGCAACGCCAAGCATCTAATCATATTACGCGAATCTGTTTTCAAAATCGCTCAACCATTCCACGGAAATAGATACTCGACGATATTCGTTTTGTCATTTTATGTCACGGTCTATGCAGAGTCTTAGCGTGATTTGCTCGATCTTAGGTTAAAATGTTTTCGATTTGCTTTTTCCTGACATGTCCTATCGCTCTTTAGGTATCATAAGAAGTCACAGTATATAGGATAGGATGATCGTATGCTCGAGCGGCACAGTGTAACCTTCGTGACCGGTCAAAATGATGCCTTTCTCTTTCACTCTTTCGCTCTTTCGCTCTCACTCGACCGGCTACGAAGCACCGATCTGCACTGATCCACACGATCCGCGCCGTGTATTCTCCCGCGCGGATGCGACGAGAGGAAGATGTCTGGTCAGAATCCTGAAAACCGATTGGTCGAGCAGCGTCGCATCAGCATCTCGACCAATCAAAAGGATGACCGTGCCGGGGCACAAGCTGTTTGCCGGATGAGCATAAACGAGGAATGCATTGTCACATTTGTATTCTCCCGGCCATACTCGAGCTACGAGCCTTCAGGGCCCCGTACCTCAAGAGTCGCGGCGTTACTTTGGTCACCTGTAGTCACTGTCTCGTGCTAATTCAAAAGTAGGAGCTAAAATCCAACTGCTTCATGCACTCCAACATGATTCCTAACGATACTCTTCTGTGTTGTTTAATACGGTAATACGTTTAACCCAGCCAAAATAGAAGATATTACGAGGATCCCTTGTTTACCCGGGGAACTCGAGTCATTGTCACCTTTATAATTTGATAAGAGGTGATTTTTACGGATGGTAGCTAGAGTTTACCGTGCTTAAATCTACATATATCTATGGGTTTATAAAGCGTAAGTTCATTTGGTATACGTTGTACGAATATTAATTTCTGCACTCTTACTTGTGTATTATTTTTCCAATTAAGTACAACTTGATCAGCATGATGTTTGATTTTTCCTGCTGTATGGCGAAAAAGAGAAGGCAGGATATTTAGTAAAGAGCGATTCGTAAGACGAGAAATGAAAAAGCTAAGAGTAATAAGGATGCTTGCTGAAAGTAGCGCGACTTGAAGTTTCGATAAAGACTTGGTTCGCACCTGATGCGTAAAGGCGGTTGGCGTCGGCTGGCTTCGCAGTGCACGCCCGATCGATACGCGGACCCAAGCCGACGGCGGACGGAAAAACCCGAAGACGCTCGAGTATGGCCGAGACTACCCGAAGCGGTGTGAACGAACGACGCGCACCGAACGACGCGGGGTCTTCTCCGGCTTGGGTGAAACAGCGTACGCGTCCACGGGCGCGGCTTGCGTCTCGAACTGGCGTTTTACATGGGAAAATGTCCTCCCTTGATTATCTGGATTTGTGCCGGCTGTGTCTTGTGAAAGATCGTGTCTCCGTGCCGATTTTTGAGGGGGAAGGTGACGTTCGACAGATATTCCTCAAAATCGCTGCCTGTCTGCCGGTCAAGGTAAGCCAACTACGCCGTCGTTCGAAGCCGTCGGCCATTTTGAGAAGCTCTCTTCCACTACGGACTTATCATGAAACTTTTTAACCTCCCTATAGTCCAGAGAGTCGATTACGTGGCCTGTCTCTGTAAATGTTTCTTTGCGTACCTTGTAGATAAGACGTGTTCGAAATTAGGGCCGCTTCATGCACAAACATAAGCGAGCTTGATGAATCGTTCTGTCCGCGCGACGCCACCAAGTTACCCAACAGCATTCTATCGTTCTTCGTCAACTCTTCCTACTATGTGTTCTACCACTTTCCTCTACTGGTTTTCTTTATACAATTTCTCCCCGTTTACCCCTCAATTCCCTCTTCTTCGTCGCCCCCTCTGTTTCATTTTCTCTTTATGGCCTTGTTTTTTGTCTCTTATTCGCGTAATTTTCCTTCTTTATCTCTTTCACAACGTATCGTTGTTTCTGTTGTTCTTTTTTTTTCTTTTTTCTCCGTTGCATTCGCGTGTCCCATTGAAAGCAGCGTCCTTTGACGTTTTGCACGAACCTATCCATCTATTAACATTAGCATATCAATGGTACGAGATATTTGATCGATTGCTCATCCGGGATACCAGATTGCACTTGAAGATTTTCTGTTTTCCATAAATGGAAGAATTGTGTGTGTGTGTATATATATATATATATGTGTGTGTGTAGGTATGCATATATACATTTATATATACGCACGCACGCACAAACACACACACACACACACACACACACAATGTGGCTTCTCTTGTTAGGAACGCAGAATCAATATCGACGATTACTACGCCACGTGTTTGCCGGTAAACGTAAATACCTCAAGCCAAACGACGAAGTGATCAAGAACGAATTTCAAGCGAGTTAAAACGATGCTTATCCGTTCTCACTCTGCACTTACATCTTTGGTCACTTATTGATCTATTTTCAATTAGATAATGGAAATAGAATGATGTTCGACGCTTACTTGCCACCAAATGTTTGACGTACTCGGTGATAGTTTTATTGTTTCATGCGATCCTCTCAGCTAAATCCCGCAGCGGACTCGTATTCCAGTGACTTGTCACGTTCCCAGAGTTAATAGATCGTTATAATTGTCATTCTTCATATTTTGATCGGCTGCTTTCAAATGCTCGAATCAAATGTTTGATCTACTACGCATGATCTTGACTTTATTACCTCATAAATTTATCCTGTTTCCTGACATATACTCGATCGCTGGCAGAGAGATCTCAATTGAACACGAAGGCTGAGTGCTCGCGTGCAGTCATATGATACAGCGAGTAAGAATTCTATCCATTCTGATTGCAGGTTGCCAGAGAGGACAAATTACCGAAAAAAATATGTGATGACTGTGTGTATAAAGTAGAATTATTTTATCAATTTTGGAACACAACGGCCAATGCTGAGAAGCAGCTCCTGCAATGGCTCGGAGAAGTTGGCCTGGAGGATAAACAGGGTTATGTCACCGGAGTTCTCAATCCGGTAATTATCTTTGTCCGTTGTTGTTTCTTGCGACATAATTCACGAATGAAAAGCATTTTCACTGCAATTTGGAAAACAAAATAAGACGCGAACAAATGCAAAGGAGAAGGAGAGCGTACAGTCACAATTCCGCTCGACTATCTATTGTTTTGTTAACGATTTTTATCCAATGGTGTTTACCTTGACTACCGCGACAACCACTGACTAAAATATAAATTGTGTAGGCTGTAAGATTTTTTTCTGGTTTTAATAGTAATAATGTAATAAGCGACAGTGTCTATCGAGTGCTTGGCTTTAAAGTATATCAGAAAACCAACTTTAATTCGTCGAACGAACAATCTTTTCATGAAAAGTTCAACTTTACTTGTTCGGCAGCGTTAATTGGTTATTTGATTGGTAATGAGTTTTTCTTCTCTCGAAAATATATGTGTTAAATAGATAAAGATATGAGTAAAAGCGCGATAGTCTCTCTTGGGCCGCGTTTGCCGTGAAAGTATTTGATAATTTCGAAGCAATTATAATTATTTAAATAATTGATTGGGATTATCGTGTTACAGAGTGTGATGAAGCAGGAACAAAACAGTGAGAGTAGGCTAGACAGTAACGTGATGCAGCAAGTGAGCGGGCATCAAGATAACATGGGTGGTATGACCATGATAGACAATATGGGCTTGGGGATGCCTATCATGATACCCAGTGGCAATCAGCAACAAATCACCTCAGTTCCTATGGACACGAGCGGTAACTCCGTTCAGACAGTGCGACCAGTGCAGCCAGTGCAGCAGGCGGTGGTGGCGGTGGCAGGTCCCAGTGCGCAACCTAACCACCAGGAACAATTAGCGCAGAACCAAGGAAGTGCCAGTGCGACTGCTGGTGCGGGTACTGATCCAACCACAGCCACTCCTACCGTCGTCACTGCGTCTATTTCGCATCAAGACGATGAGGAGGACACTACCGACGAGGATGAAAACTCGGACGAAGAGTGCGACGCCGATGAAGGTATATTGTTCATTCTCTTGAAAACTCTTTGAGTCTTATTGTTAAACATCTTCGAACGCTTAAGTTTTCTGTGTGCTTGAGCGCTGATGTAACTGCTATTCTTATTCATTTTTAGGCTTACCTGTCAAAGAGGAGAGTGAGGAAGATCCAAGTAACAATAGAACTATCGAGCCTACGACGTTTGTGAACGTTTCACTAGCGTGCGACGAAGCAGGCCCTTCGGGACTACAGCAACAAAAAATCACCGAAATGCCTGAAATGTCTATGCCTCAGGCAGCCGACGGCGACCCCAAGTCTGGGTGAGTTTTCCTTTATTATTCTTTCGATTGATCGAGAGCCAAAGATGCGGTTTCGTTGTGGAGAACACAAACAATCATTAAACACTCTGCAGTCTTGGTCAAATTGCACAATGGGGGGGTTTTTTTTTCTAATTTGAGGTAATTTTTGATCAAATTAAATCAGGTCTAATTTTGACCGATCTAGAATAAATCTTTATTTTTCAAATGTAATATATCGTGCGGGCATTTACAAAAAGAAAAACAAAACATCAAAAAAGTTTGATTCTTTTCGATTATATTATTCGATGCGCAGTTAAAGATTCGATTTCAGGAAATACACGCTCATATTTGAAAGACTGAATCAAATCGTTCTTGACAAAAATATTTTGGTGCCTGAGACAATAGAATGTCAGGAATACGAAATTTTTAAAAGCTATCGATTTACCCATTTGTGTTTTAGCAAAGATTGAAAACTCAGAATACGGGACGTGAAATGTGGGAGCGAGATTTGGTTAGGTACATTTGAGAGTTAGTCACCCGTTGTCCGAAGTGGCATGGTGCGAAAGTGCACAAGGTAGGTGCGCACACACCCCACAACCATCTTTGGCTCTAGACGTTTGGCAATTTGGTCGTAACGGGAGAATTTTTAGTTCTGTTAGCGAAGACAGAAAATGTGTAGTCACAAGATTTTCAAAATTCTTAAAACTTTTAAGTAAAAACAGATCGAAACTGGTCGAAAGGTGTGGATAATTCTGATCGAAATTGCCAAATGTCACTTTATTTGTACGTGTGCGTAGTTCTTAATAAGCATGAGTCTGGCGTATGTTCGAATGAGAGGGAAGAGTAGTATATCCTGATCTCTTTGTCGCGTCGTTGCGCCTTTCGAGTGAATGTCCTTATGATTGGCGCGTGGGAACCTCATTCGATCACACGCTTCTCTAGAATATTACGTGTATACAATCAGAAAATGGACAGAGGGGTTTCATCCAAGTTTTCTCGAATCCGACGTTCCTTGCAGTTGTCAGTGTGTTAACGCCACTCTCTGTCTCAGTTACGGTCATCGCGGTGCACTCTACCCGGTGACACGGTTATTTCGCGAGAAGCATAGGGTTATTGCGGCTTCGGGTTGCCGAGGCTCTAAGGAGGTACCAGGAAGGTGCATTCAAAGTCGAATTCGTATTGAAAAAAAAAAATGAACAAAACAGAACGTAGTGCAAGAGCAACCGATCTCTCTGTCCAAGAGGAAGAGCTGTTTTATGTTGTCGATATAATATTGCCACGCTTACGTAAAGGCACAATGCCGCACTCGGCCACGGTTCATACTCTCGATATCACCGATAACGGGAAATTGATTAATCAATTTACTATTTTCTCAATGTTGTGTATGTATAACGCATATGTCCGATAAGTTGGATAAGTGTACTTGAAAATTGTCTGTTTCGTGGCTAACACGATCGGATCAGATTATTCATAATTTTCTTACGTTTCTTATGTTTCTTACGGGTCGCCTCTTACCTTACGGCCATTTCTCCGATGCATATTTCGCTGCATCATCCGCTTGCGTCGTATTTTCCACTCCGAGAGTGAGGGATGAGGTATACGAGCCATACGAGCCATACGAGCCATACGAGCCATACGAGCCATACGAGCCATACGAGCCATACGAGAGCAAGCCCCCTTGGCTTAATTCTACTTCTTTAAGCCCATGCTCCTTTATTTTATATTCTTTGCTCAACAAGTCTCTTTCTATCCCTTTTATCTCTCGTTAACAGTAAGTCACAACCCATTTTTTGTCTTTCGATCGTAGATCAATTTTGTTCCGATCTCTAGTGTCTTTATAATTCCCATTCTCCCCATATTATATTCTTCTTTCCATCTTTCGTTTGCTACTTTAGTTTACAATCTATAAGAGTTTCTATCTATCGTGATCACCCTCACTCGTCGTTCACGTTGAAAACATTTACAAAGCGCCAGCGCAGCGTATTCGCGCGAGCGCCTTAACGCCATCGTACTCGATACTAGTCGAAGGATCGAGAGGCAGGATAAGCGTCTGATCAGCAGTATCGGATGAAGAGAACGCAAGAAAATGATTTGAAAAAGTGCTCATTCCTTTTAATGTGAAAAGAAGAAGAATGCATTGGAAGAAGAGGCATTGATCCAAAAGCTGGAACGCTTGAAACAGACAGTAATACTGGAAAAGTCAAACAGATAATGCTGAAACTTGGTATCTTCACATGATTTAATTAAAGGCGAGTATCCAATCTTTTATTTATTTACTTACACCGTCGTATTATGGTAAGAATTTCTCTGTTCGCCTATGGCTTCAATTTTTTTTCTTCGACTGCTTTGCCGGTAATTTTATTATCCGAGCTTTCACTGGCTAATGCTGATCCGATTTTTTTTGTTGTTGATCCGCAACTTGGAAAGTCATTCTTCGATATTTCAGTTTTCCAGCTGCTCTCTCAACGTTTTCCCAGTCACGGAGATCGCACGATGCATTTATGCGCGTGGCTCTGCGATATGTATGTAATATTTTTACATCTTTTATGGAATTTGCCCGTGAGTTTAGCGCTGGACAAACGAATTTGTGTTTATAATACTACCTTTCGTTGCGTTACGATGAATTTTCTTTGCGTGGCTTGCTCGTGATTTCTTTCTACACGAGCGCCGGCATCATCACTCATTTATCATTAACTGCGCCATTTACTGGCAGCGACTCCTCCTGCATATTGTTGCTTCCAATAGATGTTTTCCATTTTTTTAACCACCCCCCCCCCCCCCCACAATCCTTTGAGGTTCTTCTTATCAATGATTTTGTATAATTTTGGTTGCATGTAATATTAGATGTAAGATTACTACGATGTCTTCTTTTATCGAGAAGGAAATCGGTTTCGAAAATCCGCGAGGATGTAATACAACATGTGTTTCGATTATTGAGTGATGAAGATAATCAAGATGATTAAAATTATGAAGAGGATCTCTCTGGGTTACTGCAATATACAACTTTTTAAAGGTGAGACAATTCGCTCTATTAAATCTATACGATATATTATTATTAAGAATTAGTTTGATTTTTATAGTGACTCGTGTTATTGCGTAAATTTGCCAGTGGCATTTTTTTAAGACAATCTAATGGCGTAATTTGCGTTTGCCGAGGAAACCCCAGTTTTATTGTTAGTAGGATGTTGTTTTGTTTTAATCAGATTTGTGAATATGGCTGATCCAGAAACGTAGCATCGGTCGAAAAGATACTGAGCGGAATGGTTAACTGATAGATCAAGAGTAAAGTCGAATAAACGTGTAAAGATTTGTTAATAATGAGTGCATGGATGGGGGGGGGGGAGGGGGAGAGAGAGAGAGAGAGAGCGAGTAAGAGTAATGAGGAGGAGGAGGAGGAGGAGGAGGAGGAGGGATTGATTGGTGCATATACGCGTCTGCAAGTGTGCGTTTTGAGTATGATAAAGTGAAGCTAAATGTGTGTAAATGATATTGGAATGGTGTTAAGCATGGTGGATGGGGGATGGGTATAAGCACGGCTGAAAATCTGGTAAGTCCTGGTATACGGGGATCAATTGAAATGAGACGAGGTCAAAGAAGATGGGTTGAACTGGAATGTAATTAAAGTGCGACACGTAAGTGTTGTAAAAGCTGACTTCTTGATTCTGGAAATGTGGTGGGCTGGTTATTATTGGTTGCAAGCAACAACTTAACGACTCCGAGCGAAGCCGAGTCAAACGTAGCACTTTGCACTATCATCAATTATTGGTAATCACCATCACGATCACCATCGTCGGCATTATCATCACTACAACACAAAAGCAAAAGCAACCTTTTCACCGCCTGTTCGTTGACGTGCTCAAACAGATACTTCCGGTCACGTACCATTGTTGTTGGGTTTTATCCTTTCAGGGAAGCCGAGCTCTTTGGCGGATTATCGGGGATGTTGCGACAAATACTCTCGCCCTCTCCGGAGAGTGGTGAACTTATTCTCGCCGGTTACTGCAATTTTATCCCTCTATCCCCTCCGACGATGACGACGACGACGACGACGACGACGACGACGACGACGACGACGACGACGACGACGACGACGACGAAACCTTTTCTTCACGCAATGCTGCCTCTGGCGCTCGAGATTGGTCATGGAGGCAGCAGATCACTCTTATCCAG
The DNA here is from genome assembly GCA_030142595.1 of Trachelus iudaicus. Taxonomy (NCBI): domain Eukaryota; kingdom Metazoa; phylum Arthropoda; class Insecta; order Hymenoptera; family Cephidae; genus Trachelus; species Trachelus iudaicus. The sequence goes on along the minus strand of JARQTH010000353.1, from coordinate 135,831 downwards.
CCTAAACTCCATTACCGAAACCTCCAACGTTCCTTCTGACTCTTCAACCTCGAGCATTTCTGCTGGCACGATTACGTCGAACGCTCCTGGAAACGTCGCTGTCGACATCGCTACTCCCATTGATCATCAGGTCAACGTAGACCATCGTCGAATTATAAGAGAGTCGCACGTCTGTCCTACCTGCGGTCTTGTCTTCCACACTCGGTTTAAACTAACTTATCATTTGAGAACGAGTCACTTAGATCTTGAACGTAGATTTTCTTGCGGTTCCTGCTCAAAGACCTTTTTGACTCAAAGTCATTTGCGAATGCACCAAGTCACGCATATCGAGACGACGAAGCCTTTTGGATGCGACAAGTGCACCGCGACCTTTCGCTATCGCACGCTTCTCGAGCGACACAAGAAGGTTCACGACGCTACTCGCGATAAGCCTTATTCCTGTCCTCGATGTCCTTTGCGTTTTGAGACGCGTAACACCTACAACCACCATACCAAGACTCATAAGTCTACAAATAACACCTTTAGCAGTAGCAGCAGCAGCAGCATCAGCATCAGCATCAACAACAGCAGCAGCAGCAGCAGCAGCAGCAACAGCAGTAGTAACAATAGTAGCAACAAAGATAAAAGAGATCGCATCAACGCAACGAGAGTCAGGACAGTCGCAACAACTGGAAGCAACGTTCCTAGTTCTTCGAGTAAGGATGTACCTAGTGTTTCAAAGCAGCTGACGTTAAAGAACGTGGTAGAGACCGTTGCCGCAGCTGTGACAGTCGGGAATTCTTCCTATCCCTGCGATTCCTGCACCAAAGAATTTCCTACTCTCGACTCCTTGACCAGTCACAAGAGTATTATGCATCGCTCGCGTCCACTCGTGTGCGACGTATGTGGCAAGGGCTTCACCCACCGTAAATATTACGTAGTGCATCAGCGCATTCATACTGGCGAGCGTCCGTATCTCTGCGCCATGTGTGGCAAGTCTTTTACTCAGGCCTCGACGCTGACCGTACATCGCCGATATCATACAGGAGAGCGACCCTACACCTGCACCCTTTGCGGAAAGGGCTTCGTCACGCGCACTATTATGCTTAATCACATGAAGAAGCACTGAGTATTCCTAAGCCCTTATCTTCGTTCTTCTCACTTTTGCCTCTCGTCCTTCATGCCCCACCCCCTCATGACAGATTTACAATTATTTCCCAGCTTTACGTAGCTTTTCTTATTATTGTGCAATCGTTCTAAATGAATTTCAACTTTTCCTCTCGTTATGAACTAGGGACACCGTAGAGAATCAATTATCACAGCCAGTATTAGCACCATTGACCCATTGACCCATTGACCCATTGACCCATTGACCCATTGCCAAACGGAAAACCTTTAGCTACACTGAAGAATCTACAATTATTCGAGCCACTTATTATTATAGTAACACGCGAATACCCTCACTGTGATACAATTTGTACGTTTCTATGGACGTTGTGGTTCGTATAGAATCAGAAAGACGGATACTTTGTGTATGTAGATACATAAACAATTAGGTTAATAGCTATGTATATAAATAGTATATTAGGGTACACTGCATATTAGATCTGATCTTGTTAAATGTAGATGTTGTCTGATGAGAATGTCAACTTGAATGAAATTTTAAAAACGCTGTCAGAGTTTGTATCGATAAAAGAGGGATGGAGGATGGGAGGGACGTGGGGGGGGGGGGGTGGAGCTTCTGTGGTTGCATAGGAAGAATAGTAAGGCAAAATTAATTATAAAGAAGCTTCCTCTTCAAAATGAACTTATAGAACCGAAGGATGAAGGATGAAGGATGAAGGATGAAGGATAGATACGAGAGGTTTCTCTCTCGCTCTCGCTGTCTTCAGTCTCGTCGGGCAGCCTAGATCAGGCTAGAGTGAATAGTGTCACTCGGCAGGCAGCAGCAGCAGCAGCAGCAGCTTGAGGATGTTTGGGCGTCGATCGTCAATCATCAATTTTGAAAGCCTAATGAGCTTTTTTCTCTGATGTATTTAACGTATGGCTAATCGGTGACGGTAAAAGCCTATAGTGACTATGACGATTGACTAGACATCTTTGATTTCTGATAAGGAACACTCTCTACGGAATATTGTTAGAATAGCATTTGCAGGTATTGGTCCGTTTCTCCTCCAGTTAATAATAGTAATACACGCTATCGGATGAATCGCGAACATATACTCTTTGAAAGTTTAAGTAAGGTATAGCAGTTAATTGCGTATCAATATGCACTGCATTTAATCACGGAGCAGTTGAACGTAGAGTCCAAGTTTCGAATGACTTCGTCGACGAACTTTCACTTTAGTTCTAACTCTAATTTTATTTGTAATTACGAAGACGCTTAAATTTGTGTATCAATACTCTGTCTTACAAAGAGGAGTAATTCGGATCAATGAGGTACCTGTCAAGTATATCATTGGGTAACATTGCACGGCATTTTATTCGATGTCGATGGGTGTAGCTCTATCATAGTTCGATCAAATTCATGTTTTTACATTTAATATCGTTTTAGCAATAAAGTTCTTGTCGCCCGTGCGTACTTTTTCAGCGGATTTAAAGTACCGTTTCAACGAATTTTCAAATAAGCAATCATGAGGTCCATTAACTTGAAGATTTTTGCAAGATTTCTCTTAAAACTACTGAGGTTAAGAGGGTCTATTTCTGTGCTGCTTCTTTATCGATTTATTTCTATTGTTAACTAAAAAACAGTGGATCGATTCCTTTAAATCATTTGTCGTTTAGGATCATATTAAAAATCGATTGGCAATATTTCTTTGTTATTCGATTATTGTGAAATTCTCAATCACGGGTTCCTTTTCAATTTCTATTAATTTTTTTTCGTATACAGGGAAAGCAAAGCTGATAATTTTGACTGAAATATGTGCACATCAAGGTAAGACCCCACCAAGTTCTCTCATTAATTATCTAGCTATGTTCATGTTCATGTTCATGTAATATGTGTCTAATACATCGTTTGCGGATAATGCGAAGATTCGGAAGTCGGAAGATGCCGGTTGTATTAATAATCTGAGAAATATAAATTAATAATTAACTATCCCACGTTCTATTAATATTATTCAGCCAAAAAACATTGCTAACGTGCAGATTAGTAAGTGATCGAAAGCTTCGCAACACTTCGAATTTTTCAACTTTTTTCAAACGCTTATTACTGTTGCGTGTAGCGGATTAGTTACTAGAGTGAATCTAATCAAAGTCGAAATTAATTAAATATATTTTCTACTATAACAATGTCGTAAAGGAAATTTTCATCGCTCACTCAAAAAATTCTGTTTACTCTTCTTTCTCATTTACTTATTGTCTTAAATAGTTTTCACTTAATTATAATAATACGATACTACCGGCGATCCAGCAAAAAGAGTAGCGTCACACTGTGCAGTTGGTAAGTAGTAACAATAGTAATAGTAGTGATAGCAGCAGCAACAGCAGTAGCAGTAGTAGTAGTATTCTTCTTGCATCTCTTATTTAGGTTTTGAAGGGACATGAAAAACAATTTTACGGAAAACAATTTCATAATTGTTGCTGTCGCCGTTGCCAGTCTTTCTTATCATGGTGGTGAACGTCAACGTCAACGTCAACGTCAACGTCAACGTCAACGTCAACGTCAACGTTTTCAACAATCATCTTCACCGTCGTTATCCAAACGATCTTCATATGAATTTATACGAGAGAGTGAAAGTTCTGCGTAAATATTTGTACACCTTAAAGCGGCGCAGGACACATCGAAAATGGGTCTCCCAAGTTTAACTCCAGAGTCTCCGACGGTACAGGTCCATCCTTCTCTAGTGAGTCTATTATTAAAAGTTCAATTAATCGAGATGCATCCTGTAAATAGTGATTGTGTTTGGTCCTCGCGATACTTGGGAGAGCTACTCTTGATCTGCGTTGCGCCGTGACAAGATTACAGAATTCACTAAGAAGAGAAGAGAAGAGGAGAGGAAGGAGAGGATTTCTTTAGACGATAAGTTCTCTATTAAAGGTAAATGTAGTAACATGAAGAGTCAATTAAAATTGCTGAATTTAATACGGAAACAATTATTACAATTGTTTGAATATCCCGATCATACATGATGCTAACATGTAGAATTGTTGTTTCCTGAAGAAAAGTGTCCCTTGAAATTATTCTAGCGTCTAGAGGAGTCAGGGGAGGAGGAGAGCAGGAGATTGTGTTCTACATTGACGTTGGGTCATACGATATGGATGGTGCATTTATACGGTATTAATGAAATGCTCAACCGTATAACATGATAAATTTTATTCGATTTTTTGTATTTCATTTTTTTTTTTTTTTTTTTTTGAGAGAGAAACTGGCAAAAAGAATGCAAGGGTGGATGAGAGAATCGGAGTTTGTACATAAAGACGAGCGAGGATAATGTAAAAAGTCTGTAGTGGCATGGGATACGACTAGCATTGATCGTCTCTCTCTTATTTGCAGATATTATGTTTCAAAGATCACGATGCTGCCGCAGGAGTGCGATGGCAGTGAAATGAGCGCAAAGGTATTTAGCGACAGTACCGAAATCAGGCTGATTCCACAGAGCGTTGTCGGGGGGGTTGGGGTTGCGATTGGGGTCGGGATCGTCGAGGAGAGCATCTTCCCATGTACCATTTGCGGCGAGGGTTTTGTATCGAAGCAGGCGCAGGACGCACATCTCAAGACTCAACACGTGGAGAAAATTCTTGCGGTTGAAGTGAAAACCGATTGTGAGACCGAAGTAACTATAGGAGAGGAGGAGGAGGAGGAGGAGCAGCAGCAGCAGCAGCAGCAACAGGTCAGCGAGACTATTGGCGGCGGCGGCGGCGGCATAGCAACGTCGGGCGGTGCTTATGCGTGCGAACACTGCGGTCGATCGTACACGACCCCCTCGGTCCTGCGGAAACATCAGCTGGTTCACACCGGCGAGAAGAGTCACACCTGCGAGACCTGCGGCTACGCGAGTGTCCATCGGCAGAATCTCTTGAGCCATCAGCGCCGCCACAATTTCGAGTACAAATTTCATTGCGAGATATGCGGCACGGGATTCTACGCGAAGAGCAACTACCTGGAGCATCAATTGATGCACTCGAAGGAGAAGCCCTTTCAGTGCGAGATATGCAGCGCGACCTTTCGTTATCGTCAAGGACTTCGACTTCACGCCAAGCTGCACCAGCCCGATTACGTGCCACCTCAGAAGAAGCATCACTGCGAGCTCTGTAACAAGCGCTTCTCTAGGAAGCAGGTCCTCCTGGTGCACATGAAGACACACGGCACCTCCGGTAGTCAAAATGAATTCGTCTGTCATATATGCGGCAAGGCCGTATCCAGTAAGACCTACCTGACGGTGCACGTAAGGAAGCACACGGGGGAAAAGCCTCACGTCTGTGACCTCTGCGGCAAAGGATTCATCTCGCAGAATTACTTGAGCGTCCATAGGCGCACTCACACCGGCGAAAGACCTCACAAGTGTACGCACTGCGAGAAACGATTCACGCAGAGGACCACTTTGGTCGTTCATCTACGGGGCCACACTGGAGACAGGCCTTATCCCTGCACTTTTTGCCATAAATCTTTTGCTTCCAAGACTATGCTCAATTCTCATCTCAAGACGCATGCGAAGCAGAATGCTCGCGCACAGCAGGAGCAGCAACAGCACCACAATCACCACCATCAGCAGCAGCAAGAACAACAGCAGCAGCAGCAGCAGCAGCAACAGCAACAACAGCAAGAATTGCACCCACAACGTCACGACGCAGTGACTGTCATGTTGCCTGGCTAGAAGTGTGAGAGAGAGAGAGAGAGAGAGAGAGAGAGAGAGTGATCGTGCGACAGGCAGGTGGGGGCGTTGGCTCTCTTTTAGGATGATGAATTGACGTTACGAGCATAGAAGTCGAATGGACCAGACAAGCAAGTATAGAGACAAGTAAAGAATAAGTTGGGTAGTTCGGTGCTTTGAAATGCATTTTTTTTTTACAAATAGAATCTCTATGAATTGACACGCAAACTGCTAACCGCTGACCGCTAAATGCTAACTCGGTCCATATTGTCTTTATCGAGTAAATTCTACGTTTTAAGTTAGCTTTTCGATTCTAGAGACTAATAATTATTTACATGACTACATACGAGATTATATTGACTTTTTGGGACGCGTTTTATAGAATTTTTTTAAAGATTTATTTATTGTTTCGGTTTCTATATTCTTTGCACTATATAAAAAAAAGGTATTTAGCTCTTTTCGCTATGGCACGCGTGATATGTAAGGCTCTTAATGTGTAAAGGCCAAGCCTAGTGAAGGTAATTATGTATACTTTCTTCATTAATGCTTATCAACATTCAGAGGTCACGCACGCACACACACACACACGCATATATGCGAGTATATATATATGAACTTCGTAGCGAAAGGGTTAAAAAAGTTTGAAAATCTCATTCAAACAATTTCACAGACTTTTGACTACGAACCAAGGAAAAATGGATTCTCTCATGACTGTGAAAACGCAGGCCTTAACTATTTCTAGCGTTGATTTTAACGCCGGTGATGCAGCTACCTTAGAGATTTGGCAATCCGGAATGCGGATGCTGTGTGCCTTAGTTCCTAAATATCAACCGTCCTTTCACAAGTGATTCTTTCGAAATTTTTTAGCGCTATTCGCTCTGAAATTCGGGAATTCTCGAAAGCTTTTTCCGTCCGTGGGATATGCCTTAAATTTCGAATATTCTTGAAAATTTGTACATTTAGGCATTTGAGACCTTTTGATATTCAGTTAGTTCGATTGACTTTGCACTGACTCGTTAAGAGAAATTGTTTTTCTACCGTGGTAGTTAGTTATTATAGATCATCGACTATTTTGATCTAATATTTTGATTCTTTATCGAGACGCATTTTTTTATAAGCAAAAGGTTGCGACTATTAAAGAATTCCAAGTAAATTGGAAACATATTTAGGAATTAGACAGTAGAAGCACATTCCTAACAGTCAAGACGACTAACCTTCTGAATTTGAAGTTTCTAATTTACTACGAATGCAACGTAAGAGGCATATTGAATCGTGAATATTTGGAAATCTAAGCCTAAACGGCGAATAACGGTGAATCTGTGTTTTCTTGGTTTCCGTCGATACGGATGACCTTATGATATGCCATATACGTCATCGTGAGTGCAAATCCGATCGAACTATCTTAGGAGTGAATTTCGCACTTTTATACGTGGCGCGAGATATGCTCAGAACTCTCTACTGTAATTCTTGTAATTCTCATTGTTAGTATTTTCTTTATTTTATTAGCCGGATTTGTTATTCTCTCTTTTACATTCCATAGCAATTATTTTTTAATATTTAGAATATCGGCCTAACATGATATATTAGGAACTCTTTCGTTAAAAGTATTATATGTATATGTGTTAGCTCCTTTGTTACTTCAGACGATTCGAAAATTAATGAGAAACACCGTTCCAGCAATACTATTAAATTACTTTATATTGTTATGTGTCCTTTAGAATAGTCGCCTAATCTAGTAATTGCGTTATTCACATTTTTATATAATATTAATGATTTCTTTGTTTCACACCCACGCACGCGCAGCGCGTGTCACCTCGATTTCTTCTTAATTAACTCTTTATCGTTGTTCTTACATTTTTAAAAGTATTTCACTGATATTTAATCATATTTCCTTTTTCACTCTAAGCATGGTTGCTGATAAAGACGATTGTAAATGGTCTATTTTTGTTGTTGTAAATATAAGTTTCAACGAAGACGTTCACCTTCTTCTGAAACTTTTATACGTACGTGTTAGATTACAAATGTGTTTTATGACACATGTAAAATCGTACTTGGAAACGAATATTACTGAGCGTCAACTGCGACGCTCACGAAGCCCTCGGCTTTTATGTGAATTCAGCAGAAAATTATCGCATCTTTACTCCTTTCCATTTGACAATCATCGTTAACTTTGCAGAATACATTGGATCGGAGTCCAGCTTTTGACTGACCCTCTCATTTTCACTCTTTCACTCCTTCACTCTTTCTCTCTTTCTAAGACTGGGAGGAGGTTACATTTTTACAGAGGTGGTTTGTTCTTCGAATACTTTATTCGGTTGTATGTGTACACGATGTTTATGTAATAAAATAACATTATATACTTTTGAAGATGTTGTACGATACTTTTCTACTACCCATCATTTTCAGTTGACATTCAAGGAGGCATAGGATTTGGGCGGGCGTAAGAGGAGTTACGGGATGCATCGATCGCGGGAGTTGTCGACCATCTCTCTTCCGGACAGGCTAGTCTCGAACTCGGTGAAATTACAACGGGCTCGGATCATGACGCGCATCTTCGACGTCGATCTTCTTATCGAAGACGTTCGCAGCTTCTGTTCCAGCCGAAAAAAAAAAAAAGAATTGGTTGAGGCAGGTAGGAAGAGGGGGCCGCCGGGAGTACGTCGTTTTTACGTCGGACGTAGCTATTTGGATCGTTGCTTTCTGCTTCTGCCAAGGCGTCTCGTATTCGCACGAATCGTCAGCAGCGTAGAATCTCGAAGAAGAGATGTTGCGCATCGGAGAGATAAGGACAAGGCGAGGAGAATGAGGAAGGAGGGAGCTGAGGGAGCTGAGGGAGCTGACGATCCAACAAGATGAGATTAGAGATTTCCCTTGCGTAACGCAATGCTCCATGTTCTCGTTGCAGATCGCGCGAGACTCGGAATCCTTCGCGAGAATCGGACAGCCGGCTCCTCTGCGACTTCTGCGAGAGGTCCGAGCTCCACGCTCATCGTCGCGCTCACAAGCCGACCTACATCCCGGAGAACGGGCAAGAGCCGGCGATGTACGAGTGCTGCGACTTTTGTGGGATGCGAATTCGCCTGAAGGACGCCTTTGCCGAACACAGGCGCATTCACACCGGCCAGGAGCCTTATCGGTGCCAGAGCTGCGAGCAGCGATTTGCTACGCATCAGAGACTCTACTATCACAGAATTCGGGAGCACATCCAGGAGAAGCCCTTCCACTGCAAGGTATGCGGCAAAGTCTTCAAGCTTCGGCGGTTCCTTAACGTCCACATGAAAATACACGATAAGGTTTTCATCTGCGACGTCTGCGGCGCTTCGACGGCCACGCTCTGCAATCTTGAGTATCACAAGAAGCGGCACAACAAGGAGTACGATCTCTTCTGCGATACGTGCACCAAGGGCTTCTACACCAAGGCCAGCCTTGAGCAGCACACGACGACGCACTCGGGCGAGAAGCCCTTTCCCTGTCCAACCTGCGGCTCCTCCTTCGGCAGCCGAAGCTACCTAAAACTGCACATGGCCAAGCACGGAACCCGCGAGAAGAAGTACACCTGCGAGTTCTGCGATTTTCGAAGCTGCTGGCGCGGCGCCCTCAAGGTCCACGTGCGAATTCATACTGGGGAGAATTGCGAGTGTCGCGTGTGCGGGAAATTGGTGAGAAGCCGCACGCTTGCGAGATTTGCGGAAAGGCCTTCAGTGCCAGGAAGTATCTCAGGATCCATGGGCGCACGCACACCGGCGAGAAGCCTTACGAATGCTCACACTGCCGGAAGAGATTCACTCAAAAAGGAACTCTCACTGCTCATCTCAGGTCCCACCGGAAGGCCACCGACTCCATCGGACTACTCCTCCTTTGATTCTCCCTTCTCCCATTCGACAGATATCTCGCTTCCCCTCTTGCAATCGTTGTGCGTGCCCCCTTCGCAGCTGCAGGCCTGTCTGCGAATGCCCTCGCCTTCCTTGTCTCTTTTATCAATTTTATTTATCCCTTCCCTATGTTCCCTTCTTGACACTTATGTTCTTTTATGGCTCGCGTGCAAATAAATACTCCAACGACTTTGCTCCAACCATGTTACTGCTATACTCCTCCGTCTTAATGCTATCGATACTGATATGCATGCCAATAACCCATGCACATTCGACGAATCTTTATCCATTGAGAAGTCAAAAGCATCCTCGTATAAGTAGCGACAAGTTTTGCTCGCAGCGTCTTCGCGAATTGATCCTCGTGTCTATTTAAATGTCGAATCGCTTCGAACAACGAGGCTGCTGGTTCTGTCTTTCTCTCGGCTGGCGACGTCAATCGTTCCTGATTAACGATTCGCTCGAATAGCTTGTTGTTGGGTTGCGCTTCCGAAAATCCACTGAATACTTCCTCTACGGAAGGCAGATGTTGTAAGCACGTTGAGAGGACGCAATGTCCTTTTGCGCACGTCATTCCTGCATTTAGCCAATTTGTTGTCTTTGCAGGCGTTTGGGGATAGGCGCTATAAGAAAGACGACAAAGAAGGTGAGTGAATCGAATCATTCGGCAGAAGTCCACTCCCTCCGGTTGAACCTTCGGGCAGCTTTGGATAGCGAGAAGAGTCAGAGTCAGATGGAGAGGGAGGAGGAGGAGGAGGAGGAGGAGGAGGAGGAGGTGGTTGTGGTGGTGGAGCAGGGGCAGGGAGAGGGAGCGGAGGGGTTTTCTGATGCTGTCGGAGGCACGGCGGCTCCTCGGTGCGATCCTCCGGCGATCGTGCGCTTCGGTAGGAGCCTTCAGGAGGGGTACGGCGGGACACACGAGTGCGAAATATGCGGTATAAGTTTCCACGGTAAACTTCAGCTGAATAAGCACAGGCTGGGACACGCGAAGATGTCTTCGCAAAAGAAGCGAAAGAAGCAAAAGAAGCAAGCGCAAAAACACAAGCTTTCGAAAATACGAAATAGCCAAGAAAAGTGTGCCCAGGGTCCGATCGAGTGCAACATCTGTCAGAAAGTTTTCAAAAAGAAGAAGTACTTGAATGTCCACATGACTCTTCACGGAGCGCCACATATATGTCACGTTTGCGGCGCGAAGCTCACTTCCGAGTATTATTTGAAGATCCACATAAGACGGCACAACAAAGAATTCACGGAATTTTGTGAAGTCTGCAACAAGGGATTCTACCTGAAGGCCACCCTGAAAACGCACATGAGCGTTCACACGAACGAGAAGCCGTGCACGTGCGAGATTTGCCACAAGTCTTTCGGGAATCGCGTTTATCTCAGGAGCCACATGAAGATCCACAGCAGACCGGAGACTAGGAAGAGATACAAGTGCGAGATATGCAGCTTCGAAACGTTTTACAGTTATTGTTACAAGGAGCACATGTGGACGCACACTGGCGAGAGTCAAGTGCCCTGCGAAGTATGTGGAAAGCTCATTCGTCGGCAGTACATGAAGATTCACATTAGAATTCACACCGGCGAGAAGCCCGAGGTCTGTGAGTTTTGCGGCAAAGCCTTCAGCTCGCGGAAGTACTTGATAAAGCACAGAAGGACGCACACTGGCGAGAGACCCTACAAGTGCAACATCTGTGAGAAAAGATTCACTCAGCGTGGAACTCTGAGCGCACACCTCAGACGTCACGATAGTCCAAAATGACTTATCTCAATACGTTTCATTCGGATATATACATATGCATGTATTACTGGGTCATTGATCATTACCTACTTACTACCGATCGTGGTTAAATGGACGCTGTTACAAATGGCGAGCCCGTTTGTTCTGACTTTACGACAGCAACTGAAAGTGGTCTGGTCGAACGGAGGATTTATACAAAAGTAAGCTATCTGTACTTTACGCCATCTTCGTCCGGTGTATTGGTCGATGGTATTCTCGAATAAAGAGCAATCGCTTTTCACTTCATTAATTTTTTTTTTTTTTCTCTTCCCGACATCCTCAGTCTTTGATCCTAAAAGAAATGGCAAAAGTTCTTGCAAGCTTCATCGTGGCCTCAGCCGTTCGAGTAATCGAAGTGTTTAGGTTTTTTTTTTTTTTTTTTAATTTCTTTTCATAGTCGGTCCAAGATTCACATCAAAGTAGAATCTCGTTACTCCCTGTAGCTCTCTGATAAATGCCGTTATCCAATTGACACAAGCTATTTCTTTTCAGGAATCTGAAAGGGCAGGGTCCCAGGGTACGAGCAGAACTGAATAAACTTTCTTTAGGGAGTGTAAGCAGACCCTTTCGATGTCTCGTTTGTGCGACTTCATTTTCTTGCAAGAACTCTATGAACTCACATACCAAAATGATTCACGGTAAACCGAGACGTTACAACTGCCAACTGTGCGACTACAAGACCATCTGGCCGAACAATCTGAAGGTTCATCTTGACCGGCATGCCGAGCCGCTCGAGGAAGTCGTCGCCTGCGACCTGTGCGATCGACTCTTCTCCTCGCGCAATCTTCTCTTTAATCATCGTCGAAAACATCGGCCCACCTACCTTCCTCAAGATCCAACGCAGCCACCGATGTACGAGTGCGATCGCTGCCACCAGACGTTCCCGAAGAAATTGCACTTGGCCCGTCATCGTGCGAGTCACTTGGGCAGGGTGCGAGTTCGGTGCGCCGAGTGTGAAAAATGGTGGCTCAGCGAGGAAGAGTTGCGCGAGCACGTTGATCTTGCCCATCCGGAGGGACCAGTCGAATGCGACGTCTGTAAGAAATTCTTTAAGAAGAAGAGCTACTTGGCCTTGCACATGGCTCTTCACGAGAGGCCTCATGTCTGTCACATTTGCGGGGCGAAGCGTCGCTCCGACTATATGCTCAAGCTGCACATCAGACGGCACACCAAGGAGTTTCGAGAATTTTGCGACATCTGTGGAAAAGGTTTCTATAACAAGGCAACTCTGAGACTTCATGCCATCAGTCACACCGATGCCCGACCTTACGTCTGTCACGTCTGTCAGACGTCCTATCGCTCTCCTGGCTATCTCAAGGTTCACCTGAAGACGCACAACGATCCCAAAACCAGAACCAAGTTCAAGTGCGCCCTGTGTCAATTCGAGACGTACTATAAAAAGAGTCTGAAGCAACACGTCAGAACTCATACTGGGGAAAATCAGGTGCCGTGCGAGGTTTGCAGGAAGCTCATCAACAGGGACTACATGACTACGCATATGCGAGTTCACACTGGCGAGAGACCACATATTTGCGAAGTGTGCGGCAAGACTTTCAGTTCGAGGAAGAACCTTCTCATTCACAGGAGAACTCATACTGGCGAAAGACCCTACAAGTGTGAACGATGCGATAAGTGGTTCACGCAGCACGGATCCTTGAAGGCCCATCAGCGCAGGCACGAGACTGGCCATACCTTCGACCGAGGTCGCTCTCTAGCTTCGGCAAATCTGTCTTCTCAATTGGACTAAGTGGTAGCCAACTTGTGAAAAATATTACTACTTTTCCTGAGGATTGCGTTTCTCTGCAAGACTTGTAAACTTACCTCCGACATTACTGCTATCGGATGACGCAGCGATCCATTTAACTGCGTTTCGCTAATTGAAGTGTTCTTAGCAAAAAAAAACTTACGAGTTCGTTTGACTTCCAGGTTTAGTCGTAATCGACACCCAGCTCGAACGTAGCCAATTCAGAGAAGAAGAGAAGCTCAATGAAAAGCTTCAGGGCGAAGTCAGTTCACTTGGTTCGAAATCAGCTTAAAGAGGGAGCAGCTTCATTGTTAGTGGCTACGGGAGGCGCAGGAGATGAAGGATGCGTGAGGAAACTTCTCGCGAGGTTGCTTCAAGAAGTAAGGTTGGGTTTCATCGCGAAAGTTGTCGGTCAACTTTATCTGTTCATGGGATGAAATGCAACCGTCTATAGCCTGTCGCTGCTATCAGACGCGAAATCATCGATTTTCGTATGGCAACGGATAGCATCGCAAAAAGAAATTGGGACTGCATAAAAACGTTGAACAGTTTTAAAAGCTGTGCTGCGATTTTACTAATTCGAGTGAACAGCTAATCGAAAAACACCAACTCCAAGGAACGAGCCTTGATCGAAAGAAGATTCGTCACGATTGTCACGTTCGCAGGAGTCAGCCCGACTCCTTAGACTGGCCAAGGGACCTTCAGACTCTGCTTGAGAAAGCGGACCGAGACTGCTGCACTCGGACGCTACTTTCGGAAGTTCTACAAGACCAACGTAAGAAAACGTTTGGCTAACGAAGATATCAGGGTGAATTTTGTGTGTTGGTGAAATTTGCGCAAAGCCATTAAACGAGTCCTATGAGGGGAATGTATGTCAAAAGATATGAACACATGGATGTGCGTATGTGTGTGGGTGGGTGGGATGTGGGGAGGAGGTACTCTTTTAGCGCAGCTTCTGCGTGAAACGCGTCACATCGAGCACTTCTCTCAGAATCCATCGCCTGAGTAATGCGTTAGCACTGATATTGGAAGAGCTCGTGGTCAACTGTAATTCTGCATATATATCTCCACTATAACTTGTTAGAGCTCCTAGGAATCCACTAGCCTATGCTAAGTATAATATAAATTTAATTACGTTTAAAGATGAATAAAGTGGTTTTAAGATGTCACTCTGATTCTCATGGAACCCTAAAATTATACGGTAACACCGAGAAGATCGCTTCTTTCAAAGCCCCACGAAGAGGCGCATAGCGAATGAATGGCAGAATGAAAGAGTGAAAGCACGGCGCAAGGCAGGAGCAGGAGATAGTATAAGTTGGTCATGCATGATCTTGGACGTGAGAGATTCCTTGGCCGAAGGTTCTAGCTGTCATCCGGTTAGAGCGTTCGAGCGCACTGATCACTCCGTCCTTGCTTTCAGGTGTGCAGCGGACTTCCACGAAGCCCTGACCAAGGTTGAGCCCGATCAGGAGATTCTCGAGGAGAATGAATTTGGAAACGTTATCGTCGGTGACAGCATTAGTAACGGTAGCAGCAGCAGCAGCAGCAGCAGCAGCAACAGCAACAGCAACAGCAGCAGCAACGGCGATGGCGACGGCGACGGCTGTAGCAGCAACAATAGCGGCAGGATATATTCTGTCGTTGTGGCCGGTTTCGATAATATCGAGCAAGAGGAGCAGCAGGAGCAGGTGGTAATTCCGTCGGAAATTCAGGAGGTCGAGGAGGAGGAGGAGGAGGAGGAGGAGGAGGAGGAGGAGGAGGAAGAGGAAGAGGAGGAGTACATTCTAGAAGCGGGGGAGATCAAGTTGGAAGGAGGAGAAACGAGCGACACGGAGAGACGTGATCGAAGAAGAACGCGAGAGAAATTCGCGGAAAGAAAGTTAATCTCAGGATGTCAGGGAAACTACGAGTGCGACGTATGCGGGAAAAGGGTTAAGAAAAAAATGCAATTTCTCAAGCACAGACAAAATCACGAGAGAAGGAGCAATGGGCGGTGCGCCGAGTGCGACAAGGTCTTCACCGACGAGGAGAAGCTGCAGAAGCACAGGATCAAGGTGCACCAGCAGGAAAGACCATTTCAGTGCATCCTTTGTGGCAAGTGCTTCAAGACCGAGGAATTTCTTAAGACTCACCTGAAGCAGCACAATAAGCGATTTACGTGTGACATATGCGGCATCTCGAAAGTGTCCGGTTACGATTTGCGACTTCACAAGAAGAAGCACAATCAGGAGTATGTGACCTACTGCGAGACTTGCAACAAGGGCTTCTACACGAATCAAACGCTCGAGCGGCACGTGCTCACGCACACTGGGGAAAAACCGTTCGTTTGCAAAATTTGCAAGACCCCTTACGCGAGTGCAGCATACCTGAACATGCACATGAAATCTCACGGCGAGCGGGAGAAGCACAAGTGCAGCATTTGCAACTTCGAGAGCTATTGGAAAGCAGCTTTGAAGGTCCATCTGAAGATTCACACTGGAGAGAATCAGATAACTTGCGAGATATGCGGAAAATCCGTATCGAGCAAGACTTATCTGCAGATTCACATGCGCATCCATTCGGGTGAGAAGCCTCACGTTTGTGAAGTGTGCGGGAAGGCCTTTAGTGTCCGCAAGTACCTCATCGTTCATCTGAGGACGCACACAGGGGAGCGACCTTACGAGTGTAAACTCTGCCAAAAAAGATTCACGCAGCAGGGATCACTCAATTCGCACATCAAGTCCCACAACGAAGGCAAATGAGTTCTTGGGATTCCATCGAAGATCCGATCGTCTGGCGCTCGGCGCATCAAGGACCCATGTGACCCTTATAACCCTTTGAACAATTTCAATCCTCCGGAAGAGTCTTCGGTCGACATTCTCCATTTTACGCGCTGCGCTCTCGTGTAAATAGTCCTCGAGAGAGAGAGAGAGAGAGAGAGCTGCATCATATCACGCTGTCCCATGATATCATTATCGTCTCATCGTGTCAACGATTTACATTTTCCTTCGTTTTCAGATAATCAGACTTTGTTCTACAGCCAGAGCGAGCAATCAAATTGTACTTTCATATCGTCGCTGTGCTACTCGTACCCTCTCCTTCTGCGTTCTTAATAAAAGATGTGTCGCTATGAATGTTTCTTCGTTTCACTCTATTATTTCGCAAAGTCGATTATTTTGTATATCAGATAACAATCTCTCGTAAGTACCTTTGATATTTTGCTTTGAGATAATTGCTTGGATCAATTATAACAGGAAACTCTTTTTTTTTTGTCGAGCATTGTTTCTTCAACGTCAGCATTATTATCTCTCCTCGTTCCTGGTCCATGATCGTTCAAGTAACAAATATTTCCAGTTTCAGGTAAATTCGACGGAATTACTTTACTTGGAGGATTGCTGAACATTAATTAGATGACATTGGCAAACGTTGCCACATTCTCCGAAAATTTTGCACTAATTCTGTAAATCTATAGCCCCAATAAATATTGTTCATTAGTTATTTTACTACAATACTTTTTTTTTCGTACTATTTCTGGCGCAGCTCGTGAGTACTGTAGTATTGCTATCTTACGTGAGGTAAGTTTGCCGAAGAAGAGTGACGTCGCTTGAAATCTTGGCGCCCGGTTCACGGAAAGGAAGTAGTCAAGAGATTGCGAGAAAGGGTGAATGTCAAAATGAGAGAGCGAATGCATAGGGAGAAAAGGCGAAAATTTCACTCCGCGCGAAAACGCCGCTTTCTACGAAACAATAAAAAAAATTCCTCGAGTCTCCAAAATACATCAGACTCAATTTATTTTCAGATTAATCGATGGGAAGAAGTCCTCAAGTCCGTTGGAGCAAAGGAACGGAACACTGCTGTCGGAAAGTTCTTCGGCCCCAGAGACCACCGGGGCTAATGACCAGGGCAGCCCGAGTGCATGCGGAACCAAGAGCTTCTCTGTTTCCGCTTACGACACAGAGTCGGGTACGTCGAGACATGTCGAGAAGGATTCACGCGTTGAAGAGGACGAGACCCACCGAACACCTCGTGACTCGACCGAATCACAGCAGCCGGCATATTGCGCGATATTCGCTGGAGCTTTAAAGGATACGGACAGAGCTTTCTATCTTCCACAGCGAGAGGTTGACGAGGCTCAAGATGTCTATGAGCCTAACGAGGACTCGAAGATACCACCGGTTGACTTCACTCCGTCGCACGAGGCGCAAGCTTGTCTGGATGCTGCGAGGCAGCCACTAAAAACTGACTTGGATGGCAGGGGAAGGATCAAAGGCGTAAAGACCGATCGAAATCCAGAACCGGAAAAGAGATTGAAGTGCGAGGAATGCGATCGCGTTTGCGTGAACAAGGAACTCTTGAGGAAACATAAGATTGTCCACAGCAAAGTCTTCCGGCACGAGTGCCAAATCTGCGGAAAGAAATTCAAACGGTCGACCGAGCTCAAGATACACGGGAGGACGCACTCCTCCGAGAGAAATTTCGCGTGCGAGCTTTGCGGCAGTGCTTTCAAGCTGAAGTCCCAGTTGGTAGCCCACGCGAGGCGACACACAGCCGATTACAAGGTCTTCTGCAATCTCTGCGGCAAGGGCTTCCACAATAACAGTGACTACCAGTCTCACAACAAAGTAAACCACGTTGCCAAGGAACATGCGTGCCCATCCTGTGGGAGGTCCTACAGGGAAGCGTCCCTCCTTCGCCGCCATCAGAGAATCCACCAGCCGGATTACGTGCCGGACAAACGATTTCAGTGTGAGATTTGCGGCAAGACGTTTGTTCTTCGCAAGTCCCTCGAAATGCACTTGAAAAGTCACACAGGAGAGAAAAGATACAAGTGTGACGTTTGTGGCAAAGGACTCTGCACGAGGTCCTCCCTCCTTGATCACATTAAACTTCATACCGGGCAGAAGCCGATCGTCTGTGACCTGTGCGGACGCGCCTTCACTAAAAGATCCACGATGATGGTGCACAGAAGGACTCACACCGGTGAACGGCCGTATCGATGCAACGTGTGCGATAACTCTTATACGCAGAGGACCAGCTTGGTTATTCATCAACGTTATCATTCCGGTGAACGGCCATATATTTGCAAACTTTGTTCGAGAGGATTCGTTTCCAGTGCGCAGCTCAGGGTCCACCAGAATTCTTGTCGATGATTATTGGTGTTATTACTTTTAGTCGTCTCCCATCGTGCCTCCCTCTATTATTGTGTAATTTTTTCACCTGCTTATTTTTTCTATCTATCTTCCTTCAAACATTCAAACAAGCATTCCGTCTCTCGATTTCCATTTGTATCCTTTTTGATGAAATATATTTTCTATATTTTTTTTTTCACGGAGCACTTTCATTAACACAGACGAAGATTGATCGCAATTTATATAATTATCGGTGCGCGTGAATTGTATGCGAACGGTGGCACAAGCTCTTTTACAGGCATACCTACCCGTAAATTGAAGGAAGAACGTGTGCCACGGTAGTTTCTCTTTGGGCGAAGAGAAGAGAAGAGAAGGAACTTTAAAGAAGATTCCTGAAAGAGAAGCAAAAGGTGGTGGAAACAGCAGCAGCATCAGGGGCGCAAGCAAGGATTGAGGACGAGAGTGACTTTTCGAGAAAAGTCAGTAGTCACCTCGTGTCTATCCAAAACAGTGTATCTCAGTACATGTAATCTTTTAGTCGATTTATAGAGACTTGTAAAATCTGTAAAGTCCGAGGAAAGGAATAAAGTCAATTTCGTGAAAAAAGGGATAAAAGTCACGTATGTGGAATGCGAGCTAACGAAAGAGGGAAGCATTCGAGTTTGACCAAGTTCTCGTTTTACTTACAGGTCGCCCGTCGAAGAGGAAGAAACGGAGTCAGAGGAGCTCGAGAGTGGGAGGAGGGAAGAGGAGCTTTCAAAAATGAAGGAGGAGCCAATCGACGAGCTCATCGAAGAGGAGAAGTCCGTCGATGACGAGGAGGAATACCAGTTGGAAGAATCCACAGAGATAACCTCCTCTCGCAGGAGCGACGTGCTATTTCAGGAGGACCTGATAAGTTTCGTCGATAAGACCAACAACAAGTATTCTCGTTCTGTAAAGAGGGAGCGCGGTTGCGCAGCTGCATCGGACGATTACGAGGAATCGAAAGGCTACAGAGCTCAGGACGTCGGCTTCGGAATAACTTACGAGAACGTCGAGACGACCAAGCGTGAGGTGAGCTCCGCTTCCTCCGAGACGACGGACGGTGCGACGGTTGCTGCTCGATCAGCTGCTTCGGAGAACAGGCTCTATCAGTGCCAGATCTGTGCGAAGCGCTTTAGATCGAAAAATTTGTTCGAAGGTCATCTTGTGGCTCACAGTGACGCAAGGCCCTACCAGTGTGACGTTTGCAATAAATCGTTCAAAAGGACAAACACACTTGCAGTGCACAAGCGAATTCACACCCGGGAACGAAACTTCGTATGTGACGTGTGCGGCCGCGCATTTGTCCAGGCATCTCAGCTGGCGACGCATCATCGTCGTCATTTTGAAAAGTACACGAGATTCTGCGAGATTTGCAGTAAGGGCTTCTTCACGAACGCCGAGCTTCACGGACACATGAACGTCAAGCACGAGGCCAAAGAACACGTTTGCCAGGTTTGCGCGAAATCCTTTCCCAATAATCACACACTTGCCAGACACTCGAAGATGCACGATCCAAACTTCAAACCCGTCAAGCATCAGTGTGAATTTTGCGGAAAAACCTTCGCCTACAAGAACTCGCTGGTGGTTCACGTAAAGTCGCACACCGGTGAGAATAAGTTTGACTGTCACCTGTGCGGCAAATCGGTATCCTCGAAGGGCTCTCTTCAGGATCATCTACGACTTCACGGCGGGGAAAAGTCTCTTGTCTGCGACGTTTGCGGCAAGGCATTCCATAAGAGGACAACGCTCGTCGTTCACAAGAGGACTCATACCGGGGAGAAACCGTACAGCTGCGACACCTGCGGGAAGTCATTCACTCAGCACTCGACTCTCGTCATTCATAAGCGCTATCACACAGGACAAAGACCTTATCAGTGCTCCTATTGCGCCAAGTCCTTCGTCTCCAGGGCACTTCTCAATGCCCACACCAAGGTCCATGTCGTTAACGTCATGATCGTTCAGCCGGTCTAATCGTTCAGCCTTCTTCTATCGGCACTTATTACGGCCTGGCTGCCTGTTTGATGATTTACAAAAATTGTAGCTAAGCTCTCTTTACGACCTGCGATCGAACTGAAGAATGCCATATCATCTTGAGAATGAAATTTCCTATAATCATTAAAAATGAAAGATCGGAGCAAGTTCTAACCGTGTGTCGGTCATGCGAGGGTGATACGTATTTTAAACGATGTAAATCTTCTATTTTAGCAAGATTATATAATACCTCCACTTTTTCTATTTACTTATTCCAAGGTGGACGTTGCGAAGAAGCCAGGCGCATCGAAACCGGATGTCCTTTTCTGTCCTATTGCGTCTACTCCTTTTTTTTTTTTTTTTTTAGGACCTATGTAACTATGTCTAGTGTCATGTACAGTTGTGATAAATAAATTCATTTGAAAAACTAGGATGTGGGGTCACTCTGTACATATCGTGAGGCAAGCGAGTGCCAATTTCCACCGGAAGGACCGAGAGAGAGAGAGAGAGAGAGAGAGAGAGAGAGAGTGAGGGGGGGGGGAGAAGCGTGCGTGTGCGTCTGCGTGTTTACGTCAAAGAATATCGAAAGTAAAAGGTGAAGAATTACGTAGAGAATTAAGTAGAATTACAAGGAGAAGGGCTGACGGAATTAAAAGACAGAAGAAGAATATAGCGTAACGGAGGAGGGCTTGTGGCGCTGCTATGTTATGATATGCTAAGGTATGCCGAGGAGCGAGTCTCTTCGCAGCTAGTGAATCTATAGTGAAGGTAGTGAAAGTAGTGAAGGTAGTGAGGGGAGTAGAGGGCAAAGAGAAGGGGGAGTGAATTGTTGGTCACGTGACTTATGATATTGTTAACTTTTACTTTCAGATACACCCATCTTCCATTCCCCGAAGAATATTACCCGATGGTAATGTTCGCCAAGCTCGACCTGGTGAAGAAAGATGCGGAGCAGACAGAGGTAGAGAGATTAAAGGATGAGGAAGAGTCGAGGGCAACGAGGTCGTCAAGAGCGGCAAAAGCGTCGCGAGTGTCGGCGACGTCATGTTCCGAAGCGAGTCCGAACGCTGATGAAATAAAGCAGGAAATCGAGGACGAGGATTTGCCGCTGGCCTTCCAATGTAAAACTTGCGGTGTCTTTTTCAACTCGCAGGGTCTCTTGGAGAATCACGAGATCGAGCACAAGGGTAAGCGGAAGAATACGTGCAATCAATGCGGCCGTGTCTTTAGGACGTACGTTAATCTGCGAAAGCACATAAAGAAGCACGCAGGACGAAAACGCAAGACCGTCGGGCGGCCTCTGAAGGTCAAAAAGGAAAAGTCCGAAGTAGAGTTTCTCTGCAAAACTTGCAACAAGGTTTTTCGGCATAAGAGCAACTACCAAAAGCATCTGCTGCGGCACACCGTCGGCGACCTAACGTGCAAGCACTGTCCGAAGAAATTTCGATTATTTAGGGACCTGACGCGTCACGAGAAGACTCACTTCTATCCGAGCTACATGTGCAAGGAGTGCGACTACGAGACGACGGTCCTCGCTGCCCTGAGCATTCACATGCTGCGACATACGAACAAGGCGGATCTTCCATTCAAGTGCAACGAGTGCGAGAAGCGATTTCGAAAGGCGATCGACCTCCAGGAACACTACAACATCCATTCCGGCGAGAAGCCTTTCGTCTGTCAGCTTTGCGGCAACGCGTTCTACCTGCGACGGCAGCTCTCGGCTCATTGTCGTCGGATGCATCCCGAGATGAAGGCGAACAAGGTGACGAGCACAGCCTGCGACATCTGCGGCCGCGTCCTGGCGACGAAGCGCTCCCTCTTCCGGCACAAAGAAAGTCACAACCCAACGAAACTTTACCTCTGTGACTACTGCGGCAAGAGTCTCAGCAGCGCCGAGCACCTCAAGAAACATCGGCGCATCCACACCGGCGAGAAGCCCTACGTCTGCGACATCTGCGGCAAGGGCTTCACTGATTCCGAAAACTTGCGAATGCACAGAAGGGTTCACACTGGCGAGAAGCCCTACAAGTGCGACCAATGTCCCAAGGCCTTCTCGCAGAGGTCCACTCTGACGATTCACAGGCGCGGTCACACCGGCGAGCGACCTTACGTCTGTCAAATCTGCCATCGTGGCTTCTCCTGCCAGGGCAACCTGACTGCCCATCAGAAGTCCACCTGTGTCTGACTCCTCCTTCTCCCTCCTTCTCCTTCCTTCTCCTTCGTCATCTCCATCCTCGTCTCGCTCTACGCTCTCGTATCCTTCCTCTTTCTCCTTCATCGCTACCTTCCCCCCCGCCCCCCTCACTACCTCCCTCCCTTCCCTCCTTCTCTCCCACCCACCCCCCCTCCCACCGTCACCTCCTTTAACCTTCGAGATTCTTAGGATCCTATCCTTCCTGTCGCTCATTTCAAACTGATTACGACACGTTGTTTTTATGAGTTACATTGATTACCGATTGTCTTACGATTAGTTAATGAGAACCTTTAATTATTAACGATTATAGTGCATTCACACATGGCTATTATGTATTGGCGAAACTTTTGAAATAATAAATAGATTTTATATATTTCATGACTTGTAGTATCGTAATAATCGGGATTTATCTGACCGCTTTGCTTTGTCAAAATCTGTTAACCCATCCCTCGATCTAATCTAACTATTCTCTTAATTAATTCACCCTAATTAAAACCCATAGCTGGTACTTCCTCGCTCTTTGATGTATCCCGTGTGTTGTACGTAGCGCCCTAAGGATCGTCTACGAGGATCACTACGTTCATCGTTAGCACTTGACTTCTCTTATGTCTAAGAACGATATCTTCGCAGGGTTGCGACAAAGGCATCACCTCAATTTATGTCTATATTGTTATTCTTGTAGGAGCGTTAAGGAAGATATTGCGAGGTTGCAAGGACACGAACGACGTGCCAGAAGAAGCGTCCTCCGCGGCACCGAGGGCTACTCTGCTCGCGACGCGTTTACGGACTCCATGAAAACTCACTCTTGTCCTTGCAGAGACCGGCATCCTGATCCAAGCGCGTCCTCCCACTTGTCGTCAGAGAGTAAGGAGTCTCTTGTTCTCGAGGATGACGCTACGAGTGGAAGCCACGCAGTCACCAATTCCATTGACGCAAGCAGCATCACCGGTAACTGCCTCACTGCTACAAGTACTGTCAGTAACTCTCTCACCATCCTCACGATTTCCCATACTGGCCAATCTCAAGAAAACTTAATTTTTCGGGGACTCGTGAAAGAGGAGGAGGATCTCGATGCGGATCAAGATCGGAGTGAAGGTGATGATGACGCTCAGATGGAGGGGGAGAGGGTTAAGACGAGAAAAGTGGGGAAAGAGGAGGAAGCGGAAGAAGAGGAGGAGGAGGAGGAGGAGGACGACGACGACGACGACGACGACAACGACGACGACGATGATGATGATGAGGATGACGATAATAGTCATGATGATGGTGAGGAGGAGCAGGAACAGCAGGAGCAAGAGGAAGAGGAGGAGGAGGAGGAGGAGGAGGAGGAACATGCCGACGAATTCGAAAATTTAGAGTCGTCACAGAGACAAAAAAGGCGGAAATATCGAAAAAAAGAATCAGTCAAGTACGAGTGTGAGATATGCAAGATAGAGTTCAGCCGGCACGGTGATTACAGGCGACACATGGTGAAACATAGTGATCTTAGGCCATACAAGTGTTCCGTATGTGGAAAAGCATTCAAGCGCTCCTCGGAGGTGACCAGTCATATGCAGATTCATCAGGGGATCAAGTACACTTGTGAAATATGTAATTTCACCACAACGAACAAAGTCTCTTTGCGCACCCACAATCGTCGGGTTCACCAGAAGGACTTTCGTTATCACTGCGAGCAGTGCACCAAAGGATTCATGTCAAATTATGATCTCGAAGACCACAAAGCCAGTCACCTTGGTACCAAAACCTTCATCTGCGAGTACTGTGGCAACGCCTACTCCCAGAAGTCTTACTTGGTCGCCCATAAGAGAGTCATTCACGGTATACAGAAGAGTGCCCCCAAGGAATATCAGTGCCAGACCTGCAACAAGAGCTTTGCCTCGGAGTACAATTTGAAAAATCACATTGGTCTGCACTCTCAAAAATTTCTTTGCGCTCATTGCGGCAAGGAGTTTGCAACGAATCACGCTCTGAAGCTTCACAATCGCAAGCACACGGGAGAGCGACCCTATCAGTGCAAGTCTTGCTCAAAGGCTTTCGCTCGATCCGCCGCTCTTCGTGTTCACAAGCTCACTCACACTGGCGAGCGACCCTACGTTTGTGACCTTTGCGGTCAGAGCTTCACGCAGCGCAGCAGCATGATGGCTCATCGAAGAAAGCATCCTGGTATTCATCCACCGCCGCCGCCCTTGCTTCTCAGCAGACTGGAGAACAGTGTCAAGTCTGAATGACGTCGGAGAATACCAAAGTTTTATTAACCGACAAATCATTGATTCTCCAAGCTCTTCTCCCTACTTCGTATCTTTTTAAATTTTGATACGAGTCGACTTGTGAATCGCAAACTACGAGCTAGGGTTTATCCATTAATCCGCTCCATTATTGTCGGGACGAAATGGTAACCAGGTGCAGCTTCGGCTCATGCACCTCGCCATTCTGAAAGTGAAATCGAACAATCTCGTGTGCGTCGTACTTATGGTGTAGTGGCATATACCGCGCAGAGTATGTAAATACCTTTGTCAATTTTTAATAAAGCACCGTAATACAATGAAAAGTCCTTAAATGGCATAACGCGTTCTTCGTTTTTGCTTTCTTGAATTTCGAATCCGACATTGTGTCAAATGCACACGAAGAAATTTTATAGAATCCGTGTACTTTCCCCAACGACGACGTCTCAATAACGTAAACCAAGCAAGGTGGCTGGAACGTGACTCGTCATTCAAGTGTTTCGATTAAGAGTTCGAAAATGAAGCTTCGACTCGTTTGTGTAAGTGAAATCTACTAATCCTAATTAATGGTGTTTCAGGACCAGCTAGCCATTCGTCTTCGAATGGACGTCTTCGGACTCGAAGGTAGAGATCTCGAGATCGTTTCGATCCTGGAAGTGGAATATTATATTTCTTTGCAGTTTCCACACATTTCTTTTCAAGAATGTCGCAAAAAATAAAGAAATCTCTCCTTTTTCGATCGTGTGAACTTTCTCTTTTGCGAAGTCCTTGACTCTTCCTTGCACAATAAACTCCGTGCCTTTTGAAGCATGGGAATTTGACTAAAGTTGGAAATTTTCCAGGACTCTTGCGAAACGAGCTGGTGAAAGAGTGGCGAGTCCAGTTCCAGTGTCCTTTCCAGCCTCGAGTCCTCATCCTCGAGGACAACTGCGACGAATTCAACGAAAACTCGTTAGAAAGAAGCGAGACATCGCAAATGTTAGCCACTCTGTCGGCCCTGGTGCTCGAAGAAAAGAATATGCATTTCTTTGGGATTCCGGAAAATGTGAATTGATCGGGCACATAATAAATTCCCGCACAAACGTCTTGCTTGACTGTGGGATATACGAGCAGTCTGTTTGCGACCTCAAGTGTCACGAGTGGAAGCATCAGAAGGATAAGAACGCCTACAAGCTCTCCTGCGTATTTGCAACCAAAAGTTCAAGCTTCAGAAGAAACTGAGGAATCGCAGGAGCATCATCCAGGAGAGCGGGCTTGAGTGTGCCGAGCGCGGAAAGAAGTTTGTGAAATCGAAGCTCCTCGCGGCGCATGAGGCCTAACAGGAAGGAACCCTCTAAACGGCTGTTCTATTTATTATATTTGCAGTAGTAGACTCTTTAGTAGCGGAACGCTGAACGAGCATGTGCTGCTGGACCATGCAAGGCAACGCTCGTACAGGTGCGACTTGCGTGGCCAACGATTCACTCAGAGATCCAGCATGATGAGACATTGGTGAAAACATTCGGGCGAACATCCACCACCTCCTAAGATATTGATAGCCGCTATCACGAGAAGCGTTATTCAGGCTCATACTCAGAGTCAAAAAGAATAATTTGGGCAGCGTCGAGGACCGAAATCAGTGCTACCTGCCCCACGGATATCTGGCTACTCTTGGCAAATAAAGACTCGATCTGATGACTTGTGTGTGACAATAATGACTTGCGATTAACAATCAGATAAAACGTTGTAATCTTCAATTGCGGAAGGATGATCATCTTCCGACACTAGAGGTATTTTTTAGTCACTGTGAGAACGTGAGAATGTAAGAATGCGCATATGATTGGCTCAAATCGTATTGGTCGCTAAAAAGGCATCTCGAGGAAGGTGAAGAACTCGCTATATTCTCCTGCACTTCGGGAGAAAGATATTAATATGAAAATCGAAAATGATGGTGTGCTAAATTATTATATTTTTTTGACTCGATATAATGAGTAATAAGGGATGATTACTTTCTCCGATCCAGCCAAACTTTTTTCTCTTAAACTGAATGACGTTCTGCCGACTCTGTCGTCTTGATCCTTTCGCTTTCTCCAATTGATTCTTTGATGTTCCAGGAGCGACTTGTCTCCGTCCATTGAATACGAAAACTTGGTTTGGCCAACTCGTGTGCAAGAATTTGAGAATTGTAATGGTAAGTCCTCGAAGTCCTCAAAGTCTCGAGTCACATCTAACACAACTTAACTGACACAGGCGACCACATCGCTAGGAGCTTCTCGAATTGAGCTTCAAGGGCGAACATAATCTCAAGAATGGATTTTCTCAACAGTAATGCTCTTCCACAGCTCTGCATCGAGTTTGCCAAGAGGAAGCAGTACTCTGATTATAGGTCCATCAAAAATATCTCATGCGCCAGTTACTTTTGCTTCATCTGATATAAAACGTGCGAGAGCAACGACAATAAAAGCGTGTGCCTATTGTGTCTTCCTGATCAGCGCTTGTTCGAGCACCACAGGATCCACGCGAAGTCACGAGCTACACGTACAACCATTATATTCGTCCTCGATCATCTGTTCCACGAAAGACATTCAAAAAAATATTATATCTTCCCCCGCCCCCCCCCCCTTCACTGAGTAGAAAATCCTTCTTTTTCTACCCTCCACGTGATAGAAATTTTTCTTTGCGAGTCCAGAACCTACCGAGTCCCCACCAGGTCTCTAACGAGGTAGAATCAGCGAGAATGTTTACAGGCCCTCGAATTTTTTAATGTAATTTCTACCTGGAGGATCTATGCGTTAGCGAACTTGAATTTATCACGCACGTATTCGATTTCGTCGGCAGCAGCAGCCAGCACAAGTAAATTCTTCGCTTCTTTCGTTCTCTAGCCAATATCACTTTCCATCGTATAATCCGACCTTACAAAATTACGTTGAAAATTTATATATTTGTTACATCTTCACCAAATTTCAAAACAATATAATTGAAGCTTATACGAAAGGAACAAAAAGGTTACGCTATTCGTATCATCAGGAAGTTTCGCAGTTATGAACAATAGATGCTAATCTGAACATAAGATAATATGACAATAACAGAGTAAACGGGTAAGAGGAGTAAGTGAATAAGATAATGAAAGACACACGGACCAAGGCGCCGTATGCTCTTTTACGTTATTTTATGCTCTCAAGTCAAAACTAACCGAGTTCTCTTCTCTTTCAGGAACCGCAATGATCCCTTGCGAGTTCAACCATATGTTACGGTGCGATCGGACGAGAAATCGACTTGGTTTCCAGCGCCTAAAGTCGAGATAGAAAGTGACGCTGAGGTAGTCATTCCCGATACGACGTCATCTCCTGGACGGGTGCCCGATTCGAATTTAACCGCGATACCCCTGAGGACGGTTGCCGTTGACAAAGCGCCAAGACTTTCGAGAACGGTGCTCACGAGTAAGTCCAAGGAGAGACGAAAAGAGAAATCGCCCGGTAGACTCGCGGATGGGAAGCTGCCGAAAGAGCCAAAGTTGTTGGTCGAGCCGAAGTGCGAAACGTGTAGCAAGTCCTTCGCGAGTAAACGTAAACTAACCGTCCATACGAAGTACGTGCATTCGTCGCTGCGACCTTTCACTTGCAAGATATGCGGGCACGCGTTCAAGATGAAGAATGCCTTGAAGAAACACGTGCAGGTCATCCACGAGGCTCTCTACGAGTTGCTGCCGTGCAAGGTGTGTGGCTACAAGGCCAAGGACAAGTCGCGGTTGGAAGATCACTACGTGCGCCGGCATACGGACATATACGCAACCTCCTGTTACATCTGCGGAATGCAGCTACGATTTAAGCGAGATCTCACCACTCACATCAATCAGATTCATAGCGGACCGATCGTGTGCGAGCGTTGCGGCGACGTGCTGCCAAGTTATCGCTCGCTCTGCAACCACAAGAAGACGCATCACGCGGTCGGCGCGAAGCGTAACAGGAACTTCAAGTGTGGGATTTGCTCCAAGGGCTTTGCTTCCCAGGAGTCTGCCGATGCTCATAAGCTTAAGCAACACAACGACGGCGGCAGTTGCTATTGCGATCATTGTGGAAAACCTTTCACCGGCAAGTACGCCCTTACCCATCACATCCAGAACGTGCACAGGGAGGACAGGCCATACTCTTGTCCCGTTTGCGTCAAAACATTCAAGATGCACAGCCTGCTGCAGCTGCATCTCTTTACGCACACGGATGTAAAGCCTTACAGATGCGACATATGCGGTTCTGCCTACACCCAGCGCGGTAGCATGATGCTTCACAGACGTAAACATCCTGGCGATCTTCCTCCCGTGCCGCCTATTAAGCTTGATCTTCTACTCAAGAGCATCCAGCCGAAGATCAACCAACTGGCCAAGGGAACTGCCTTTAAGAGTGACGCCGATGCAAAGTCTAACAACCAAGACTAATCAGCGGCGTCCGTCGCTTCTGTGGTATCCGTGGAACGTCGGGAGAGGGGGGGGGGGGAGGGTGGCATTATGATAAGAGAGAAGAGCGGAGAGGGGACAGAGCGAATGCTGCGAGAGTGAAGGGGGAAGGGGTTTCGGTGGAAGAGGCAGGAAGAAGATTGTCGGGCGGGGGTACTCGCAATTTCACATTAAGTCAGTAGGCAGAGTGTAGAGTCGCGATTGTAATATAAATATGGCGCTTGTAATTAAATTGTATTAAACTGTTAACCTAATATACTCTATTGATTAAGTTAAATGAAATTATAGTAATAAAAGCATGTAAAGTCACGAGTGACTTGTGCCTCTAGCGCGTCAGTAATGTCGATCACACGGTAAGCTCCGTCTATCGAGGATATTTCGAAAAAAAAACGGTGGATTTCAGAATTTCATTGATCTCATGTGTCAGTGTTTCTGTTTTCAGGAGTCAACAAATGCCGGACTGGGCAACGTTCTCGTCAGCGGAAGTAACAGTGGGGGACCCGCTCTCTAGATCTACTATAGATCGCGTCGGGTCCTACATCGTTTTCGAGTTAAAGCTTGCGATAAATTGAGCGCCGGCACATGGATTAAATGATTAAAACGATCAGACGAACAGAGGATCTACCGTTCTTTCGACGACCCTCATCCTTTGAATAGCAGCCAGATCGAGAGGGCCCCATATGCGAGAGAGAGCGAGTGTGTGGATTGGGAGAGCGAGAGAAAGAGGATGGATGATTGAGTGGCGAGTTGCGCGTACTTCCTAAGAGTTGATCTGTCGATGATCAATTGAGCCGCGATGCATGTTTTGCGCATAGCGAGAAAGATCGAGCGCCAATCGCGTCCCACAGTTAACTGACAATTTTATGATTTTTTAGGTACAATCCGCTAGACCCACTCGGTCCGTCTTTTCTGACAGTAAAGCTAGGAGACGACTATTTTCGGATCCCAAAGTCGTTGAGCGTGTTCATGATGAAAGAGCCGAGGCCGGACGCCGAAGAAAAAGGCCGGCTTCGAGTGAAGGACGAGAACACTGCGGAGGGAGTCGGCGAGGAGCTTGAAGATATCGAGGAGCCTGAGAGCGAGAAGGAGAAGGAGAAGGAGGAGGAGGAGGAGGACGACCTGGACGACGCGCCTCTCGATTTCCGGAAGAGAAGAGGCGGAGACAGACCGAGGGCGAAGCAGCGACTCAGGACGAAAAAGTCCCACTCCTGCGAGATCTGCTACACTAGCTTCGACCGCAAGAGCAAACTTACCAGCCACATGTTCAAGCACAGCAATTCGAGACCGCACAAGTGCGCCATTTGCGCGAAGGGCTTCAAAACGAGTGCCTACCTAGCGCGGCACATGGAAATTCATGACGAGCCCGCGCAGCTTCACGCCTGCGCCCTCTGTGACTTCAAGGCGCGCACCAAGCCATACTTGAAGATCCACTACATCCGGAAGCACACCGAGGACTACAATTACAGCTGCGAGCAGTGCGGCAAGATGTTCAAGGTCCAGTCTGACTACACGACGCACATGAAGGACCACGACACGGAGTCCTGTGTCTGCGACATCTGTGGCACTTCGTATCCCAGCAAGAGCTCTCTCTACTTTCACAAGCATTACAAGCACAAGACAAAGGTCAAGGAGTTCGAATGCACGACCTGCCGTAAGCGCTTCAAGAGCCAGAAGAATCTTGACAACCATGCCGAGCTTCACAAGATGAAATACGTCTGCGAGCAGTGCGGCATGGAGTTCAAATTCAAGTACGGCCTGACGAAACACCTCAGAACTCACTCGGGCGAAAAGTCGTACCTCTGCGCCATCTGCGGGAAGACGTTCGGCTGCCTTAGCTCCCAGAAGATTCACCTGTTGACACACGTGGGCGAGCGACCCTACGTCTGCGACATCTGCGGCCAGAGTTTCACTCAACGCTCGCCCATGATGCTGCACCGCAGAAAGCATCCTGGTATTCATCCACCGCCACCACCGATCAAAATTACGAACCTTCTTCACGGTGTTCAAGACAAAATAATCGTGAATAAGAGTTCGAAGTAGTCGCTGGCCGAAGCACGGAAGTTCACCGTGCCTTCATCGAGATCAGATTCGCTTGTACCTTATTGTACAATTGGCACTGCGCCCCCAATGCTTCCGGGCGACATCCGATTAAGCTGCTTCCATCCTGGCGACGGTTCTTCCTGGAAAATGTGCGTCTCTTGGACACAGCCTGCTACGGATACTTGGAATTTTACGGGAATCGCAGAGACACACGCGACACGCACGAGACACCCGCTTGTCTATAACGAGCAGCCGCCTAAGGCGTCCGACGAGAGCTGCATTTTCGACGCACGCAGGACACATCGTGCTTACGAGCCACCTGACTTTCGTTCTTCCTTTTGCCGGGCATTCCCGGCGACTCATGAAGTCGCGCCGTCGCCTTGCGGTCAAACGAAAGAGACACTCGTCGAGTGTCGCGGGCAGCCTCTCTGATGTCAGGGGAGGAAACTTGATAATTGACAATTAGACATCTACAGCGGACGAAGGCCTTACCGTTTGCCTTCGTGCAGAGAAAATTGCTTCGTAAAAAAACGAAAGATGTATAATGTTGCGCCATTGTAGTACACAAAATAAAAGAAATATGTTTTTGGTACACTATTGCATACCATTGTTCAACAGTGTACAGCGTTTCTTCACCTCGAGAGGTACTCGCTTCAAAAATTTGGTGTTACGTTATCGTTCCCTTATTAATGATTAATTTAAAAAGTCCTCTAGATAAGAATGTATCCACACAAGTCGGGATGCATTCTTCTTCAATGATACAGGTACCAGAGGCATCTCCTTTATCTATAGGATTAGAGGGTTCTTCTTAATGTTTGCTCGACTGATTTACCTTTAATTTTTAGGTCGAGCCCACTCGATCCTCTGGATCTTTCGTTTCTGAGAGTAAAGCTGGGTCGAGACGATTTTCACATACCGACGTCTCTCAGCGTTTTCATCACGAATGAGAGCAATGTCCGGACCGAATGTTTCCTAGAGATATAAATCGTGATCCGAGGCAGATTACCGGTGCCGAAGAATTCTTACTGGAGGATTGATATTCCGATTGTTTAGGCCGCGCAGGGCCAGGATGAAGAGGGAATCGTCTTAAGAAGGAGGAGCCTCTTCAAGAAGCTAATTGATCTATCGAATCGATCTCCCAAAAGGACACTCTACCAGCTTTCCTCATTCCATTGGACGTTCGAGCTGCTGCAGGTCACGGTGGTTCGCGGCACGTATCCGTATTGACAAAGTCTTCGTCGGCGTCAGCGCTAACAAAGAACGAGATGGACCATCGTGACACGCGCAAAGTGACTTTTATTAAAAAGAATTTGGAGCACACGCACGTCTTCAATTATGGCAGCGGCCTGCACGCGCTTCAATGACGTGACGTGTAGCGCAAAGAAGTTCAAAGACAAGAACAACACGAAGAACGACGCAGGATGCAATCCCATCGCGGCGACGCAATCGTCCGTGCCTCTTGGTTCAGCGACTTTATGGCTGTGCACACTCCTTCTGCTTGCAGGTGCGTATTGCTGCCGTTGCGACTCATTCTCGGTTCCTTCTATTTTTATGATTTTTTGGTGGGCGGGTGGAACTGGGGGAGGGTAATTGGATCTGCGATCGTTTCGAACTCCAGGAACAATTCTCATTTCCGATCGTATCGTTGATTGCCAAATGTTAAGACAATGCGCCAGTGCGATTAGGAATCTTCCCTCTGATCGAATGCTTTTGCTTTTCAGGTGCATTTCACTCGAAAGCACACGGGAGAGTTTCGGTACGATTGTCACAGGTGCGAGCGAGAGTTCCGAATAATGTCCGATTATACGAAGTCAAGAATGGAGAATTTCGGCGTCCGATCTGCAAGAGAAGGCTCAAGTCGCAACCGAATCTAGATAATCGTGAATCGTGTGCGTCGGCAGGGACAGAAGCTTATTATATGCGCGAGGAGCGTTGAATGGAGTTGACGAGAAAGGCTGCCCTTAAGAAATACATAAAGACGCATCCTCCTGAGAAGCCCTACGAGCGAGCACCGGCCTCAGCCTCTCGAACGAGCGCATCATTGAGTTCGTGACTCGGGACAATAGCGAAAGGAAGGACAGGATGACAGATCCGTACCGATCATTATTGGCTGGGCGACGGTATCTTTCTTCGCCACGAGGAACCGCGAGTGAGGGGGTGGGGGCAGAGAGAGAGAAAGAGATAGAGAGAGAGAGGCTATTAAAAAATTGTGCTTACTGTGTCCGGCATATTACTATTCAAAATGGTACAAATAAATAAGTGAGGAACGATCAGTAATTCACCGTCTCCTTTCTACTAGGATATTATATTCTCCTCGCTTCTAATCTTTTTTCTTTTTTCTCCTCCTTTCGTCTTATTTGATTTTTCGATCTGTCTGCTTCTTTCGCATTAACCGAGAACTCTCACAAGTACAGTATTTATAAGTACAGGTTTTCCCGATAGGAAGCACACCCAAGTCACTAATGACGTCGAGCCACGAACAACGACCCTCAGTCGTTAGCCGGACTTTTGGGATACCGGAACTTCACTTTCGGCCTAGACATTAATCGAATCTTTAATTTCTAGGAAGAAAGAGCCTCCGATAGTCGTGACACGGCAAGCGAATCACGAAGAAATCAACGCGGCGAGCAGAAGGAAACGAAATAGGCGAAAGAAGGTCGCACCGTTCTGTTTGCCGCTACTACCTGCCGATCACGACTCCAAGCAGCATCCTCGAGCGTCGAAGAATTCGAAGACGAAGGAAAGTTTACGACGGAGCAGA
The DNA here is from genome assembly GCA_030142595.1 of Trachelus iudaicus. Taxonomy (NCBI): domain Eukaryota; kingdom Metazoa; phylum Arthropoda; class Insecta; order Hymenoptera; family Cephidae; genus Trachelus; species Trachelus iudaicus. The sequence continues at coordinate 101,894 of JARQTH010000353.1, read as the reverse complement.
CGAAAGCCTCGAACGAACTCGAAAGCGAATCCGCTGATCGCCTGCGAAGATGCGAGCGAGGATATCAACGATTCGTCCGTCTGTACGAGGAAGAGGATGAGGATGAGGATGAGGATGAGGAGTAGCAGGAGGAGGAGGAGGAGAAGGAGGAGAGCGCGTAGTCAGATAAAGGCGAGGGAAGCCGTAACGAGCGGAAGCGACGAGAACGACGACGGGATCTTCGAAGTGTCCGAGATGTCGGAGATGTCGGAGATGTCGGAGATGTCGGAGATGTCCGAGATGTTCGAAGGTGAATCGGATTCAAATTCAAATGGCTTCGCGAAGAAGGGAGAGAGAAGCGCGGAGAGTTCGGGCCAAAGAAAGAGAAGCAAGAAGAAGGGAGGAGGTTACGCCTGCCCGATTTGCGAGGTCTCCTTCAAGCTGCGAGGCCTCTACAACAAGCACATGGTCACGCACAGCGACATGCGACCTTACAAGTGTCAGACGTGCCAGAAGAAGTTCAAGTATAACTTTGGCCTTAAGAAGCACACGAAGGAGCAGCACAGCGATTCGGCGCCGCTTTACGCCTGCAAGATGTGCGAATTCACGACGAAGCACTATCCCTACCTGCAGGAGCACTTTACGCGGAAGCACACGGACGACTACAAGTACAAGTGTAACTTTTGCGGTAAAAAATTCAAAGTCGAGCCCGACTACAAGGTTCACATGTCGGACCACGAGACGGGACCACAGGTCTGCGACATCTGCGGGGTCTCCTACCCGAACAAGAGCTCCCTCTATTACCATCGTAATTACATGCACACCGAGAAGAAAAAATCATTCGAATGCAAGATCTGCAAGAAGAAGCTGCAGACCGAGAAGAATCTCGAAAGTCACATGCAGCAGCACGAGCAAACGTACGTGTGCGAGGAGTGCGGCATGAAGTTCGCTAGGAAGTACGGACTTACGAAGCATCGTCGCGTTCACACCGGGGAGAAGTCTCACCTGTGCTCCGTCTGCGGGAAAGCCTTTGCCTGCATGGCCACGCAGCGGGTTCACTTTTTGACGCACGCCGGCGTCAGGCCTTACGTCTGCGACGTTTGTGGACTCAACTTTACGCAGCGATCGTCCCTCATGCTTCATTGGAAGAAGAAGCATCCCGATGCCAGTGATCCGCCCCCGCCCGTAACCCTCAAGAACATACTCGAGACTATAAAATCTAATATGGATTACGATGGAAAGACCACCACCGGTGCGCCGGAGTGAACTTTTTCTTCTTGCCCTTCTGTTCCGCGCACATGTGATATCGCGGATGACGAACGATGCATCCGCGGAGAACCCTTGGCCGAAATGCCCCGAGTCCTGTGTCCTGTGTCCTGTGTCCTGTGTCCTGTGTCCTATGTTCTAGGCCAATGAGCATTATGTAAAGTTAGCTTAAACCACTTGACTTACGTGCGACTCTGTACGCGGGGTAAGTAGTAATCTTGGCCTGCATTCGTGATTATGTAAATTATTAATATACATACCGAGAACTAGCATTACGCCTGATGTATGAAAATACGGATACAATTTCAAGGTCTCCATTTCCATCGCAGACTTTTATTCGAAAATCGTTACTATGACTTTAAGCACGAGTTCTTCGTCCTCGGTCTGCGCAAACATTTCTTGGCGTCGTCACGCTTTACTCTCGAGTGACTAATGGGGGAGGGGGCACGGGGCATATCATCCTGACTATCATTAACGTTTAACATCTTCTTCTCCCCCGAATCCTTTTGAATCCTCTTTAAATGCATATAGCGTTCAAGGGTGTAAAAAGTGTAAAATTTCCCAGTTTGGAATCGCTGATTTTGAAAAAATTTGTAACTTACGAGTGCTGAATCTCATTCCGCGCTCTTTAGAGAAAAAGAATTGATTAATCTCCGAAATCATCCCCAGTGCTTCGCGTGAATTCGCTATTAAAAACGACCCGTGTATACATCCCGAAGTGTATTGCGAAAACAAATAAAAACATCCTATCTTTTGAATCATCCGTGCAACATCGACACTTTTTATTCGCTTGTAAAATCTCACTCAGGACTCGAAAGAAATATAGCCGCAACGCGTACCCTTAGAATATAATATATAATGTCCAGAGATAATAATTTTTTATTTATGTCCTTTGTCTCTCTTTCCACATGTTCCCCATCTCCGTGACTCGTCTTCTTCTAATATTGTCGTTCCGTTGGACAGAACTTCAAGTCAATGAATTTCATTGTAGGAAATCTTTTGAAAGTGCAGCCATCACGATGAGGGGAGCTTCGACGATTCTCTCGAAACTCTTGGAATTTTTTTTCCTAAGAGAGAAGCATCCGAGCACACGTATAAGATATATTACCTTCGGGAAAGCGTAAGCTCAAGAGGTTTTTATTTGCGTCGAAGTTTGCCCCTGCGCCTTCGAATAGAACGAAGATGCAAATCTGTGATACATGTATTAGCTATAAGTATGCCGAGGATACCCAGGGGAGGTCAGTACCACGTTCCCTACGTGTCAACGTTCTTACGATTACGGCAATTGCATTGCTGTGCCCAAAATAAATGGAAAAATATACATCGCAGCCATTCTCCCCGTTTTCATTACCCTTTTGAAAAGAAATCGATTCACATATACGTGCAGCTGCAGGTGCGGCTGCGGTTGCAGTTGCACGGAATCGATCACGCGTTACTCGACTGATCGAACGATCAGCTTGATCTCGGAATCCCAATTGACATCAGTTATTCGTGTTTTAGGAAATCACAGGACTGTTTAGCCAAGAAAAGTAAACCTCTGGGCATCGTCAGGGTGAAAGGCGAGTATCAGCTCCTGCCGGAAGACCGTAGATGCATCACAAGAAAGTGCTTAGGATCGACAGTGCGTGCAGATGTGGTAGTGGAATTGGCGAAGAAGCGCTCGCACTGCAAAAGATTCAACACATCAAAAAGTTCCAAAGGAGATTGGCAGGATTCATACGTATCGACGGATACGAAGGCTGAAATTACGAAGGTTCACGCCGATCAGGACGTGGTCGAAGAACGCGTGACGGACGATGAAGAAGAAGAAGAAGAAGAAGAAGAAGAAGAAGAGGAGGAAGAGGAAGCGGGAGGAGTGGAAGAGGAAGCGGAAGACGAGCTGCGGGTTGCAACGGAGAAGCTGAACATTTCCTGGACGAGGAAAAAGTCGAGAGGCAAGCTAATCGCTTTTGGAAAGTCTGGACAAAAGGAGGCGACGTTGACCTCGCAGGTCCCCGGAGTCCTGTTGATCGGCGAGGAGGAGTCAAGTTGCGAGGAGCAGAGGGATCTCGAGGAAGAGTCGCATCCTGCGCTGGAAGGTGGTGCCGTCGAGCTCAAGACGAAGAAGAAGGACGAACCCACGGAGAAGAGGCAGCGAGAAGTTCTCTACAAGAGGCTCAGGGACGGAAACTACACGTGCGACATCTGTCAAACGACTTTCGAACAGAAGAGCAAGATCCTCCGTCACATAACGAGCAAGCACAGCTTTCACAGGCCGTTCAAGTGCGCGACATGCTCGAAGGCTTTCAAGTACAAGTACGACCTGAAAGCCCACAAGCTCGTGCACGAGGAGGTCGACTCGAGTCTGCTGCACTGTTGCGACAAGTGCGAGTACCGTACGAAGACAAAAAATAATCTAAAGTCCCACTATATCCGCAAGCACACGGACGATTACAAGTTCTCCTGCGAGCACTGCGGAAAGCGATTCAAGATGGAGTGGGACCTCAAGTTCCACATCGGCACTCACAGCAATTCCCAGCACATGTGCGACATCTGCGGTCGCTTCTACACGAGCAACTATTCCCTCTACAAGCATCGCAAGGTGGCTCATCTCAACGAGTACAAGTTCCAATGCTCGATATGCAACAAACGACTCCTCACCCAGGAGAATCTCGAGAGCCACATGCTTCAGCACAATCAGAGCTACGTATGCAAGGACTGCGGCAAGGTATTTGCCTCCAAGAGGTACCTGGCCACTCATAAGACCACCCACACTGGCGTCAAGCCTTATCCCTGTCACATATGCGAGAAGAACTTTCGCACCTCTCACATGCGCAAGACGCATCTGCTGACGCATTCGGCGGAGAGGCCTCACATTTGCGACCTTTGCGGACAAGCCTTCAAGCGGAGATACTACATGATCGAGCATCGCAGGAAGCATCCCGACGCACATCTATCCTCGCCACCGGTTCCCCTTGGCAGGAACAAGATACTCGGGGAATCGTCGATCGTCAATTGACTGATTATCCATCTTCGGATGGCCGTCGTCCCTAGTCAGCCGCCAACGACGGAAGACTTTTCGCGTGTTCCACGTGCCATTTTACCTGTCGAGCATCAGCAATATCACACCGAACAGTATTAAAGTCAATCGTCCTTGCTCTTTTTTTTTTTTTTTTTTTTTTCTTTCTTCTAGCGAGTGATCGTTATCATGCTCAAGAGATTCGTAGAATTTTGGAACCGCCCGCGCCCTCGTGCACTCGTCCCCTTCTTTCCCTTTTCCCCCTTTTCCTTTCTTTCGTTCCTTCGCGCATCGCGCAACGGTGCACATCCAGTCTCGATTCTTAAAGTATTACGGTATTGCTTTGCAGTTTTGATACTTATACATTGAGAGTTTCTCGTATCATGTAAAATAAAATAAAGCTTCGAGAAATATCAAAAATCTGCAACCGAAGCTAGTTGCTCGCAATGATTTCAAGCCACTGGTTATTCAACTTCTATCTCTGATGTAAAATGATTTGCCATTTTGCAGAAGAAATATTCGATAACCCCAATTAAACAGATGATGAAATATTAACAATTTTTGCAACGACCATCTTTAATCGTGGTAGAGGTAAGTAAGAGTACTCGTCACATATTTCAAGAAACCACATTAAATTTTATGTTTCAGACCCGAATGACATTCCTATCGTGTATACGGGAGATATGGTAATCGACGCGTGAGAAAAAAGACTCACCTTTAAAAAAGATCATCTATGAGAGACGAAGCGGATGGAGATCGAGGCTCTCAAGCCAATAATCCTCATTAACTCGAAGAACAATCTCATTTCTATTATCAACTCTCTCATTATTTATACATCTTAAGAAAATTCGAATAAAAAGTCATTTTTTATATCAAGGATTTCTATTATAATTGTGAATATTTTAATCGCCGAAGTAACTGAAGCCGCTGGGTCACTTGGTCACACGTATTCATTGGTTCCTTTGATTCTGACAAGAGAAATAAATGAGTGATTGCTTGTTCGTTAAATACTTTATCCAGACATACAGCAATGCATCACACGAAAGGCATCGACCGAGGTTAGCTCGTCCGTTTGATTAAAAAGCCAGCTTGAAGTTAGCTGCGTTTCAGCTGCGAACTTGTCCCGTGTACGCGTGTGTAGTCCCGTGAAATTCTCATGAATCTCTCAGAATCACTGTTGAAAATTCCATGTCTAGCCACTCTAGTACCATTACTTGTAAAACAATTCATCGATGGAGTAAGTAATGATCGCGAGAGCGGCTCGTGAAATTCTGGTAATAACGATGGCTCTCTTTTTGTTGTAGAGAACAAAGAAGCGGAGCTGCCGCTGGACGCGAGGGAAGAGGGAAGAGGAGATTGCTGAAAAGCGATTCGTATGGCTGCTTCATCCTGGGAGAGAATTCGGTGCCGATGAGACTGTGGCAGCTGTCCGACTCCCATGGGAATCTCCGTTATTCGCTCGTCCCGGCATCGGATGGCTCTTCAGGAAGGGCCAGCAGACAGCAGGAGCTCATAGTGTCGAGCAACATCAAGGTCGAGGTGGCCGAAGAGTTTGTTGAAGTTGGTGGGACGGCAGGAAACTCTGAGCAGGTGGAACTCTCTAGCGAGGAGAGTCGTTACTTGGGCTCGCTTGCTCATCTTTGCGAAGTGGCCATCGAGTGCTTCTCCTGTGACACGTGCACTATGAAGTTTCCCGTAGAGAGTATGTTGCTCAGACATAAGTTTCGGCACAGACGAAATTTTCGAACAAGACGAACGTTCGTGCGGAATAAGAAAATTTCTTCGTCTGAAAATTTACGGGCCAGTTCCAGCGAGGCTCGTTCGCCAAACGATCCCATCTACATGTGTCGGCTCTGCAGCTTCCGCTGCGACAGACGAGTCATTCTGAGCTCACACGTCGCAGCGAAGCATTCCTCCGCTCGGCTGGAGAAGGAAGTGCCGGCCTCTCGTACCTTCTCCGACTGGGAATCAAAGACCATGAAGACCATGAAGACCATGAAGACCATGAAGACAACCAACAGACGGCAGTGTTCTAAGCGGGTGGTTTTGGTACGGCGGAAAAAGAAAGGGGAAACGCGTCAGGTAGCGGAAGAGAAGACCAAGTGTTGCGGCGACAGTGTCGATGTTGAATATAACGATGAGAACGATGCACAGAGTCTAGACGGTAGCATAGAAGAAGGGAGAGAGGAAGCCGAGGAGAAAGTGGAAGAGAAAGTTGAAGGGGAAGACGATGGCGAAAGTAAGAAGGGACCGAAGCAGGTTGAGAGGAATTATCGTTGCGACGAGTGCTCGTTCGAAACCAGCCGAAATGATAAATATCGGAAACACTTGAGGATACACAAGCGACGGCACCGATCGAGTCCTCGAGGGATGATTTTATCGTGCGCCCGCTGCGACTTTCGGTGCAAGAACGCCCCCAATCTGGATGCCCACATCGCCCGAAAGCACGACGCCAACGAGCAGTGCCAATGCAACATTTGCGACTTCAAGTGCGCGAAGAAGAGCACCTTGTACTCGCACATGAGGAGGCATCGGAACCAGGAACTCGGAAACATCTACTCGTGCAACGAGTGCGGCTTCAAGACCGGGAACAAGACCAGCCTCTATTCGCACATCAAGCGGAAACACAAGTCGACTCGTTCGGCGTCAGGCGTCAAGGCGCCCGAATTTTTCTTTTGCAATCAGTGCGACTACAAGAATAAAAACAAGTACGAACTGAAGGTTCACGTTGCACGCAAGCACACCGACGACTTCAAGTTTTCGTGCGAAACGTGTGGCAAAAAGTTCAAGGTAAAGGGAGATCTGACCAATCACATAAGGTTCACTCACAAGGAGCAACCTGTAATCTGTGATGTGTGCGGCAAGACCTGCCTCAACAGCAACTCCTTGTACGTACATCAGAAATTCGCCCATTACAAGGCCAAGTACGAATGCGGCATATGTAAGCGACGCATGGTGAGTCAAGAGAATCTGGACGAGCACATGCTGCGTCAACACGAGAAGCGGGAAAACGTCGTGTGCGAGGAGTGCGGCAAGACTTTTTCGCGTAACAGTCGGCTAAAGGTGCACATGAGGATTCACACTGGCGACAAGCCCTACGCCTGCACGATCTGCAACAAGTCCTTTGCTCGGCGCACTGCCCTTAAGCAGCACCTCCTCATACACACGGGAGTGAGACCTTACGTGTGCGACATTTGCGGCAAGGCCTTTACGCAAAAACCCGGACTCATCAGCCACCGGAAGTCTCATCCTGGATCTCATCCGCCACTTCCGAGGGTTCTAATAGACCACATTCTGAATGACGTCATGAACAATTAACAACGGTCGTCATCTTCATCCTTGTATTTATGTACAGAAGACCGAAGAGTTGGCTGCGATCACGAGAAAGACTAGCAGCATCTGCGAAATTGGCATTAACACGAGTCAGGGCACCAGACCCCGAGACTGATGACTCGCATCTCACTCGCTATCCGCCTATTGAAAAGGATTCAAAGAGCACTCGCGTCGACGAACGGCCCTCTCTCTCTCTCTCTCGCGCGCTCTCTCCCCCCCCCCACCCTCCTCCCTCCTCGCTCCCTCTCTAATGCTGTCTGCGGAGAACAAACGTACCTCTTTTGTATTAGCTGCGACCTTCCGTCCGGTCCCATCCTGGCACGTGTTAAACCGAGTGTTTGCGGCATCCTCGTGTCTGTGTCCCTGCCACAAAATGATCTCACATGGAGAAGATCCTTAATTCGAGTCAGATGTTACCCAACGTTCGAGAAATAAAGACTTTTTCAATGTACTTGTATACATTTACGGCGTGATAGGAACACTCTGTGCGTGCGAGCACGACTATTCCGTCACTCGACTTATACCTCTTTTTCTTCTGTATTGCGAATGTCACGCCATTGTGTCACATTCAGCGCACACTTGCAACTAATAAACCTGAGTCTGACAGACGATGACTTGATTCTTGAAATTTTCACCTATATTTTCAAAGGGTCGCTTCCTTTCATTTTGAAAGTTGAGCTGACACGATGGGAACTGTTCTGCATCCTTGACTTTCGACTCTACCTTTAAGCTAATCCCAATTCCCTAATCCCAACCACCCGATCGTCCATGCACCTTTACACCGACACTGTAACTTTGAATCTGATTAATAGATTTGCCGGCAAAAGGATTAATGAATTTTCTGTGTCTTAGGATTCTCAAGGAGGATGGCAGGTTTCTATACGGAAAGGAGTCGATACTGATGCAACCCTGGCAGATCGTGGATTTTGAGGGATGTCTCTATTACGCGTTTCTCCCAGCCAATCACACATCTCAACTCTCCGAGGGGGGGCACGTGCGTGCTGGGGAATTTTTGCACCACGTAAAAGTGCCAGACGACCAATTCTCGTACTCGGAGGAAGTGACGGATCCTGGCGAGCAACAGATCGCTTATCCCTTTTCCGTTGCTAACGAGGACGATGACAACGCTAACTTTTACGCCGTGAAGATAAAAAAAGAGGAGCGCGAGGATCAGACGGAGGAAAACGAGGGAGAGCAAGTAGAAGGGCTGGCTGATGTCGAGCTCGAAGTCGATCTCGGAGCTGGAGAGGAAGAAGGGATGGCGATGGAAATGGAAATGGGAATTGGAATGGGGATGGGGATGGGGATGGGGATGGGGATGGGAATGGGAATGGGAATGGGATTAGGTATGGAACCAGAGAGAAAGGCCTCGGACGCCCTGGGATACGCTTACGGGACGGTGTACGCCTGCGACGATTGCAACGTTTGCTTCCCCATGAAGCAAATGCTCAAGAGACACAAAAGCACCGTGCATCGAGATCTCGAGCGATACAAGTGTAAGCTCTGCCCGAAGATCTGTAAAAATTTAATCGCCTTTAAGATGCACGCGGCGCTCGAGCACAAACGCGACAAGGAACAGACGCCAACCACCTATTCTTGCAATTTCTGTGACTACGAGAGCACGAACAAGTCTACGCTGCACTCGCACATTGGACGGAAGCACACCATTCGCGGGACCAGAGACCACACGGAATTTTCCTGCGACGTCTGCGAGTTCAAGTGTCAGAACAAGCGTCGTCTTAAGGAGCATCTCGAGCGCAAGCACGCCTCCGAGTATAAGTACGAGTGCGAGTATTGCGGGAAGAAGTTCAAGGTCAAGGGCGACATGAGGCTCCACGTGAGGTTTAAGCACAAGGAAGGGCCAATCGTGTGTGACGTTTGCGGCAAGACCTGCTCCAACAGCAACTCCCTCTACGTTCACCAGAAGTGGGCCCACTTCAAGCCCAAGTACGAGTGCGACATCTGCAAGCGACGCATGGTCAGCCAGGAGAATCTCGATCAGCACATTCTTCTTCAGCACGAGCGAAGGGAGAGCTTCGTTTGCGAGGAGTGCGGCAAGTCATTCTCCGAGAATCATCGACTCAAGCAGCACATGATGACCCACACGGGCGATCGACCGTACGACTGTCACATTTGTGGCAAAGCCTTCGCTCGGCGCACCGCCTTCCGGCAACATCTCCTCATCCACACGGGCAAGCGACCTTACATCTGCGACATCTGCGGCAAGGCCTTCACTCAGAAACCAGGCCTGATTTGCCATCGAAAGTCCCATCCTGGTATACATCCGCCACTTCCGGTCGTCCACATCGAGCACATTCTCAGCGACTTCATGAAGAAGTAGATCTTCGAGCGAACTTCGGGATAAGGCCACGACAGGACCGATTGTCATGTGCAAGAGATTTACTTTTTTTTTTTCACTTCTGTAAATATTTTCGCCCCGACCCGCACACCTCGCACTGTCGACAATTTATTATTACGTGGCAGAATATATACTAACGTTCGAACGGATCTCTTCCCGATTTAAAATCCGAGATATCCAAATCTCCCTGAATCTCCTTGTGTCTACTTAGATTTTCATGCGTTCTCTCTCTCTCTCTCTCTCTGTTACTCTCTAAGTATGCAATGTTCAGTCAGGGATTCACCTTTTTTCCCCTTACTCTCGGATCAAAACGGCCAATGTATTTAGACGATATCGAAAGGCGATTGACGAAATAAATTTTTAGGAAATAATTTTTACCTCGTTGTCCTTTTACGTCATCCGTGATATCAGTGCGTCTAAATGTACTTTGTTCCGACGACACCGCTCTATTAATCGATTAATCGCTTGTCAAAAGAAGTAAGTTCCTCCCACCGTTTCTCGAGTTCAGTCTGAATACGCTTTCAGTCGCAATATCGATATCCGTTTCTAATCGATCCATTTCTTTTCGTGTGTTTTAGGTGCATCCTCGCTGCCCCCAAGGAGATGTCAAGAAACGTAAATGCGAAATGGAAATTCTCCTGTTCCACTTGCAGCTACAAATCCGAAAAGTTGTCGAGCCTAGAGCTGCACGTTTTAAAGAATCATTCGAAGCAGACCATGAGCCGGAAGGATACAGCTCGATCTTTCGAATGTAGAGTCTGCGGCCTGAGTTTCGAACAAAAGTGCATCCTGAAGACGCACTTTGTGCGCAAGCACACGCACATTTATAAGTTCTCGTGCGAACAATGCGGCAAGAAGTACAAGGTGAAGGCTGATCTCAGGAATCATGTGCGATTTTATCACGAGGAGCAGCCGATTGTATGCGAGGTCTGTGGGAAGGCTTGTTCCAACAGTAACTCCCTCTACACGCATCAGAAGCGATTCCACTACAAGGCGAAGTTCGAGTGCTCCGTGTGCAAGCGACGCATGGTCACTCGTGAGAACTTGGAGCAGCACGTGAACTCTCAGCACGAGAGGCGCGAGCGAGTGATCTGCGAGGGCTGCGGCAAGTCCTTTTCGGACAAGGTCATCCTCGGCAGACATCTCGAGTCCGTTCACAGCGGTATCAAGTCCCACGCTTGCCAAGTCTGCTGCAAGTCCTTCGCCAGAAACTCACATCTCAGGCAGCATCTTCTCATACACACGGGGAAAAAGGTGTTCGTGTGTGACGTTTGCGGCAAGAGTTTCGCTCAGAAACCCGGACTCATCACTCATCGGAAGATTCATCCGGGTGTCCTTGCGCCACTGCCTGTCATCAGGCTTGACAAAGTCCTCGATGACTTTGTCATGAAATAATCGTTAGGCTGCTTCAATTATCAATAAAATATATACTGGAAGAGTTCCTCTCCTTTCCCTTTAACCAGTCCTGTAATACGATCTTCTTGACAATAAACTCTCGCAAAGACTTCGAGAGAGAGAAATCGGGAAACTAGCCGAATTCACAATATGCGTGAGTAGCAGCACGTGGCTATCGCAATCAGCGAATTATAAATCGTACCTTGTCGCCGATTCCCAATGCAAGTTCTCGAGACCCATTCGCAAAAATTTTACAAATTTTACGAAAACTTTATTGGATTTCACGTAAGTAGTTTTGTCGCAGGTAGGTCGTATGCTGGAGCGAGGTCTCTGCGTAAGCCCATCGAGCCACACTAATTGTTAGCTCTTTGTGTTTTAGAAGTGATCATTTGACGACAGCCACAAGTCGCGAGCCTCGTCACTGCCTTAGGACAAAGGAGTGTCGACGAAGAAGGAGCCTGCGGGAAGAGCTGTCGAGGTCGCCTTTCACGAGCCAGGACGAATCGTGTTATTCCGTTTTCCGGGACGAAGATACGCGAGAAACCGCGAGCAAGATCAAAGGCAGCATGGAGACCGCGATGGCCGACGGGCGGAGAGGGCAGGGAGGGTCGTGCGAATCAAACAGCAAGAGGATGGGAGGAAAAATTGGGCATCGGTCAGAAGGAACGAAGGTCTGCCTCATCTGCGATTTCGTTTCTGCAAGAAAGTTAAGACACTAGGCACGAAGAGTCCCTGGCTCTACACACACACACACACACACACACACACACACACACACACACACGCACACACACACACACACAGGAAGCACGCTCGCTGGAAAGCGATGTTCGAGTGCCCGTTGTGCATGCGGCTACTCGTCAGCTAGGAAAATCTCGATTAGCATCTGTCGACGCGAGACAAGGGGAAGGAGAGATCGATATGGGAAAAATGCGGCAAGACCTTCTTCGAGAACTACGAGGTGCAAAAATAAGTGAGGACCCACACGAGCGATAAGCCTTGTGCCTGTTTTGGTCTGCAGCGGAGCATTTGAGCGTCAAAGCAGTCTCAAGCAGCATCTTCTTCTTCACACGGGCGAACGCATTTACAGCTGCGACGTTTGCGGAAAGTCATTTGCTCAGAAGGCTGGACTCATTTGCCATTGGAAAATTCACTCCCGCCTTCTGTCGCTTCAATCCTTTATATGCAGTGATCATATTCTCAAGGACTTGAAAGATTTGATTAAAAATAGAAATAACACTTATTCCCAACGCTTCCTTCTCTCTTGGTCTACAGGTGCTTCGGACGGTGATGAGACTCGTTAGCTCTCTCTCTCTCTCTGTCTACTCATTCCTGCATCCCCTTTCCTCCAAGTAATCTTTCTCTCTCTTTTTTTTTTTTTTTTTTTTTATCACTGACGCTTCTCCTTCATTTCGCTTTCGCTACTTTATAATCAGGTGTGTTAGTACTGATTGCGAGGAGCAGTTCCCGTGTCGGCACTTCGCACGAGGAAGTCTGTGCACGAATAACGCGCGTTGGTCCATTAACGAGAGATTAAATCGAGTCGATTTGCTTTGCTCTTTTCTTCTCTCAAGGTGCCACTACCGTAGCAATGTCTTTTTTGTTATAAGAAAACAAGGGTGTATGCATAAAATCTCGAAAAAAAAATCAAATCTGTATTCCAATAAAAGGAATGCCACGATAAATAAAACTATTGGTGACTGTTCTCGAAATTCTTCTGACTACACGTGCATTATTTCTGTAGGCCCTCTCAAAATGTTTTCCAATCGAAGTTGAACGCTCTCTGTCCAATCGATCACGTAACATAAATACACGTATAAAGATATATTTGCTTCGGAGAGCGAAAGACTCGACCGTCTGCACTTGCTCTAGCAAGGGCCCTCCGAAGGAAATGTACATCTGTTAAAAAGACATTAATAGAGATAGCATGGAAGAAGGATAACCGATCCGTGAACAGTTGGCGTCGTCGCGAGTCGATGGTTCGAGTCTCGCGACGCCTTTACCCTGCGAATACAATGTGTTAGCGCGACTAATGTCGGATATGTGATGATTGTTTCAGGTATGCGATGTCCTACAATGATGCTGAGGTCGAGTTCGACGCTGACGCCGACGCCGACGCCGACGCCGACGCCGACGCCGACACGGGTCGTGGTATATTTATCTTTCATCGTGAATCCGTCGTGATGAGAAAATGGCAAATTTTAGAGTTCGATGGGAAACCTTACTACGCCTTCGTTCCGGAAAATGATACGCCCCTCGAGGAGGAGGCCATACCGGAACTCTTCGAGCAGGAAGAGGACGACGAGCTTGAGAGCAAGAGTAAAATTGCCAAAGTCGAATGCGTCTATGGCGATGAGTCGGCAGACAATGGATCGTACGATGGTAGATATTACGAGGAAGATCACGATTTCCTAAATGGTGGATCTCTCGAAGCGAATGACGACGAGGCATTGGACGTCAAGCCAGTTCTTATAAACGGAGTGACCGGTAAGGACGATTTCGAGGACAAATCGGGGATCGGTAATCTGTATCAGGTTAAAGTTCAGGGTAGCATGGTTACCATCGAAAGGTTTGCCGCGAATCTTCTTGGCTCAAAGTCTTCGGAGCAGGATCAGCTGCGGGGTCGGATGCAAACGTATCAGCCGCAGCCGGAAGACGAACACATTGAGATGCACCTGCCCGTGGAACAGGAGGAGCAGGAAGAGGCGGAGGAGGAAGAATCGAAGCAGGAACATCCGGAGACAGATCAAGATCAGAACCAAGGACAAGCGATGGGCTTTGAATTCATAGAGCAGGACCAGTCGATCCGATTCGGCAGGATGAGTTTGGCGAGGCTGGGAGTGCGAGGGACGAAGGGACGCGTGGGCCGCGCGCTCAAGTGCAAGGTCTGCTCGGAGACTTTCGGCTCGGCCGTAGCCTTTCGCAAGCACGTTGCTTGGACCCACAAGAAGAAGGTCTGCATTCAGGAAGACGGGGCGTACATTTGCGCTGTCTGCGACTATCGCACCCTGAAGAAATCCCTGTTCGCCGCGCATCTCGAGCGCAAGCACGAGACTTGGTCGCGCAAGCGCTCTAGCTCCGTGATGTTTCCTTGCGGCGCGTGCGGCTTCGTTTGTCGCACGAAGCACTCTCTTCAGTCGCACTTCATTCGCAAGCATACCGACAAGTACGAGCATCAGTGCAAGTTCTGCACGAAAAAGTTCAAGGTCAAGGGCGACTTGACGAATCACGTGAGATTTCATCATAAGGAGAAGCCCGTAAATTGCGACGTGTGCGGAAAGCTGTGCCTGAACAGCAGCTCCCTCTACGTTCACCAGAAGTGGGCCCACTACAAGCCAAAGTACGAGTGTCACATATGCAAGCGTCGCATGGTCACCCAAGAGAACTTGGACCAGCATCTCGTGACGCAACACGAGAAGCGCGAGAAGATTGTTTGCGCGGAATGCGGCAAGACCTTCACGAAGAAGGACTCGTTCAATAGGCACATGTCCGTGCACACCGGAAGTAAGCCTCACGCCTGCCTGATATGCAGTAAGCCATTCGCTCGGCGTTCGCAGCTCAGGCAGCATCTTCTCATTCACACGGGGAAGCGGCCGTTCGTTTGCGATATCTGCGGCAAGGCTTTCACTCAGAAGCCAGGACTCATTTGCCATAGGAAGACGCATCCGGGTCCTCATCCGCCGCTGCCCGTGATGCCCATCGGGGACATCGTCAAAGAATTCACCGAGGGATTCATTCAGGAGTGCAACAGCGCCCATCGGGAGAGTCAGGAATAAATAGTTTTTTTGTTCGCATCGACTTCATTTTCTCTCGGTTTCTCCGGCTCACACTGAGATACGTAAGAAACTTACCTCCGAAGGCAATTCTACAATGCAACGGGACACGGAGAAAGATCTTAGAGATTTAGTAAACACTCGGTTTTAAATACGATTTTCTTCTTTTCAATTGAAGGATCCAATGTAATTTTGCTAAAATATAATTGAATACCGCGCCGTGTCCCGTGTCCCGTTGCATTGTAGAATGGTCTTGATTCATTGGCAACACGCTACTCGCAACTTAAGACCTACTGCGAGCCATCGCTTTATACAACTTCGCGATCCTCGATACGACAAGACAGCAGACGTGCCTGGTTGGCCGAGTACGCGGAGCTTTGTAAATTAGCTCAATTATCGAATAAGTAACTCGCCATTTTTCAATTTTTTTTTGCCTCCTCTCCTACTCCCTATTATTTCGCCTTTCCTTTTATTTTTTTTTCTTCGTCAGTCGCTGCTTTCCTCCCTTTGACGACTCTTTCTATAATATTTTCTCTATTGGACATTTCGTCGATCGACGATACAGCGTCATCGGCCAGATGCGACCGAAGAAACGAGTCCATCGCTGCTGCATCTCCCAGGGACGATGGCGTTCACTTCTCTAGGTCTAGTAAAGTAAAGTACAGCATGTAAAGTATGTAAGATAGTTGGTCGTCGTTTCGTTGTCCGTGTAGCTGGAAATCACAAGAAATTCCTAAGCTTAAGTCATAGCTGAAATGCTATTTTTCTAAAGTGCCGAGATCGATGCGTTTCGTATCTTAATAAAAAAAAAAAAAAAAGAAAAAAAAGCGACGTGTATAGTTTTTAGTTTGAAATAAATATTTTTCATTATTCTTGTGAAAATTGTTTAATCGCTTTCCGTCCTTCGTCTGGGATGAAAAGGCGTGCGACTCCTGCAGCAGAAACGAAGCCAGAAGCGATGTTGGGTAATGAGCCAGTTTAATTGTTTCCATGCGAAGAGATAAGTATATGTCATATTTCGCTTATCGATCCTTTTGAAAATACATTAATGTTTTCTCCGCAATGCACTTTTCAGGAAGAGCAATGAACGCAGCCTACTGATCCGTCAAGAAATCTCTCACCGTTCAATGGACGTTTCGCAAGGAAGGAATAAAAAAAATGTCAGTCGTATGGGAGCCTTGATGGTTTGGGAAGAAAAAGGAGGACACAAAGGTAAGATGGGTTGCATATCGAGGTGAATAATAATAAAACGTTGAAGACAATCTGTAGCAGCCCGAAAATAAATAAGTTTTCGAAAGCGAATCTCGAGTCCTACTGATTTGTTGCCTCCTCGCCTCGTGCGTTCCTCGTTCTTAATCGGTCTGTTTCCGCCTGTATTGCACCACCTTAACCACCTTTCTCGCATCTCGTTGGACTAGAAACGTTACGCAAACGTTACGCATCGCGAATTTAATTGTTAATCCAAGTAAGTAAGGAAGTGATTGTGTACGAGGAAATGGAAACTCGAAAAGTGAAATAATTTCGAAGGCGTCCATCTGCTCTTTGTTTTAGGACATCCGATCCTCTCTGCGACGACACGGTGACGATCGAGTGCACACCGGAATACGTGATGCTGCCGGGACGAGGCTCGAGTTCCGAGGAACCCAGGGCCAAGCGGAAGATCAAGCGAAGAGTGGCCGCCAACGAGTTCTTCGTGGTTAAACGGGGAAGAAAGCTTGTTGTCGAAAGTCGAAATGGAAATGGAGCCGCAAGTGACAGCAGCGCCATGGGTTGTGCCAGAAGTTATTGTTGCGACTTCTGCGGCAATAGTTTTCCAACGAAGAAGGAACTCGTTCGCCACATGAAGCTCCACAAGTACGTCTGCGAAATTTGCGACAACAAGTTCCATCGGAGAAGCGAGCTTAGGAATCACGTGGCTTCGACTCACGGACCGGAGAAGTATCCCTGCGACGTCTGTGACTACGTCAGCCGAAACAAGTGGGCCCTGCAGGACCACTTTATTCGCAAACATACCGATGGCTTCAACTTCGCGTGCAAGCTCTGCGGCAAGGAGTTCAAAATAAAGAACGACTTGCAAACACACATGAATCGCAGTCACAACGACGCGTGCGTCGTGTGCGACGTTTGTGGACACACGAACAAGAGTATCCACGCGCTTAAATGCCACAAGAAGTATGCGCACTACAAGCCCAAATTCGAGTGCAAGCTCTGCAAGCGCAGAATGACTACGCAGGAGTATCTCGATAAGCACATGCTGCGTCACGAGACCAAGGAGAGAAACGTCTGTCCGACTTGTGGCAAGACCTTCTGCGAGAAATACGCGCTCGATGTCCACCTAATGATTCACACGGGAGTGAAGCCTTTCGCTTGTCCCGTATGCGGCAAAGCATTCTCAAGGCAGACCGCTCAGGAGCAACACATTCTTATTCACATGGGCAAGAGACCCTACACCTGCGACGTCTGCGGGCAGGCCTTCGCCCAGAAGCCGGGACTCATCTGCCATCGGAAACGTCATCCCGGGCCGCTTCCACCCCTTCCCGTTGTCTCGGTCAAGAATATCGTCAGCGAGTTCACTAGAGAATACGTCAGGAAGAATCAGACTGCTGCTCAATAAAGTGAGAGAGTGCCTGTCCTAGTTGAAACTTGAACTTTGACCATATTGAGCATATGCATCTGTAAGCTCTTACTTCTCGCTCTTTTTGCCGTTGTTGCTTGTGTTTCCATTGTTGCTGGTGGACCAATAAAAGTCGTTCCGTCGATTCGGAAGATCTTTATTGTGGAATTTTAGATGCACCGAACTTTGAACTCAAACGCGGAACATCGAATGAGGACGAACCGTACATTAAATATACTCGCTGAAAGTGAACCAGAGGTCGGATGTCAAAGATTGGCAACTAGCAAGCCAAATCTGGTATTATTTGTTTGATAATCGAATGAGACGCCAGAGACGCATCTGTGTTGATTTGTGTGGATCGTGAGCGAGTGGGCCTGAGGATTCTTCCTCCTCCTCCACCAATCCTTAAACTGTCATGTGCCTTGACGATGCCTACGGATGCTTCGAATTGTGTCAATGAACCCGCACAGGTCGATTCAGTCATCTGTCGTATCAGGCTCACTAGTAGCGTATAGCCATTTTCACGGAAACACGTTTTCAATACCATAGGAATAAAAACGTTCGTTCGAACGGACATCGTATTGCGCGCGGGCTCTGAGCAGGTAAGTTCCCGTATCGTGACTACCGCCTGGCCATAACGCTTTCCAAAATTATTTTTAGATTAGTCAACTTTATGATTCCGAAAGACCTGCCGACCTTCGTTGACGAAGTTTATACGAATCCCAGTGAAGCCTTCCTAACTACTGAAAAGTCATCCTCTTAAGTGAATCTATCGCTTCATGAAATTTCCAGAACTGCTGGCACGTTTATATTCGACGCACCTTTAACCTTGATTTCTCTGAACGTTCGATGTCTAATGTTTTTCAAATTTTTCTGTTGTAGAAATTTCATCTCCGATCCGCTAAGCGTCTCGGGAACGAGTACGCACTCGGGCGGGAAGAAACCGATGGTCAGGATTGAGTGCACGCCAGAGTACATGATTTGGCCGAAGAAGAAAGCTGCGGCAGCGGCGGCAGCGGAAGAGCGGTTCCAAAGCTTTCCATGTCATAATCAGGGTTATTCTGCAGCGGACTTAGATGTCCAGGAAGGGGACGCAGCGGATGATAGTACCGCGGGTAGGGATATGGATGATGACGAAAACGGAAACGTGAACGAAGAGCAGGATGGCGATGAGGACGATGACGATGATGCCGATGACGATGACGATGACGATGAGGATGACGAAGATGACGGTCATCGGAGTAAGAAGTTAAAGAACGAGAAAAAGGAAAGGCATCGGGGAAGGTGGAAGAACGAGGGGCGTCGCGAAGCGTCGCGAGTTACTCGTAGCAGTGTCGAGTGCGATCACTGCAGGCGTAAGTTTTTTAAGAAGAGCAACTTGGTCGAGCACCTCAAGCAGCACCGGTACAAGTGTTCGGAGTGTGCAAAAACCTTTAGTTTGAAACGTTACCTAAATGGACACATCGAGAAGATCCACCGGCCACACGTGTTCGAGTGTAGCGTTTGCGAGTACAAGAGCAACAATAAAGGAACGCTCAAGAATCACTTCATTCGGCTGCACACGAGCAGCTTTAATTTTGCGTGCGACACGTGCGGCAAGCAGTTCAAGATTAAAAAGGCCCTTAATCATCACGTCAAACAAAATCATAGTGGAAACCCGCCAATAGTCTGCGACGTATGCGGCCACTTCAGTAAGAACCTTCACGCCTTGAAGGCCCACATGAAGTATCGACACTACAAGCCCGAATTCGAGTGCAGAATCTGTCGTCGTGGTATGACGACCAAGGAGAACCTCGAGCAGCATCTCACTTGGCACGAAACTCGCGAAAAGGTTCTCTGTCCGACTTGCGGTAAGAGATTTCGCGGACGCGATCTTGATTCGCACATGAGGGTGCACACGGGTGTGAAGCCCTTCCCTTGTCCTGTTTGCGGCAAGTCTTTCCGAAGGCAGACAGCCCAGGAGCAGCATGTTCTCATCCACACCGGCAAGAGGCCCTACGTTTGCGACATTTGCGGCCAGGCCTTTGCGCAGAAGCCCGGACTCATCTGTCATCGGAAGCGTCATCCTGGACCACTGCCACCGCTACCAGTCGTATCTATTAAGAATATCGTAACCGAATTTACCAGAGAGTTCGCTATGAAGAATCAGACGATAATAATCGAGTAAATATTTATCGAAAAATCAACGTCCCCTCTTTCCTTTTCTTTTGCCATTTCATCTGTCTGCATGTCTTCTTCACTGAACGAATGCCCAGACGCTTACGAAGTCACACAATAATGCAGTGCTACGATATCTTTTTCTTTTTTTGTAAATGTTCTATTGACCTAACGTAATTAATAGGTAATAAACGCTATTTGAATTAAAAATTCGTAATGTGACACTTTGAGGGGAGACGTATTGAATTTAACGAAAGGTTTCGGTTGGTGCCCGCGTCTCCAGCGCTTTGCAGTTGGATTACTTACTTTTTCGAGGATAATAAATATACCGATTCCAACGTTTCAAGGAACTCAAGTAAAAGAAATGTAATTTTCCGAAAATGTAAATAATTTAAGAGAGAGCGAGAGAGAAAGCGAGCGTAGAGAAAAGAATGCGAGGCCCCACTCATATTTTCTACCTTAATGCAACGAAAGGGGAAAAGGGGTTTCCTTTTGCTCTGCTTGTCGAACGGTACTAATTTTTTTTTTTTCAAAGTGAGTATTCTGAGATTATGACTTTCGTTTGGGGCTTTTCCATCGTCCTATTCATCTGACTAGCACGTGTTTTTCTATTTTAGCGAATCCATGATCAAACGAACAATAAACCCAACGCACAGGAAAATATCATCTGGCCACGCCATTACAACGAAGGTGACAGCGGGACTTGCGTGGTGACCATCACCATCGACTCCCAACATGACAGCGACAGTGAGAGACCGAAGCTTCGAATGCGGATATCGGGGGGCGAATGTGCTCTTTGGGATTTTCGTGGAGCAACAGGCGCATTGCAGACTGTATTTATCTTATTTGAAATAAAGAAGCAGCCTTTTCAATGATCGAATGGAGCTACCGTAGAATATATTATAGTACCATTGATGAAATCGGATGGATAGGAATGACTTAATGGCACTCTAAGAGGCGTTTTAAGAATTGACTAGATTTGTCTGAAAGAAATGTAGAGATGGCGATAATTCCCACTGTCACAGACGCGCTGTCACCCATCACTCGATTGGAAGTAGCAGCCTTTTATAATGAATCAATTAAGAGGTCGAGTAAGTATTCAGAGTGCGAGAAACATTCTAGTTTTTTGGTAGTAAAATGGTAGATGAGAGAGAGAGAGAGAGAGAGAGAGAGAGAGAGAGTGTGTGTGTGTGTGACTCGGAGCGGGAGAAGGTGCGGCAGATGAAAGACAGAAGACGAGAGCCACTCTAACACTGGGAACTCTCTTGTGTGTTGTAGATCGGTGTCGATGGATGCTGGTGTAGATCCGCTGGACATAGCTTTGTCGTCGAACGATGCTGCGGATGTCGAGACGTCTTTGCGAAAGTTCGTCCTGCATGCCGAAGGGACACCGGAAGTATCAACGAAGCAGGAAAAACGTCGTTCCCAGAGCAAAGGCAAGGACAGCGGTCAAACTCGATGTCGAGGTCGAGCCTGTCCCCAGGAGCGACGGGGTGATGCGAGGGGAAAAAATGTGCGCGGAGGAGAAGGAAGGTCGAGCACTTGCCCTAGTTTGGGAAGTGAAAATGAGGCGCGTTTCGAGTGTGACTTTTGTAGGAAAAAGTATACGAAGAAGAGCGCCCTGATCGTTCACATAAAACAACACAGTTACGCGTGTAATATCTGTGCCAGCAGCTTCGCCTTGAAGCGGGAGCTCAAGTGTCACGTCGAGAAGACGCACGGTCCGCAGATGTACGAATGCAGCGTCTGTGATTATAAGAGCAACAAAAAGTGGACCCTCAAAGACCACTTCGTTCGCAAGCACACCGACGAGTACCACTTCTCGTGCAAGTTCTGCGGGAAGCTCTTCAAGATTCAGAACAACCTGAAGCAGCACATCAATCAAATGCACAGTGGCGCCCCACCGATTCTCTGCGACTTTTGCGGGCACGCGAGCAAAAACCTCCACGCTCTAAAGAGTCACATAAAGTACATCCACGACAAACCCGAATACGTCTGCAAGATATGCAAGCGTCGTTTGGTCTCGCAGAAGGGTCTCGAGCAGCACCTCCATTGGCACGAGACAAAGGAGAGGGTCGTCTGCGAGCAGTGCGGCAAGACCTTTCACATACCCTACGACCTCGAGGTCCACATGCGCTCTCACACCGGCGTCAGACCGTACGCCTGCAGCGTCTGCAAACAGTCCTTCGCCAGACGGAACACGTTGCGCCAGCATCTACTCATTCACACCGGCAAGAGGCCTTACGTCTGTGACATTTGTGGCAAGTCCTTTACTCAAAAGCCTGGTCTCACCAGCCATCGAAAGTCCCATCCAGGATCTCATCCACAGCTTCCGAGTGTCTACATCGACAGCATTCTGAAAGACTTGACCCAGCTCAAGTCCGAAGAAGCGAAAGACCGCACGTAGCTCTGCCATTCCGAGATGCGATCAGTTTCGCCCCCCCCCCCCTGCGCCGCGGTTCTCTCCCTTCGAAACGAAGCCACTGCAACCTCCGCGAAGGATAATCGGCCCCTCTTTATCGTGGGTTTTATGCTGCGGCACATATTTATCAAATGTAGTATCATGTCTCTCGGCATGCCTCTGTTCTCCGCATCGTCGGATACTTGTATTCTAATAGGAAATAAACAACCGAATCGAGAAGCTGGCTTACGCCTTTGGATCGGGGACTCCTTCCTCCTGCCTCTCTGTGACGATCAGTGATGTTCGGTGAGGCACAGCGACGCTCAGTGATGCTTCGTTGGCTGTTCGAACATCGATTTTTGAAACGCATTGCCTTCGAGCTGAGCAGTCAACCTTTGGTTTCATTGATTTAAAAAGAAAAATGGAGGAGAAGACCGTATTAACGGGACACTTTTTTTTCAGGGAAACCTCGATGGACCCTCTGTGTATTGGCCAAGGAAAAAGACAAAAAATGCCAAGAAGAATAATTTTGCCGCAAAAGGGACAAAGGAAGCCTCAGCTGATTCTACCAAAACCCTCGACAACGTCGGCTGGCGATTACACCTTGATCCTACCCAAGGCGTATCTTCTGATCAACGAGGAGAAGGTTGTTGGGAACCAAGAAACGCCTGAGATATCAGAATTTAATTCCGAATCCCTCGGCAGCAAGGCAAATGGACACCTCTGCCGTATTTGTGACGCGATCTTTCCTAAGCGACTCTCCCTCGTGAAGCACATAAAGGTTCACGTGCACCGCTGCGACGCTTGTGCGATACCCTTCAAGGACAAAGAAAGTCTTGAGAATCACATGAAGACGCACAAACACCTATTCGATGGCAAATCAAGATATCCATGTAAAGTCTGTAGCTACGTCAGTAAGAACAAGCGAATCCTCGAGGCGCATTTCATTCGTAAGCACACTGACGCCTACAATTACTTCTGCGAGAAATGCGGGAAGCAGTACAAGGTCAAGAATGACCTGAGGACTCATATGATCAAGTACCACAGCGGAAATCCTCCCGTCGTTTGCGACGTTTGCGGTCGCTCGTGCGTAGACAATCACACTCTTAAGGTTCATCAGAAGTTTGCTCACTTCAAGCCCAAGTACAAGTGCGTCATCTGTCCGAAGCGAATGGTTTCTCAGGAGAATCTCGATCAGCACATGCTTTGGCACCAGGAGAAGGTCATATGCGAGGAGTGCGGCAAAGCTTTTTCGGAGAAGTGCTCTCTGGTCGTGCACATGAGAACGCACACCGGCGACAAGCCCTATCCCTGTCCAGTCTGTGGCAAGTCGTTTGCGCGTTCAGGTGCCCAACGGCAACACATCCTGACGCATACCGGGCAGCGACCCTACGTTTGCGACATCTGCGGCAAGAGTTTTACGCAAAAGCCGGGTCTTATTTGCCATCGGAAAACTCATCCTGGGCCGCTGCCACCACTTCCGCCATTCTATATCGACGGCATCCTCAAGAAGTTCCAGGAGGATGCGTTAAAGAAGTGTGTCAAAGGGAACGAGAATGAAAGCGCGAGTCACGCGAAGAACTGAAGGACGGTCGGCCGGATAGAAAGGAAAGGGCGGGACCAATGCCAATGCCTTTCCAAGAGAACAAATTTGTCCGTCGCAGAAGACTAAGCGGATCGCATAGAGTGTATTTTAAAGCGTGTCGTAAGGCAAAGAATTCGACACCTTGAGCGATTGACTCCTCGAAGGATTCATGCGAGCCGTACATTGGAAACTGTGAGGAACCTTTGTATTTTAAGAGAACGCTCAGGCGAGTCTTGTCTTTTCCTTCGAAGGGGGGTGGCGGAGGGGGGGGGGGTCTGGAACCGCAAGAGAGCGTCCGTAGATAGATCGTTTGTATCAAGGATTAAATAAAGGATGCTGAATTGTCTGGAATTATTTTGTATGTATTTGTAATTTTTCGCGAGGATTCCCAGTTAGCTGATGACGAGAGTTAGAAGAAAGTTTGGAGAATGAGTGTCCGTTGATCTTGGCCTTTAAAGAGTAAATTAGACTTCAGAGTGTGCTCCTCCGTTTCAGAAGCCGACGGAGCAAATCCAGAAAGCGGGCCATCCACGAGTGCAGCAAGTGTCGCGCTTGCTTCTTCCACATGACCAAGCTGGTGGAGCACTTGAAGAACGTCCATGGAATCGAACGAGCTTTCACATGCGATCAATGTGGACAAGCCTTTCGTAGTCCAATGAACATCGCGAGGCACAAACTTATCCACACTGGAATCAAGAGTTTCGTATGCGACATATGCAGTTACGCCTGCAATCAGAAGACGAACCTAGACTACCACAAGAAGAGGCACGCACGGGAGTATTCGTACAGGTGCGATCTCTGCGACAAGGGTTTCTTGGCCAGATCGGAATTTCTGGAGCATCGGGACGCCGCCCACATGGGTCGCAAACCTCACCGATGCGAACATTGCGAAAAGTCTTACCCGTATAAGAGCAACCTCAATGTTCACGTGAGACTTCGGCATCCGGAGCACGTGCACCTTCCTCTCTCGAGGAAGATAAAAGACGAGAGGCACCGATGCGATATCTGCTCGGAAACCTTCCCGTACAAGCGGCTGCTCGAGCGGCACTCGAAGGCGAGTCACGGTGTCTCGAAGAACGAGCCGAATTTCCTCTGCGAGCTCTGTGGCACTCGACTCTCCTCGAGGAGCATTCTCATGGCTCACAGAAGGACTCACACGGGCGAGAGGCCGATCATTTGCGAAACGTGCGGCAAGGGCTTCGTCACCAGGGAAAATCTCAGGATTCATCGACGCACCCATACTGGCGAGAAACCACACGTCTGCGTCCATTGCGGAAAGGGATTTACGCAAAGGACCTCGCTCGTCCTTCATCTGAGATATCACACGGGCCAGCGGCCTTATTGTTGCATCACGTGCGGCAAAGGATTCGTTTCGGGCACCTTCCTCAAGAATCATCAGAAGAAGATCCATTCTCTCGCTGCCTGAGCCCTCGATGTCCTGTCTCTCCTCCTCTTACAGATTCCCAGATTCCCAGATTCCCAGATTCCCATCCACCGGTATCGTCATCCGGGATACCGCATTTCGTCCACCGACAGACCAGTCGATGCCAGTCTTATAATTTTTAACTTCCTTCCGATAGTATAACTGATTAATCGTACTCACTCTATAAAGTAGCCGCTGTATAATAAAGTACTCTACGCGAGTTGCGAGAAAAGAAAACTCATGTATGTAGTGTATCAGTCTCCAAGATTCGTGTTGAAACGGTTCCTTTAATGCTTTCGTTCGACATCGCTCGACTCGATCATCGCCTGCTGTCCCTGCGTACCGATTTGCCTTGACCAATGAGATCACATATGTTACAGCCAATGGAGCAACAATCACCAGGCGTTTGACGATTCTCAAGACCTTAAGATCAAGACGGAAGACATTGACAGGGAAATCGATTCGGAGTTCAAGTGAGTATGCGCATTATACATTCGAAACTTAAAAATCTTCAGTCTCTCTCTCTCTCTCTCTCTCTCTCTACGTCAACACTCAGATAGCCAAGCAAGAGAATACTGTTAATGAAAAGCATTCTAATGCCACCATTATGCTATTCGTAAGCCAAATTGTATACGGTTAGGTACATGCTGGCACTGTGCTCTTAAAAAGCGGACGCACCTGTGCGATCGAATGCAGGATTCGTATGCGCTCCCATTTCCCAATTATGATGACGTTATGTCGTCATCGTGCTATCTGAGTGCGTAATTGTTACACGTCAGACTTAAAAATTGAATACAACACGAGAGATCGGTATATCGGAGCATTTGGTCGGTTGGCTCGAATGACAGAGAGCTTCTTTACGTTTCAGATCGGAGAGCAACGAAAAGGCTTGCGAAATATGCAACGAAAAGTTCCACTTCGTAACGCGTCTGGTGGCGCATCTCAGGATCGCGCATGGGATTCATAGGCCGTTCAAGTGTCAAACCTGCCCCAAGACCTATCCCCAGCAGTTCATGCTCAACGCTCACGTAAAGAAGTCCCACACTCCGAAGATCGTGCCCTGCTCCCAATGTGAGTTCATGGGCGTCTCCGGGACGGACGTCGAGCGGCATAAGAGACGCATCCATAAGGAGGTCAAGTTCACCTGCGAGATCTGCAGCGAGAGCTTCCTCGAGAAAGCGGCCCTGATCGCGCACACGACGATGCACAATTTCATGCAGTACCAGCAGTGCAACGCCTGCGGGAGCACCTTCAGCGACGTCTACTCGCTGAAGGAGCACAATCGGCTCTATCATTTCAGTGCGGATTCGATGACCAAACCCGAGGAAGTGCCCGAGCACAAATGCGACATTTGCGGCAAGCTCTATAAGTACAAGTCGGTCCTGAAGCAGCACAAGGTAAAAGCCCACGGTGATGCGCCGAATTACGAGCGACGCCGATACCTCTGCGCCCTCTGCGGCAAAGAGCTCAAGACGGCCAAGGGCCTCGAAATTCACAATAGATCGCACACTGGTGAGAAGCCTTACACCTGCGAGGTGTGCGGCAAGTGCTTTGCCTGCGAGACCCTCCTCAGGACTCACAACGTGACGCACACCGGGGAGCGCAAGTATTCGTGCGAGCAATGCGGCAAGGCGTTCACTCAGAGATCGACCCTGGTAGTTCACAAGCGATATCACACCGGCGAGAGGCCCTACGTATGCCCCAGGTGCACCAAGGGATTTGTCACTCGCACCGTTCTCAATACTCATCTCAAGTCCTGCCGTTGACCAGCCTCTGCCGCTGCCATCTTCGTCTACGCACGCAGGTCCGCCTGCAGGCTCCCTTTCTTTGGTATATCGCTCTGGTTCCCGCCTCTTTCCGTCTCTCTTCTGCCTTGCAAAGGAGCGATATTCTTTGACCTCTCTAAATCTATCGATTCGGTCATCTTGTCGTTGCTCCTTCAAAAATCCACGCCGCGAGGTACAAATGGCACCACGGTGCTCGCACTTTCGGCGCCTCGAGGCTTCGACACTGTCGATTCTCGCACGCACGTATTACAGCCTTATTCATTAATCCTTCGGTCAAGTTGCTTTACTCCGGCGCACTCTCGAACTTATTCGGATCTGCCGCCTGAACGAGGGATAAGGGAGCAACGATGAGCAACGATGAGCAACGATTAATAAATATCGCTTAACTGAAAGCTGGTTGTTAACGTTATCGAATTAGAATTATCGAAACACTATAATACATTTAAGTTTCTTACACTTTCGGTTAATTCTACTATACTATTGCTCTTAGAATAAGTCTGCTGACCAATTTGAAATTTTACTACTTTTGTACAAATAGTGAAATATCCGATTCTCGCTACTGACTTAGCGAATACGATTGACGTAGATAAAATATCGCATTAAAAGCATCCCATGACGCGCTAACGCAGGACTTACGATCACCCTTAGGAAAAAGAAAATCTCAATCTCGTAGAATCTTAAGTTTTGGACTGTACTTCATTGGATACCTCGCCGCACCTACGGTCCTCGTTTATACTATACGCCAAGCTCTTACAGAAGCCACTTTTTTTTTTTATGACGGCACTTGGTTTTATTTTATTTTGTCATTATTCCTCGCTTCGACATCTGAAAAAATCTCTTTCTACAGTTTCTGTATTAAGTGCTATCAGGAAAAAGGGGAGGATAGTGAATTATTGGCGACTAAAAAAGATTGCCATTGATTTTAATAAACAAATCTTACATAAAACATCTGTTTTACTCTTGATGTTTTCTTTGGGATCGAGCACTCTTGGCACTTTCATTTAAGTCTATTGGTTTAAAATTTCTCGATTGCATCTTCTCAACGATTTCATCTTTTCACAAATTGTTCCTATGCAGTGTCAGAAATTGACGTGATAACGGAGGGGATCAATAGAAATGAAACACTGACGCTGAATCCTCGATACGAAAATCGACGCCCTGTTCGTGCATCTTTCGTTCATACTGACAGCCAATACTCTCCAGAAGGATTCGATTTCGAGGATTCACGTTACGCGGCTTCACATGAATTTTACGAAAATCTGCAAGATTAATTTCGATATGTAACGTAATGTCACGTGTAACTTGAAAAATCCCTCGGAGACTTACGAGTTTTCTGCTCCGCCTGAAGCTGGCACATATCCTTGACGGTGGCCAGACTCCTGATTATCCCATCGTATTGAAGCTGATTAAGTCTCTTGCATCGAATCAGCATAGAGACGAGGAGATCGTCGAGAGACTCGCGATTGTTCCTCAGCTGCAGTATCACGTCGGCTGAAAGGAAGAAATGAAAAAGGGAAAGGGGCGATTCGGATTGCTTAGCTCAGCGTGAATAGAGTATCGAACTAACCTAGCGTATTGGTATAGTAGCTGATGAGAAGCTGGACGGTGCTTCGAAAGTTTCGCGATCTATTCTGATCCCAGACGTGACCACTGAACATGTGGAAGCAGCCGAGTGGGACGCTGGGAAGCAGCAGGTAAGACACGTCCTCGTGGTGCGAGATGTTCACTAGAAATCGAGCTCGTCAGACATTAGATTATCAAGAAATCGCGGCACTGGTGTACCTATCGTGTAAGAGACGATGAGACCAGGACAGGCGCGCACCAGGTTGTTCCAGGCTGCGTCAGCCAGGATGTGTTGTCGTGAGTCCGAATCTCTTACGGAAACGTGAAGAGTCCGCAGGGCCTGCGAGGCGGCACTCGCCAGTGCATCCAGCGCATCGTCCGAAAGTGCCGAGTAGTCCAGTCGCAGGCTACCCAGAGCGTGGAGACGTCCCAACAGTCGTAAGTATCTAGATTTTGAGAATCCAAAGTGACAGTTCAGCGCAAGATTTGCGAAAAGACATTTTGAGTTCGACCTCGGATTGCCGTGCGGTGCTTGCCACTCCCTGAAGGTTCCGCGTAGATCGAGGGAAACCATTCGAGGACCAGAGGATCTGATAGCGATGCCTAGGAGGCGGAGCGCGTCGGCCATGCTCAGGTTTGCATTCAGTAGACTGAGGGTCTCGAGGTTACGTTGACACCTGAAACCGACGATACTTGGAAAAGGTCTAAGCGCTTCTTTTCTACGTGGACGACTAGAGTTCCCGGCAAGGATATCGCGCTCGCTGGGAACCCCGCGAATTACGAACCCCAGGAAGTTTCCGAGCGCGTGTAGGAGTTTCCCGCGGTTACCCCACTTGCAGCTGAAGATCCAATCCGTAAGGATGAGCTTCTTCAATTGAACGTCCTTGGCGCGTACGACGGACAGGAAGCCAACGCCAGCCGCAGCCTGGACGTTCCGCCGAACGTGCGGTTCCTTCGGGCAGACGTACGGTCGGGACCAGGCCAACTCCAGGCTTCGCATGTGCTGCCCATATCTGATCTGTGCCGTGCGAGCGGAGTTAGGCGTTCCGCGAACCTAACGGATTTTATTATGGAATACGCACCGCTAGTTCTCCCGCAAGCGGAAAGTCGTCACGCAGATCGCGATCGATCAGAACGGTTACCGATCGCCAAAGGATCGGCGAAGAGAGGGCTCTGTTCCAGCTGCGACAGACTTGACCTGCGCTCGCTCGATCTCCGCGAGACAGTTGGCTCAATATCTGCGTCAGTATCAGCTCCGGCAGTTGGTCCCACATGTCCCGGCCTGGACGTCCTCCGTTTTCATGTCTCCAGCCAAGAGAGCAATAGAGTTCGACGGGCGGTCCAAGAGGGCTTCCCGCTAGCTGCCAGTCGCCAGTTGCCAATCGTTTGTACCTTACAGCTAATAACTTG
The DNA here is from genome assembly GCA_030142595.1 of Trachelus iudaicus. Taxonomy (NCBI): domain Eukaryota; kingdom Metazoa; phylum Arthropoda; class Insecta; order Hymenoptera; family Cephidae; genus Trachelus; species Trachelus iudaicus. The sequence continues at coordinate 71,851 of JARQTH010000353.1, read as the reverse complement.
TAAACAATTGCTAGATTCTCGTCGTCGTATACACTGCACGAATTCGATGCGTTCGATGCATTTGATGCATCCTTGGGCGCGACTCATCCACCAATCCTTTCTGTCATCAACGTGTTTTCCGGGGCAATCTAGTCACGCTCAGTACTTTTGAGACTCTGAGCAACTGCACTCTAAGCTACTATGGGCGTGTTCCGAAAGTAGTGCAGTACTTTCAGTACATTTCGGAACTCACCCTCTATAGAAACAGGTATTCCAATCCTGCAATGCATCATGGGGGAAATGTGTCATTTGGTGGCGCCGCCATCCGTGTGTCTAGCATACTATTAGGATCCTATAGCGCACTAGTGCTATCTTGGAGTTAGTCATCCCGTCCCGACTAAGACGCCTACAGGGGCGTACCTGATGCATTATCAGAGCCTTATCCGGTATTAATAAGGCAAAGCCCGATACTAATCCGATCCTGATTTTTTTATAAGGTGTTCACAGAATATGCCATCATACGGCAAGCCTGCTGTAGGTCCTCGTCAGGGCCACACATGTTTTATTTTACCCTTTACCCATCAGTCATTCAAATCTTATCGCAAACCGCTCGTTTTTCACTGTATACGTATACGCAGGTTGGCTGCCCGGAGAAGTGGATGGTTAGTGGTGACATCTCTCAATATTTTACGGCGCTCTTATGTCTCCCCTGGTGCTTGGAGATTGCTCGACAAAGGCCTGTCGCGTATTGCCGAATTGACCGAATTGCTTCGCCATTTTATCTCCAGTTCGGCGTCACGTTCACGCGCGTATCCTCCTTCTATTGTCCTTCTATATGTCCAGCTAGATCATCGCATATCGAATGAAGCAATTTCAAGCAGGACAAAATGTGAGTTGAATGACAGTTGCTGGAGAGCAGCCGGGCACTCTCGAGCAACGTGTCACGTTACTCCCGAAGCGACTCTCGTCATTGATTTTATCAGATTATCGATTAATTAAACATCATATCCAGCCATGTCAATCGAGACTCATGGAATCGTAAACGCAAAATAGTCCAACCCTCTCGTGCTCTCCCACTCCCAAGCGATGTTAATCCACACGCTGCACGTCGGCAAGTGGGATATCAACTGACTGACACTCCACTCACTCCATCAATGGAGCCAAGTTTTATTTTAATACCATTGTCGTCTCGACAACCGATTCTTCCTCTATCCATAAGTATGGTGCGGTCGATTCGTTTCAACATTTCACATATATTTTCAGAATTCAGCCATCTTGGCCAATTGCCATCCAAGTGTTCGAATATACTCGTAAGTATTCCTGACAAATCTGTTTTCTTGCTTTGGCCAAACGAAGATGAATTTTCAGAAAGAGGCTCAACGATTAATTGTAAGTATATTATCTGTTTGACGTGTACCGATTGTATTGGAGTTATGGGGCGTGCTTGAAGCGGATCAAAGGGAGCTGCAGTGCGAGAGTAAATCGAAGCATTCTTTGGGAAGAATAATTGGCCGAGAGCTCGGCTTTTTAACGAAGTCGTTTTTAATCTCACGTTCTCAGTCCTCCGAGTGAAGCTGCTGCCGTTATCAAGCTCCTTTTCATCGCATTCGACTATGCTCGTCCGTTGCTTTAAAAGAAAAGAGGACTATGAAAAAATCTTCAAGGGATTCTGCGAAGGTAACGTTTCAGGACATTGAATCTTCTTACTGATATGACGGATAATTAATTATTTTAAGAAAAATGGAAATGCGTTAATTAATCATTGAGGCAAAGTGAGACAATGCCATTATTATGCCGAGGTGTCCCGTTATACGGATCTACTCCAACATGGTCGGTAAGAAGTACAGTTATTATAATTTTGTTGGATTCATAAATTACATGAACTCTGATCTCTCGTAACAGAGCACGTGACGCCTGGATGACTCCCTCTGGAAGAGTCTGAATTGACTATCCTGCATCGAGGGCAAACCCGTGACCAATTTTTAGTCCTTGTCCTTGATCTTACTTTCGACCGCACTTCCCACTCGACAGTTTTACTTGAACCTACGATCTAGAATACAATCCGAACTCAAACGAAGAGATTCCTCTTGATGGGAGACCGAATTGAGTTAACACATTTTTACAGCTGATTGGCTTACTTAAGAATATAGTGTCGTTTGCCGCGTACCAATTTCGAAGTTTACGTTAACGTTCACTTGTATAATCTTACTTGCGTACTTATAAATCTTTTAACATTCAAGGCGGCTACTATATCTCATTGCGATCATGGAATCGATAGTTAAGCAATGCGAAATTGTGACGCGATCTCAAAGCGGCCTTCGTATCTCTGACAAGCCAACCGGCTCGTCAGTCAGTCAATCAATTTGTCGCCGCGCAGGGTCGCTGGTTACGGTGCAGCGAGGGAACTTCGAAACGGAGAGACGGCTTCAAGGGTTTCGGGCATGCGCGATTTCGCCTTCGCCGCCACCGTCGACCCCTACGAACAGGATGGGAGGGGTGGGTGGGCTCTCGACGGATGACGCGTCGTCGACGCGACGCTTACTCAGTTCGACCGAAGCCACCCTAATGCCTGAATCTCTGCTTCTCGTCTCTTGAACCATTTACGCGCGTACGTACACGTTTCGCGTGTCCTCGCCAGTTTCCACGGGTCTCGCAGTGAGCTCCGTCCTTCATTCGGAATTATTTTTCGAAAGTCCATTTCATTTCCACAGCTACGTACAACCTATTTCACCCCTTCTGCCTCTCTCTCTCTCTCTCTCTCTCTCTCTCTCTCTCTCTCTCTCTCTCTCTCTCTCTCTCTATCTATCTATCTATCTATCTCTATTTAGCTATCCAACCATCAATCTGTTCATCTTTGATATCCTTCTGTCTCCTCTGCCGTGCCCGCTCTCCTCTTTCATCTTCCTGGCTCCGTCTTCTGTTCTCTCCGAGGTTTCCCCGTGTCCTCGTTTGTCTTATCCAATTGCTCCGGTGCTGTTACAATTTTCCTCTAGAAGGCCATCCTTTTCTAGCGCTCTGGGTTATCGACCGAAGCACCTACACTAACCTTAGAGTCAGTGTAGAATAGTGAGGAGTGCAGTGACTGCAGTCAGTGGCGGCGGCAGTGGCAGCTGAAAATCGAGTCTTCGGTTATACATCTAGTGATCTATAGGGACACCCGAGCATCGTATTGAGATATCGAGCCATCCAGAGAAGCAGACAGTTTGATATCCAAAAAAGATAAAGCGCATCGCATTTCGGGGTAAGTCGGCACAGCACTGTTTTATGTTTTTCTCCTCCTCACCCTCCTCGTCATGACTTCTCTATGACTTTTCGTTCGCTATTATCTTGCGAGAGAAAAGCAGCTCACGTAAGTACGAGTCTTCTTGTGTTTTTTATATAGACGATTTGGTGATACGGATAGACCAATTGACAAACGGAGCTTTCTTTTATTTTTAACTTCATGGATCTATGAAATCGGTTGCGAATGATCCAATTAACGTGACTCTTTCTGACTAAAATTAAAAAATATCGGAATCAAGTCCAACGTCTTAACTGATTTATTCTACCGAAGAGGAACACGTGATTTTAAAATGGTTCAAGGTGATTTTCATTGACCTTGCTGCCGCAAAAAATGAATTTCATGCAGACAAATTATTAGAGTAACGATTAGCATTTGCACACGGATAAATTTTTTATAACAATGATGATAATCCACTTAAAATTTACCATTGTAACTGTAAGTCTGACTAGCTGACTTTGTCAATCTTAGTAGAATTTCTGTGACTGTCACTAGAAGTTTCGCGTTGTCCAGGTACTAACACAATTGCCCTAGTACGCGCAACTGTACATTTTTATTCTCCATGTATGAACGTCCTGTCGAAACTCGGAGTTGGGAACCGACAGCTACGAAGTACTAGGTCTCGCAAACTTTCATCTGTATTGTCATTTTGGATTTCGACTAATTTTGATAAATGTCAATAACTCTTTCATAAAAGTCATATTATCAAACTGTTAATTAATCAGCAGCAGGAGTGTTACTTCGATTCTCTGATGAATTTTCAATGATTTCCGTCAAATTAAATTAAGTGCTCATCCTCCCTAGACCAGTAATTAAATGTGACGCACTGTTGTACTGGAAAATAAATATTAAAATAATTTCAAGGCCGAAAGATTAATTTGTTTGAAAGAGTAGCTCAGGTGGCGCGAATCCTGCACTTCCTCCACCTCCTCCTCCTCCTCCTCCTCCTCCTCCTCCTCCTTCTCCTTGTTCTCTATCTTTAACATAAACGTTAGCATCGAAAACGAGTTTCTATATAAATCAAACACAAATTACTAGAGAAGTTGCTTCCTGCGAGGATCATTGACAGCCGTTAAGCTGTCAATCGTTAGCTGCGAAGATTTACGGACTGTCACTGAGAGCTCATTGTCGTAATCGTCATACGTATCGAATTTAATGAACGATGATTATTCACATACATGGAAATTGAAGAGTCAATTATTGTTTGTTTTCTTTCTAATTGCACGAGCAGGAAGAAAAAAAGAAGGCTCCGCGCTGATCGATCGTCGTCATCGAGCGCCATGCGACGGTCAGCGACGTCCACGAGTCCTTCTCTTTGGATACTTAGAATTAGTTTTGCTGGCCTCGTCCTAACAAGGTGAATCACTTATTGTGTTACCAGAGTCAGAAGGGAACTAATGGCGAGTGCGCGGGAAATCTTGTTCTCTCTGATGGTTCCATGACATTGAGATCCGTAACTTTCTTATTACTGAATCATAAGTGAAGTGAATCTAAGGCAGCGCATCGGATGTTCAGTCGTGTTAAAAGAAAGCATCGAGAGAAGGAAGATGTTCGAAATACGGAAGCACAGATATACACGTAGCAGGACTGCAGCAGGCGTACACGGTGATCTTCAGGAAAAGTCAATCTTGTTGAAATCGAAGTCGAACGCCTCAGGGAATCCTCATTTGCTGCCGATATTAATGGCCGGCAATTTCGAGTTCCAATTCGTTCGATAGATTCTGGCAGTTACCTCTGCTCGTCGATCCTTCGATCTCCATAAAGCGCGCCCTTAAACCATCACCCCACGGTGGCTCTCGCGAAATCTCTTCCTCCTGCGATGTAAGATACACACGTCGTCGGAGAGGGAAATACAATTCTCCTAAGCGAATCAATATATTATTCATTAATTAACTCTGAGGATCCGTCGCTTGTTCCATCGAGACTGTGCCAAGATGGCCGCGTGCACTTCTTTCTCACGATGGTCAAAATCTGTAATTGCTGTGTTTACGGGGGATTTCCAGAAAATGAGCGTTGACGTTTCGATCGTAGATTTTCTCCAGCTTATGTTTTACGAACTGTGTGCGTGTGCGTGTGCGTGTGCCTTCCTATCCTGTCGAAGCAGAAAGGCAAACCGCCCTTTCCGCGACTGGCTTTCGCAGGACGCGGGGGTACAGTTATCCGTGTCTATGCGACAGGAAGCATCAATATTTGCTGGTCGAGGAGCTGCGAAGGGGTTAAGGACGCGGGAAAACGCGTTCTGTCAGATTAGGAAAGTTACCGGGCTCATTTATCTCGGGCGGTCGAAATATTCTCCCAGCGGGCCCAATGCTACTGTGAACAACACCACACTTTCGGTTCCGTTAGATTCCCGAGGACGCTGAGGATGGTCTAAAGGCTCTCGAGGGCTTAAGGACAGTGGGTTAACACAACCCCAGGCAACCTTAACTGGGCCATCGTTCTTCCATAACCGCTTCTCCTTCCAACCCATATACATACGTATAATACTATAGAACATACTATAGAAGAGCAATAGATACTTGCGCGTCATTATATTTTAGCAATAGATTTGCGAAGACGAGAGCTGCTCGCAATTGGTGGGCCCAATTTAGCGAAATCTGGCGCTTTTTCAACGTTCTCTGTCTAAAGAAAAACTACTTAAAATTTGACTTTGTTTTCTCGCGGAGTTACTTGTACAGTGCATCGGTACTGGCACTATTCATAGTCAAAATGAAAAATGGTTTACCGTTTATTGAATGAAATCAAAGAACGTAACAAGAACGATAAAATCATTTATTTTCAAAAGAAACCTACGAGTCACGATTCTTTGTCTTTTAATCGTAAGTCATAAAGCGAAGCAAGAAAAAATCTTTAGGCTTTTCCGAGATCTCGGGAACTAGGAGTCGTCTCTTTGAAAAAAACTTGAATAGACAGAATTTATGGGGAACAAAAAAATTAGAAAAGACGACCGAACGGATCTTTGTCTGTCTTGTGGATGTTACAGGAGGGGCATGCAGCGCATTTCTTCTATTTTTTTTTCGGCCAGTCAAAGCGAGAGGGAGTTGATTATTTAGAAAGCTATAATTGGGCTGATTTGAAGAAAATAAGAATTCTCTCTCTTGATCTGTTCTTCCAAAGGGAGCTTTTCTAGAGCCCACCCGGAAGATACACGACGCGACGGGTCTCTCTCGAGTCGCTCGGAATTCATCCTCCTCTCGTTTAAGCAAGAATTTCAAAGCATAGACAGTCGAGCTGTAGGAAGCTCAAAAAAGTCCTTCGTCAGCCTTCGGCTGACACTGTGAGTTGTTTCTCGAATGATTTCATTTTAAGGAGCTTTCATTGCTCATTGTCAAAGGAATTCTGAGCAGCTAATCGTCATCCGGTCTTCCTTATTCTTCGTGTCTCCGCGACTCACTTGATTTTATTGATCCTTTTTGCTGAATACAGCGCATGTTGAGATGTGCAAAATTTAGTATAAATTTTGAAACGTACTTGGAGTGCAAAGGGTTAAACATCCGCAGCTATATACAAATTTCTGATCGTTTATCACTGAAATAAGAATGAGACGACTGACGGGATAAGATTAATTTCGCTTAGTGAAATCGTGCTCGTGTTTGCGGAGCATCGAAGCGCTAGAAAGAGACACACGACAGGACGGAAACCGGAGAAGCCTGAAGCATCGCCGAAGAATTATGCTGCGCTCGCACCGGCAGGAAGAAGTTACTTCCAAGTCCAAATTTCAGCACCGTTTTAAACCTATCTATTCTGCATTAAGATAGCGAAGCTGATCCGATGATCTCTGATTCGGACAAGAGAATTATTCGTTTACAAGAGAGCCAAGCGGAGAACCGTGCCATGGCAAATCGTGCCGATCGAACGTTCCAAGCGGGTGCCGGTGCAAGTACGATTAAGATCCACTCTGCGGTCGAGGGAGTCTTATCGGGCAAGCGTATTCGCTTTTTTCTCGTCACCGAAAAGACTCGAGTATCGGAGCCTGGTTGATATCGGATCTTCTGGCTCACAGGATACTTCTGGGCCGCCAGGATGTTGTCAGCCTGTGTGGGCTTCTTCCGCGGGCCAAGGCGTGCTCAAGAGCACGTGTTACTGGTCCTGGTAATTGTCGGAGCATGATTCGCTTCGTCCTCGTCTTCTTCCTCGAGACCTCCAAGATTTTCAGAGTCATTGTCCCGCGATGCCATCAAAGATTTACGCGAAAGCTCCTAAGTACGGTGTCAGCTTCGTCGTCATTGTTGCGGCTTGGTGAAGGTCAAAGTGGCTCACAGCGGCTCTTCCTCGGAATTACTGCTTCTCTTCTATTTTCATCTGCGATATTGAATTGCGCATCTTTGTCAGAAGAGTTTTATGTTTCGGCGAGTTGCCTATAGAGGACACAGCTATATTACAGTGGCACAATCCTGGCGGAATGCCTGTAGCCATTAGATCCCTGCAATACGGCTGACGCTTCTCATAAATTCATAGAGTGATGGATTTATCGAGAGATCCCTGGGAGCATCCCCCCCCCCCTCCCTACCCTCCTCCCACGAACACACATTTCGTCCTTCCTCAATATTCTTGAACAATCTTCGAAAGGCTTCCCAGGATTCTTGAAGACTTTTGAACGGTCCTCAACATTTTCCAAGGCCTTGATCCTTTATCCTCTAGTTACAGGAACCTCAGCCAACATCTGCGTGCATCCATCTCCCATTGATTTACCACTCCCCCTATTTATTTACACCGCTTCCCGTGATTAGCCACCTCGATCCTCTTTGTCGTAGGTAGCAACGAATTAACAGCTCAAGCACGGAGCTACGGGAAGCATGTCGCAGTACAAAGGAAGCATTTCAAAGATTCAAAAATTATAATATAACACTAATCGTTCCGTCTCACCTCTCACGTTTGACCTTTGTTTCTTTCAAGTGTTAGCCATGTATTTCCCTTTTTCTTTGGTGCATAGACGCTGGTTGGACGCCGCTCGGCTGACGAAGGGTCGCTCGCTGCTGGGTTTCCAAGTTTCGCGTTTCATTGGAACCACCCGACACGATAAATGAACACTGGTCCAGTTCTTTTGTGTCGCTGAAAGCGCATGGAATGGACAATGAAAATATGATTTCAAATCCATTTTTCAAAGATATTGGTCATCATTTTCTCCGTTCTGGCAAGTGAGAACGATACGAATGATAAATCGCAACAATGGCAACGTTGCCTCGACTATGACGAAGAACTCTGCAGTTGACGTACACATCGATCGACGGAGCACTCCGTCCTGTAGACATTTCAAAATAAATGAATGACGAGTGACTCAACGAACGGCGTCGCTGATACTCGTGGTCGTCGACTAGGAATATTATTAGCACGCGTTCACCTCGACCCATCTCGACGTGTCTATTGCCTTTTTTAAAGCCAAAGCGGGCGCCAGAGCGTTGCAATTTTATGCTAATGTGCTTTCGAGTGTTCGCAAGGACGCGCAAAAGCACGTTCAAAGCACAAATCAGAGATTCAAGCCATATTCACTCTACGTGAAATGTCATTCTCAGATCAGTTTTGGATCCATTTCGTGGGCTGAAGTTATCCTTTGTGGATCTGAGCGCGATCTGCCGTGAAAAGTATAATTAAATTTAAAAAATACAGCAGAGCCTCGCTAGACGTATCTGTGGGGAATCTTATATGGACTTATATCAAATGATAAATCAGTGTATCTAAAGCTTTTACCCGGGAAGGTATTATATCGATATTTGAAACCTTCTAAGACTGTAGGATGCAACTGATATGAAACAAGACAGGCTCTGAGTTTTTAAAAAATTACAGCAGCAGCTCACCGCAGGCGGTTATCGGCCGACCAGTCAATGTCCTGCTAGGTTTGCAGTGGATGAGCACGTGTGAAATAGGAGTTTAAGCACGAGACACCGGGAGAAACGTAGTGAGAGGGGGAGAGGGGGACAGAGAGAGAGAGAGAGAGAGAGAGAGACAGTTGGGTAGGTGGATGACGACGGAGGCACGAGCGAAACGCTGGACTCGAGTATCGAGCGGCACGTTTCTCGGGATAGGAGCCTTCCGTTACGCAACACATACACGCTCTCCTACACAGCCTCCTATCTCCAAGATTCACCGTAAGCCCCCCCCCCTCCCCACCGCTCCTACCCTCCTTCCTCTCCCTGTCCTAGCTGTCTCTTTCCCATTCCGTTGCTGTCCGTTGACGCGCAGCTCCTGAGTTTTCGATTTTATGCGTCTACCTGACCCGAACGGGCGCCGCATTATCGCCACAAATGCAACCGGAGAAAGAGCCATTCTAGGTCGCCATCGACGCTTTCGCTAGTCGAACTTTCCCTCTTGTTTTCCCTGTTGACAAAAGTATCAAAGTTTTCGGATTACTTCACGGGCAGCCGCGACGACGCGACCGTCACACTTCGGAACGGACTACGGGGCTAATAATGCTTGCGAAATTCGTTATACGCTGCACTTATCGCTTATATGGAAATATGTGTTATTTCTCGATTTTCTTTGATGCCGATCGATCTTCTAATCGCAATAATTCACTTTCTCTTCTCTTTGCAAACGTGTCTACAGATTACTCAAACGCTTAACTATCGGGAAACGCAGATAGACTGCAGGTACAACGGTGCTACGTATTTCTGTTATGAGACACGAGATCGTAGCGCCTCTGTTGGTGCATTGCTGAAGCCTCAAACAGAGAGAAAAAGAAGAGAAAGAGAATGAGACCAACCCTTGGTTGGCTGCGTTACGTCAAATTGAATTGCATTCAGCGAATCGTGTGCTCGCTCGTAACATCCCTTCGGTCATCAGTGTCTTTTCCGTGGATATCGTTTCAAAGGAAAAAAAAAAAAAAAAAAAAAAACAAAAGAAGTCTTGGACAAATCACTCGGGTGGAGAGAACAAAAAAATAATCCTCACGAATCTCATTGAGAAATCCCAAATCATAAATCCTTTCGTTTAATAATTCATAAATTGTTAAAGATAATTTATCGTTGGCAAACGTCACTTTCGAGTATAAATTGATTTTTAGATCAAGAGGTTTAATTATACTGTGGATTTAAGGGAAATAGTTGATTGGCTTCCTTCGTAATCGAAGCGCCCCCTGATGGCGAAATATGGAACATGTTGCAAAGCACTTTGAAAATTCTTATTTCCCGTCTCGAGCGCCTACAAGTAAGGGCTTTGTTTGAAGAAGACACTCGCAGCACTCGTTCGATATGCCGCAGGGAAACCAATTTGGTCATTTGAAGAGAAGCAGACGTCTCAAGAAAGTGTTGGATTTTACAGCGGTAATCGGTTTCGAATGCATCGCAGATAATATTCTGAAGACCCGATGAATTCTCTTTTGGAAACGATTCCTCAATTGAAATGGGAAAACAAGAGACGGACACTGAACCGCTGGTTACCGTGTATCGCGAGTTGGTAGTGAATTGCCAGTGAATTGCGAGGGACTGGAATGACAGCGCAGTATTCCGAAGTTAGTTCCGGCTTGCGATTACCGAGGGCCATTGGTATTGTAACTTTAGCCGGATACCCCGGTCCCAGTGTTGCGCGTTATACGTGTGACATTGCACGTGTCCTGCGTTTCACGATAAATTTCTCTAATGCTGCCTAGTCAGGACCCGATTTGCATTGTTGCGAACCCACTAATTACCGTAATCAATCACAAACTTTGTCACAGCACCAAGCCAGTGGAGGGATATACATATTTATGGACGAAAGTACGAATGATGGCGTCCTCGTCGACGCTTTCACATCTCAACATCACAATTAATAGGCGCTTCCGGACTGTTTCTTCATTGTTTTTCTATCTGTGTTTCCCGTACGGTATAGAAAGTTTTCGCCTCTGTAAGTCGCAACGTTGCTCTCGCAATATCCTTAAAGACCTACCTACCAATTTTTTACGTACGTTTCGGAGAGATGCAGTAACGGACCTTCGGCCGAGTCAGCTAACCTAACCTAACACTTTCAATTTCTAGACCCTCCTCTCTAACTCGATCCAGCAGCCTGAACGGCCGTGCATTTACGTGACCGTTCGCTCTCGCTCGTGCGTTTCCAGGTTGCGTATGCTGATTCTACGCGAGCCCAAAGATTGCGATACCTATGGTTGCGTTTATAGATTTTGCGCCTCCTCAAAAAAAAGCAACAGGATCCGTTAAGCCATCGTCTCTTCCGATAAGTTCTGTCGGAGCTCTGGTTTTGGCGAAGTTGAGACTGTTACACCTCGACTCCCAGGTTACACCACAGCTCGTCGGTTCCCGGTAAAAAGAAAATTGGCTGCCGCCCGCTTGGCGCGCGGATGGATGGACGAAGGGTGGACTGGCTCGAACGTGACGTAGAGGTTAGCTCCTGGATTTACGTTATCGGTGTCGAGTCAAGGAAATACGTTACAACCTATTTCTTTCACTGGGGTAAGCGAATCCCTCTAAAGCCGAGATCATTTTTCTCATTAAAATGGGACAAATTTAGGAGACGAACAGCGGCGCGGGGCATGAGGCTTCGACCTCTTAATTACGCCACAATTATAGCCTATTTTCCTGGAAGGTTTAGTAGTTAGCAACGAAGATCCCCTCGGACAGCAACTGATTTGCGCCCGCAGCAACTTCCGGCAGCATTTCCATCGCCCCATCGTCCCATTGTCCCTTCGCCCTCAGCGCTAGAAAACTTTAATACCCATTGCCCAACGTTACGGCATTACGGCATTACGGCATTTCTCTCTTCGAGCATATAAATGCTTTACCCCTTTTTTCTTCTACTCGAGAAACGTATAGATATAGCTTTGCCTTCCCCTTTTCTCTTGATTTTTGTCAAAATATAAAGTTATGTTATAGTTAACGCTAATTTTGATGGTTAATTGCCATTGCTTTGCTTAAGAATTTGTATATTCGGTTCTTTGCCTTTTTAAATAAATATAATTTGCGTCGTTGATCCGATAAGTTCGAAGTTTTCGAAAATTTTACTAAAAGTCTGGAGAAAATTCAAAATTCTATTCCACGAGGAATTCCGATAAACCGAACTGTTAATAAGTTAACAGGAAGAACGCTTGGTCTAGTTTCTTTTTGAGATTCTGAAAATATGCGGGACGGTCGAGTCTCCGGGCTGCGCAGGTACCCAAACGAACGAACGAACACAAAGAAAGAGGTGCAGGAGGAGAGGGAGGTTCTAGTGGGCGGAGCTCGTAATTAGAAGATCCCAGAGAATGAGGGCAAAGTGCACGAGGTGGAAAAAGACTAATTTGTTAAGATTAAGCAAGGAATCCCCTAAAGCTCTCCTTTTTCTTCTCTTCCAGCAGCGTCGCAAGTTGTTATCCCGAAGCGTCCATTTGACGAATAAGTCCTTCTCTCGCTTCTACGTTCCCTCGTCCTCTTCTTAACTCCTGACCCTCGATTTGCCCGAAGGCAGGCACAAAAGAGGGATTCGGTCGCAGTTATTTTTCGAATAAGTATCATGGGCGACGATCCAGACGTCACACTTGTCGGACTGTTTTCCAAAATTGAAATCGAATATCAAAAAGAAAGAGTAGTTCGGAGAGAGTGAAAAATACGTATTAGCGATGCGCCATATCGCTACGAATTTTGAACGTGAGGTCGACGTGAAGCTTTTAAAAAATGAGTAAATCGAACCGTCGACCTAGTAGATTTTCTTTGCCTAAAACTTGAACCTTCTGCCGCAGTAAACGCTATAATATTAATCCGTGACGTCAGAACTAGCTGCAACATGCGCGGCAGTGGCCAGTGGTGCTCATTCTTTGCAAGCCATCTTTATTTGTATTTAGGCGGCATTTATTATTTCTACCTTTTCGTATTATTGCTACAGTCGGTTCGCTTCGGGCGATCCTTTGATAACTTTCTGTTAAATTCAGTGGTACGAACTCATTGTTCCTTCCTCGGTCCTCGCCACATCTCTCCAGACCTACTGACAATCGGGTTGTCTATTGTTTATGACCTGCTATTTAATCGCCAATCATACAACAAATATGATCATTAGCGTTCGATATTGAACCTTTTCACACCGAGAGTGAATAAGTCAAAGGCGCAGACGTTGAATGCATCATGATTGATCGTTGAATTTGTTGCGAAAAGTAAAAACGAATTGCAACAGAAGTTTCGCAATGTTCCATCAAACTCTCGTCTGCGAAGCAGGATTATTAATGATTATCCTTTCGCCTGATGAATAGTGACGCCTGACCAAATGCACTATCGCTTCTCCTTCTCCTCCATCTCCTCCTCCTCCTCCTCCTCATCTACCTCGGGCGAGTGCCCGGCACCATCGAAATTATCAAAAACTCGTTTGGCTAGGCCATCTTACACTCGCAGAGGCTGCCTATTTAAGCGCAGGACGCGCAAGTGTGAAGATTATTCGGTTTAATGGTTTCAATGGTTTTAATTGTTTGAATCTAGCAGCTGATCCAATGGGACGAATAGGTACATCAGGGAGGGAACGATGTATCTAGGAGAGAAGAACAGCGGAACAGGGGGACTAGCGCTCGAACCCAATGAACCCAATGAACCCAGCGAACCCAGCGAACCCAGCGAACCCAGCGAACCCAGCGAACTCGTGTGTGACCGTGACAGTCGTGTATTTATTAGAAACTCCCGCAATCCATCTTTAGGTGAAGCTTCATTCTCGCTTTTCCCTCTTCTATCTCGCGTCATGCCGAGAATGGAGGTAGCCTCTGGCAGGGGTTAGGCACTGTAATCGTCGTGCAGGGGCGCACGGTCGGGCGAAGGGAGAGGGGCAAAAACTGATTGGAAAATCGATAGCAGGTAACGTGTGTACGAGGAAACCGGCAACCAGTGCCACCTCTGCGTCAACTTCCTCCTCGATTTGCCTCAGCCTTCGGCCGATGCTAATTCCGCTTCTGCTTCTGGTTTCGCTTATTAACGGCCTTCTCGTCCCTGCAAGTGTCCAGGATCAGCTGGAAGCTTGTAATGCACAGATAGAAAGTGCAAGCCGTGGGCAAGCGGAGAGAAATTTCCATTGAAAGGAAAAGTAATTTGGCCGTCCCGATTCCTTTTCGTTACTTCTTAATCTCTCCGCATTCTTGTGCCTTTAACAGCACGAAGATACTCCTTCCTTTCTCTTCGGCCGCTCTTGATGCCGTTCTTCCGTCGCCTGCCGCTTTACTCGTTACAAGTGCCATCGGAAATAATGAAGTTACGAAGACAAAAGCACAAAGTGAGGGAGGATCGCGTAGAATTAAAGGAAAATCATTTTGAACTGGTAATAAAATAATTAGGAAAGATGCATTGATCTCCTGCGTCCAAATGCTTCGTTTTCGGTGCGGAAATCACGGACCGCAACATAAGGATTGCACATGTGGTTGGAAGGGGAAGGCTTGTCCGGGAAATGAAAGGAGGAACTTTGTTAAGGCATAGCCAAACTCCTTTGAACTTTTCTCTCTTTCTCTCCTTCTCTCCTGGTAGCTACGTGTATATCATTTGTATTCGAGTATAAATGTCGTGCTTAAAGATTTATCGTAGGCATCTCTCACTGGCTCATTTTAATTACGTGCCCTACGCGCTCGACGCCCCCGACGCCCCCGACGCCCCCGACGCCTCCGACGCCCACGATGCGCCCTACAAAACCTTCCCTTTGCTCTCCTCGTTCCCTCTCCCTGTTGCTTATTTCGCTTCTTCACCGAAGCAACGGGCAAAGACGACGGTGCGGCGTGTCCTCCTTGCCCGATGGGCGCAACAGCCACGCGATGGCCTTTCGTTATTACTTGTCGAACGTTAATCCACTACGAGAGGAGGAAATGAGCAAATACCAAGTATTTCTGGTAATTATTCTCACATGGTACTGTGGACCTATGATGGTCTTTTAGGATTTATAAATACTCGTAAAGCGTTAAAGCTTTTAGATGACGTTGTCAGGTACTAGTTCTTGATACGTTAATATGTAAGTGAGTACCGACTGTCGTGGTGATACCGAACTCAAAATTATTTGGTAAAAATATGATCCGACCATTAGTTTCAAAGCTATTGATGTTTCAAGTCGGCAATCTCGTTTTAGCAGCCAGCGACAAGAGGCCGAGATCCATACGAAGCGAAACTGATTACCTACTGTTTCGATAAAGCTAACGTTTATTTAAATAGGTTTATCATACTTAAGAATAATTATTGACGTGAATTAACGAAAAGTTGAACAATTAATTTGAATCGAGGTACACGCGTTTCCGTCCTTTTTCAGGTTTCTTCTCTTCTCTACTGATCAAGAGCATTGGTGAAGAAATGGCCAATATTTGAACAGTCATGTCCAAAAGTACTCGTTTTATCCTCGTAATCGAGCGGTAATCGAGCGCACAAGAATTAAACTGCGGATTATTAATTTACAAGTGCAATTATAATAGTGAAAACATTGGCTGTTCTTTTAATTCATCAAGTATTAAATATCGAATTTCTCTTATTTATTGACCATCAGGATCACAATCAGCGCTCAACAGTTTAATTCGATAAGATAGATTGATGAGAAAT
Source organism: Trachelus iudaicus (assembly GCA_030142595.1). Lineage (NCBI taxonomy): Eukaryota > Metazoa > Arthropoda > Insecta > Hymenoptera > Cephidae > Trachelus > Trachelus iudaicus. The sequence goes on along the minus strand of JARQTH010000353.1, from coordinate 56,146 downwards.
GAAGAGAGAATGATATTCCTTTGAAATCCAAGATCCACCATCTGACCTAGTCGTTATACTAAATTACCGTTAATACGAGTGAATATTGCATAACTTATAAAGAATGGCCTATAATCATTGCTTATAGGCCGCTTAGCTGAGACTTAAAACTCATACGTCATTCAATAGGCACCCGTAGCCTTTTATGCCGGGATCCATTAGCCTTAGCAATCATTTCGCCAAAGTAGTTATGCAGTTAAGGAGTTAGCGAAACCGTCCACCTGGCTAACTTCGATTCTAGTGCGAGACGTTGACGCCTTAGTTTGGATATGGATCCATCTTGACATATGGATCCTTCAAACGGGTCATTGAATTCGGTTTCGACCGATCGGCCTTGACGAACGAACGATCCACGGCGTTCTGGTTCCATCACAGCAATAACAAAGAAGAGTAGAAATATTTTAAAAACTATTAAAATTAGTCATTAATTCATTAGTCGTTTTCCATTTGGGTGATTTTAATGTAATTCCGTTCTGTAGCCTCACACTGGCATGCCGTTGATCGTAGAAGCCCAGTCTCATTTCGATCCCATTACAACTTTCGAACTCTTCCACAGCATCAGAAGGGTTAATTATTAATATTTTTATGAATGCCACACCAGCGGTTTCTTTATTATATTTCAAAGATTAAACTTTATTTTTATGTTTAAAATACTTGATGTATTACTGTACACATTCTAATTGAGCAATCGAGCCTGTTTCCAATAACAGCTAATAGGAGCTTCAGAAGTTCCGACAGAAGAGGCTTCTGTTTGACTGTTTGAGCTGGTCACAAGACAAAACGGAAGAACCTGATAATTGGTTGGTTGGTTGGTTGGTTGGTTCGAGGAAAATATTTTTAAAAGAAGCAAGCGCTTTTTTAGTGCTCTCCGTCAAGTTGCGTTGCTCCTCCTTCCTGTGTGCCGGTCAACTGCGATTAGGCTCTCTGAATGCTCTCATTGCCGACTTGCTGGGCGCGCAAAAGTGCGTGCGCTACGTTCTTCTTAACATTTAATTAGAGATTCGGCTTAACTCTCCGGATCGCTCAATTCTAGTCTGTCGGATAGCACTGGCTATTGGAGAAAAGAAAGACTGCTTGAACTCGACTATGACCTTAACCCAAGCTATCTCAAGCAAGCGGTGCGTCATACTCGAGTCGTCGATGCTTGCGCTTCTAGAACACTCGAGAATATCGAAAGAAGGATAAAACGTCGCGAAATTTTATTGTCCTTGAAGATTTCACTGATTTCCGGCGTAATTGTTCTTTCTAATTAGTCTCAAAAGGACTGGACGTGGAATGAACTTATATCGGAACAAGTACCGGAAACACGATCCAACTTGTTTAAGTCGCAAGAGCCCTTATCTCGTTTTGAGCAAATCCTCAGTTTACGTACATACCAATACGCTTATACTAATAAATATTCGAGTTGAAATATTTATTAACAGGATGGTTCAAGGCAAACGTGGCAGGCGCACTGTCGGCTCTGCTACGGGGCTGAACCGACAATGAGCGTCGACTCGATAGTCGGGGCCGCCTTTGTCTTGAATAATCCCGCGTTCACGAAAGAGCTTCGCTATTTCTCGAATAAAATTTAAAGCTAAAACTACACGTCGTGTCTTCGTTCCGAGAGAGCTTGCCACTACCCGAATCGATCGATACAATCGATAAAATTGATTCGATCGACACGGCTGTGGGCGTTTACGACGTGACACAGACGCAACGAGAGGCAGCAAGAGACTCGCACAAAACTGCTCTGCTACGGTATACTACAGCATTAAAGCTTGCGTTACCATTAAGCCACCAAAGATACGGAATCACTTTGACGCAGTACATATAGTTGGTGCGGGATAGGACCGATTGTAAGTATTCAGGGCTTGAAAAAAAAAAAAAAAAAAAAGTGACGGCAATGCCGCTATCTGTTAATGTAACTCTTGGGTGCGCCGGTGACGTTACTAAATCTCAGATTAACGCGCCATTGGCATTTGCCACTCTGCCACTAGGAAGAAACAACGATGGGAGAGGCGGCAGCGCCAATTACAGAGGGAATACTTTGGAGGCAAAATCAGTGACGTTTTTGCAGGGGCTCCTCGGGCTTATAGTGACGACCCCACAAGCTGTTGCTTCCGTCGCCCTTCTTCAGGCATGTCTTTTCGACCACTTCCTTTTTCGGGGTCTTGAGGTCATAGGCCAAGCCGAACCAAGACATCACTTCGATGAATGCAGTCGTGGGATTGAGACCGTACGCACCGAGTTCGGCCGCCTTGTAGTCCCATGGGAAGGAGTGGTGGTAGTTGTGCCAACCCTCCCCAAGAGTAAAGAACGCTACCGTGGGGTTCTCGGTGGGCTTAACCAGCCTGCAAAAAATTATCGAGAAAATCGTTTTTTACCAAGAACAACAATATTTTCGAGGTTAAAAACTAGCTAAGCTCGAGAGGTTTTCGTCTTGATCACGGACTTTGTCCTTTACGAAGATCCGCTGGGCAGTTGCCCAGCATCGTTTTCTACCAACCTTATCACACTCTAGTTATTTCGAAGAAGTAAGATAAGGAGAAGTTAGTAAACAAAATTCTCCATACGAACCCTCGCACAAGGTTGATTGCACGTGAGCAAAATAAGGTGTGAAAATGCATATACATGTACATATTGTACATATAACTGAATATCTAATATCCGAGGATATTAGCATCGCGGTAATAATAAGATCTTGCTAACCCGAATAACCTTAAACATCGAGTAATAAAAATTCGTAGGCATCGCGACGCTCGATTCTCGCGCCCCTCTCCGGGGGCGCC
>JARQTH010000353.1:0-53236 GCA_030142595.1 Trachelus iudaicus | reverse complement strand
ACCATCTATAATAATTACTACTATATTCATTATTTGCCTACTAACACCCAGCATTCTCTAGGCTGGACCTGCACTAACCCCTCTTTGTATTCCGTTATAGGACAATATATTTTTCTTTTGTAATTTCTAAAACAAAGTCTCACTTTCATTTGTTCCGCCCGATATCTTCCATAAATTTCTAAAGGTCGATTCTGTCTCTTACCCGCCTTTCTGGCACGATCTGGAGAACCACATCGTGCAAACAAGGTTACAATATATATAGCTCGTATAAAGATTCATTGTCTCAGCAGCCTTGAGTCTCCGAGACGACAAGACTGTTCATAGCTAATGTATATTCATGTATCTCCTCCTCGCGGCTTACCTGTTGTACGGTCGGTTACCCCACATGTGAGCGAAGCTGTTGACCAGGAACGTCGCGTTAAGGAGCCAAACGTAGCGAACGATAACGGCATGTATGCTGATGTACCAAGTCTCATTCCAGCAGTATACCGGCACTAGGGTCGGCAGGACGAAACACAGAAAGAGCATAATCGGCGTGTAATACCTAAATGTGTCGGTTAGGACTTGGAATTAGATTACGTGCCTCCCATCGATATAATCTCCTTCGTCGTACTCTCCTTATCACTCACTCCTACTCACTTGTCAGCGAACTGGATTACGGGATCCGCGAGGATGTCGCTCATGTCGACCTTGGTACCGTATTTTTTAATGGCCGGATGACGTTTCATCATAAGCCAACCAACGTGGGAGAAGAAGAAACCGCGACTGGCGTCGTGGGGATCCGCTGGCGTCTCGGTGAATCTGTGGTGAGTTCGGTGGTCGCGGATCCATTTGTACAGGCACGTCTACGGTGACAGGAAGAAAACTTTCAATGATTACGTATTTTTCTTTCTTCTTTATTTTTCATTGGTATTCGGCGAGTTTCCTTCGCCCTTGCTGAGATTTCCCGTTACGCGTCGCGTGCTGATACGTTTGACAGGGGCAAGTGGAGACTCGCGAGAAACACGATTCAAGTTACACAAGTCGAGGTTCAAGATAAAAACGTCGAGTACTTGGTTTTTCGAATAAGAAGAGAATCGATAGACAGACGTTAGAGTAGAATTTTTCATAAATTGCACCGACCGTGATCACCACCGAAATTCCATTCGCGGTTAATGATCCATCATTGCTGTGGGGCGGTAACCGCCTCAGTCTTCTTCCCCGTCTGCGCTTCAGCCTCCGACTGAGGTATCAAGGAATTCTATGTAAACTTGCTTCGGATACAGTTCCTTCTGTGTGTGTGCGTGTGTGTGTGTGTGTGTGTATATATATATATATATATATATATTTGTAGAGGATGAACAGATGCAGGCGCACAGACGCACGGTTGCGTGGAAATACAGAATTACGTATATCTTGAGATCATGCGAATTTTTGCATCATCTAATTCGAATTCTTCTTTAATAAATTCTGCGACGTGTCTCTGAGTGGATACGCCCAAAAGGAAAATGTTTACAATCGCGAAAGGTCCGTTCACTCGATAAGGAATCTTATCGCAGGTGGCAGGAGAAGAAGAACCAAGCTGCAGCGAGGACAGATAAGAATAGCGATTCCGATAAGATTTCAGATTGGGGGGAGCATGGGTTATCTCTCGGAGGGAAAATGGCTCGACGCATCGATGTAGAAGGGACAGAGACCGGGTTAGAATGGCCGAAGTAGGTGGAACATTAAGAAACCGGCGGTACTGATCTGTCGATTGCAGGGTGGAGAGACGGGAGAGCCGAGGAAAAGTGCTAAACCGGCAAATTGGCCATCGCATTTAAATCCACTTTCCATAAAATGATTATTGGATTTCACTAAAGACAGATAATCGCGGCCCGAGGATCGGCTGAGGGCTGTGTTGGCCGACGGAGGCCAGTCGAACCTTTAACGTGTCTCTCCCGGAATGCTGTCAAGTCGAAACGAGTACTCGGCGCTTCAGTCGATATCGCCCGAAGATCGTCTGCAATCGTCCTAGCTGAAAAATGTTTGCTACCTGGCCAGCCATGCAGTAAAGGTAGGCGAGGAATATCCTGAGTGGAAGCTTCGCCGAGTAGCTGCGATGCGCCCAGAGACGATGGGCTCCCGCTGTGATTCCCAATCCCGCCATCACGCCGTACGCCGGACCTCGAAGAGACACAAATTGGAACACTAATTAGAATACTAATAAACGTAATTCGAATTTCGAAATACATTAGGCTGCTCTATCTCTCATTCTTTCATTGTCCTTCGTTTCCATTCCCTCGAGCGCATTTACACCGCATTTACACCGCATTTACACCGTACAATCGTACAATCGTCAGTCTCATTTATTCCCCTTCTGTTTCCTCTCGTGGACTTTTCCACCAGCTAGAAGTAGTAATAATTGATACGGTAGGATCGCCCGCCGTCGAAAATCTTTCGGCTTAATCTTACGGCAATAATTACGGTGAGGAAAAGGGGCGGTGGCGGGGCCTCCAGGCCCTCTTACATTTTATTTGCAGGCCATCACGTTGCAACTGGCCGACGGACACTACGGGTTGGGGTGATAATTTGAGGCTGATAAGGAAAGAGGTTCTTGTACGCCGAGACTCGATACCGGAGGATCCTCTACTCTGTGACGTTACTTTACATGACTTTCCTTGGTTTCCTTCGAATCCGACTCGAAATTTCCCGAAGCAGCTGCCTTCGCCTTGTAGACCATAGTCTATATCAATGCTACTCACTCCATATCCAAGTCCAGAATTTGGCCTCTTTGTAATTCGTAGCGAAGGAGTAGACTGCGAGAACGTGGAGAATGAAGATTCCGACGACGTTGCGCCAGATGAGTGGCTGCACCCCCTGAGGGGGCTCCTCGGGAAGTTGAATCGGCTCAGAAACGGCGGTGCTCGCCTCCGTATTCGATTTCTTTGGCGGCTCCTCAAACTGCGTCACTGTCGACGAGTACATCGCTAATTCTCTTGCTTACTGTACAAAGAACGATACAAAATTATCAAATAAATATCATAAAGTAAATCATTCGAAGCACAAGATTTTATATCGCTGATCTCTTACGATGTCCAATCGAGCGGTCACGCGTTGCTATTGCCAGTTGTTACCCAGTACGCTGCGCAGGTACATACATAATTAATATAACATTTAGAAGCATGCGTTGCGCCGATTCTTTAATTTTTCAATGACTTTTCTTCGTTTCGTCCGATTGTACGTGAGACGCATCGACAACATCATTGTACTTTTCACGTACAGTGGGCTCTTGCAAAGGAAAGAACTCAATCCAATCCCAATCCCCTCTGCTCCTCTGCTCTTTTGCTCTTCTGTTCGCGATTCCATCTTATAATACTGGACGTTCCCCACGTCAACTTGAATCGACTTATGGAAATCCGCACTTCCTGAGTCAGTTATTGTTCATTATATTGTAGATGGTCGCGAACCACTGGACAAACCTGTCATTCGAAGAGAATCAGCATTTGGCGTTTCGATCAATTGGGACACTTTTACGATTAAGAGTGTCGATTCAGTAAATTCAGTAAATTGAGTAAATTGAGTAGAGGAGCTTCGGGAGAGTGCCTTAGGGTAGGGTGAAGATCGAATATTGGATCAGAACATTGAGGATTCGAAAAGGGATTTGATCTTGCATAATGGAGAAAGTTTGATCGAGTGCGTCGAACGTACGAGCGGCTCTCTCCCACAAGTAGGAATGCAGCCGGTCAATTGTAAGGTTCCCGATCCTCCATCTACTTTCATCTTGAAGGTGCATATCAAAAGCGCATCAAGGTAAGACGAAGAAGAAGAAGAAGAAACAGAAGAAAGGCACGCGTATACATTGTTGCACCGACAGATTTAAAAGCAACGAAACCAGCAAATTCGTTCTCATTCCAATGACACTGTGCATGGTATATGAAGAGTCATTAATCTTGTGGCTTTTCAGAAATAAGAATTATTCTAAAGGCGAATAATGATCAACGCTCGCTGTCCTATTAATAAAAGCATAATGGGGTAATCGTTTGAGCATGAATCTTGTTCTTCCACCGTGGAATCATCGGTACCCACCTTCCTCTCCATTAATCGAACCCAACTGACTGCGACTAACTGCGACTAGCTGCGACTAGCTGCGACTGAGAAAGGCCCTGTTGCATGTAACTGGTACCGCGAACATAAAATCTCATTCGAAAGTGATCGGATCGATCCTGGGCGATTTCATTAGATTGACTCTTTATAGCGCAGAAGGAAACCTCGTCCAGATTCCAGAATACTTTTTCTCGTCGCTTTCCTTGCTCCGGTATTTCCTGTAAATTCTTTACACTCGTTATTTGCTCTTCTCACGCCTAAATGGCAGAGCCACATTTTACGAAAGATCATTCACCTTGAAAGACTTTGGAAGAGGTTAATGGAGCGATAAGCGTCGGTCACACCGAGAACACCGGATGATCATCGTGTGTCGACGGGCCCGCAGCCTCACAGCTCCTGGCTGTGAAACCTCCTGTTTTATTATCTTAACGACACAATACGTAATCGCAGGTAATACTGGAAGATGCGGACTCGTAGACGCGAGCGACGTGCGACGTGCCTTCTTTTGTCGCGAGCAAAATTCTTTTCTTCTCTTTTCTCGTAGATTAAGTTCTCCGTCTTTGCGAAGATCGGATCAGGATGTAGATAAGTATTCTCGCTGCCTGCATTACCAATGATTTCAAGTTCTGAGCTGCCGATGTCCTTTCTCCTTGCCGATCAATCGTTGATCCATCGCAGCACCGAACGCCGCGATTTTCTCTTGGCTCCTTTCCGATATACATATAATACATATTACGTAATAGCCCTGAGGTACGCTGCGGACACCGCGACGCAACTGGACGGAGAGCGCCGATCGACCTCCGCTTCCGCGTTCTCACGTCTATACTCGCGCAAGAGAGTCGGTGCAAGTAATGCCGCGGCCGGCAGTAACGGCGGCTGCTTAACCCATGCTCTCAATTACGATACAGTGTGGCGCACTTTCATTTTCTCAAACCACTTGGGCGCGTCTTACATGACCGATCGATCGAACCAAGAAGAACCAAGAGACTCGATCGAGTCCCGACGCCGCACAGTTCCTCGCAGTTCCTCGCAGTTCCTCGCAGTTCCTCGTAATCATCGCAATGAGGATTTTCGTTCGAATGTATTTCTGTCCGTTCTCGGTGCATATAGAATTATCGTAGACAAGAGGGGAAGCAGGCGAGGAGAGACGGGCGGAAGGAGGGAAGCACCGAGCGGTTCCAATTGGAAAAATGGCTGAAAGTGGCAGGACACGTGGTTACGGTGAAAACTAAATGTCGGCATAATTGAGCCGACGTTGGTCCTTCAAAGATTATGCTGCTATTTGTGTGTACCTGGAAAGTGGATACTGGGTACTGGGTAGTGGGTAGTGGGTAGTGGGTAGTGGGTAGCGGGTAATGCGAAGTGGGAGGGTTGGAAAGGAGCAATTCGGGTCACTTAACCAGTATTGAAAAAAAGTTAACTTCTCGACATGCGGCGCAGCATTGGCAACGCTTTCGCGCGATTGTTATGTAATTGACGCAGGATGCCGAGCTAAGTTAATTGCGCAGTTATATTCCCTTTACAGCATATAGTCTGGCTCCCGTTACTTAAACACGGACACCTATATGCAGTGCTCCTCTGTGCGCGATCGTACGTGCTCGCGCCCTTATGCGTGTACCGTCTCCACTGAGTTCCTTGTATAGACAGAAATCGAAAATTTCGATATTCCATTGCTCGTTGAGCATCGACGTCAACATCACCGGTCCTTGACTGCGCACCCGAAAGAGAACTCCAATTACGCAATAAAAGAATTTTCTACTTTTTTTATCCTTCTTTTCTACAGCATCTACACGAAAGATCCCAGCAGTAATTGCAATCGATACGTTTTATAACGAGAGTCACACTCGTTCCGTACGTCGGTTCGGCTCGTTCGAGCTCACTGTCAATGCCAACGGCAATAACGAATTCCTTAATTACGTAATGGACCGGAAGGCGGAGACCACCGTACGGACCATTTAGAAACATGGAAGTCGCTTGTCGGACATCTCTCTTGGGAGTGTATATACGTAACATTATAAATTATTAAGAGCGAAAGTGGAGTCGATTGGAAATTGGAAGTTGGAAATTTCAGATCGTCGAGTCGCGGATTGTAGATCCTGGATCGTGGATCGTGGATCGTGGATCGTGGATCGTGGATCATGGTAATGTACGGCGACAGCGTAGAGGCGCGGAAATAAAGATTTACAGCCGATAGGCCATTATTGAGAAAGCATATAACGGTCCTCGTCTTACGTAGGAAACCGGTTACCGCACGTTTCGTGAGTTCCGGTTGCAAATGCTCCAATTACGGAAAAGTAACTAAACTTGGAACTAAAGTTTTTCTCTTTACCATTATATTATTAGCCGTTCGGTGAAGCGCATAGGATTCTCTCTTCGTCGTTCGTCGTTTCAGATGTTATCGCTCTTCGAGTGTCGGACAATACCGTCAAACTTTATTTCTCGTGATCTGTATTCCTCCCTACTGTTTCGACTTTGGCACCGGATCAGTGGGCATCGTAGTCCACTGAGAATTTGCTTTATTCGACACTTCATCTGACAGTTACGATCACCTTAAATCAATAGTGTCTCCTGCCTTTTTAGTTTTACGAGGGTCCTTCGATTCTTCTTGGTACCAATACAAATTTCCCTTTCCCTCTTCTCCTCCTCCGCCTTCTCTTCTCCTACACTCATTCATTTGATCCTCGTCAAACGAAAAAGAGAAACCAGCCTCGATACCTGAGCAACGATTGACCTCTCTTTGTATTTACACAGGTGTGCAATGCACGCGAACAGTGCGAAAAACGCTTTCCCTATCGGCAAAACTTCTCTTTACAATTTGACCGGAAATCTTTGGAGAATGTTAAATAATATGGGTATAGCGAAAGAAAAGAAAAAGAAAAACAAAGAGAAAGAAAAGGAAAAACGAAAAAAAAAGAAGTAACACTCAATAATCCTATATCGATGTCATATAGACCAATTGTCCAACCTTCAATGGAAAAGAATCTATTTTGAGAGTGCAATTTTCCACTAGCCTAGAAACATCTCGTAGCTGTGCTACTTTTTTGGATCCCACATGTTCACAAGACTGCAGTGTAAACTGCGGAGACATTATGAACCGATGGGTCGCGAAGTAAGCACTAAGGAGTCCAGCAGTTTCACGAATTTGCCAGTTCTGACCGACCATAATTAAAATACTTTATCATAGTAAGGAGCAATGGTGTACTCACTGAGGCGCTTCTGGTAGATGGCGACGACCCGCGAAGATTGTTAGCAAGTTTTAAAATTCTAAATGAGACCACTTGTTGTCACTTATAGATTTAATAAAGTTGCTCGAAGGGTTAATGCGATTACTTGAAGAACGAAAGGAACCTTGTGGCTCATCTGGAATTTTCACGCTCATTCCGGTGCCACCACGGGGCTTATAAAGACTTGGGCCGGGCAGTTCGTACGGGGAGCGCAGAGATGGTGGTGGCACAGGGCGCACGAGGTCTAGCGAAACGCAAAGAGAGAAAGAGAGAGAGAGAGAGAGAGAGAGAGAGAGAGAGAGAGAGAGAGAGAGAGAGAGAGAGAGACAAGCGGTGAGAAGAGGAAATCTCTTTAGGGTCAAGCTAACCTTTCTTTTAACGTTTCCTCTACCTCCTCTCCCCTGTCCCACTAAATCCTTTCAGGTAAATCGACTACAGCACCCCCCCCCCCTCCTACCACCCTGTCACCGTTACCGTTGCTGCTACTGCGTCTGTTCGAGCACCTATTTTCAGTGGAAACGGACGCTTTAACTTAAGCTTTATACCACACCTGAGGCAAAGGCTTAGGTTTTGCTTTCGGTTTCAGGTTCAGCTTTATTTTATTTTTATTGTTAGTTGTAGTTTATTGTAGTTTAGTTGTAGTATCCATTAGCGTATTCATCTGTATTTTTGATCTACTCTCCTTTTGCGGTATAGCCTTAAGCCTAATCTTAAGTTTACGCGCCTACTCTTAGTAGTCTCTGTAAGCTATTCACTCTGCCTTCCTTTGTTATTTCTATTTTATTTTTACTATATCAATAGTGTATGGCGGCCGAAATACTTATCTAATGCTATTCTAGTTTAGGGCATGCCACGTAATTAATTCTCTAACTTTATATTGTTAATCTGATGTACCTTCACTATGTCTATTTACCCCTTAGTTACGACTCGGGCATAATCTATCAATCAATCAATCTCTCTCTCTCTCTCTCTCTCTCTCTCTCCCCCTCCCCCCTCTCTCCCTATGCTTCTCTGCGCGAATAGTTCTGTTCTAAAATCTCTCATCGTTATTTGCCAATAATGATAACATAAGTTACATCCACATTTCCCATATAACTGTGTTAAAAAAGTATGGTTTAAATATTTCGTACACCATAAAAAAATTCTCCAAATTCTTTAAAATAACTTTTATCGTTTGACAACGAATAGAAGATCTCCCAAGAAAGAGCAAGTCAGCATACCACTTACTAATAAGACTAGCAGAAATTAAAGGAAAATCATATGAATGTTTTTCTCTTCATTGGTACATTGATCGAAGTCGTTAATGCACCTGATAACCTGCAGAAGGTCATTAATTGATTTACTGTGGGGATGAGCATTTAAATTTCCAATTCATTAAATAAAAGGCCAAGGGAAATCCAAAAAAATATTAGCAGTATCCCTGGCAATACAATAGTCACTTTCATAAACAGTGGATGAATACTTTTGCTCCCTATCTTTCCTTTAATTATTCATTGTTCTCCATTTTATTAGACTTTATAAATAAATATTTCTTTCTATGTATAAACTAATTTATATTGCTCTTCCTAGTCTCCAGTTATATCCATCATTTATGAATACTTTTAGTTACTGACTGCGTATTGCATATGTGCTTTTCACTGATAATTGTATCGATAACATTTGGCGTGTACTGTGGTTCCTCGCTACTTGACAAAAAATCTGTCATAAGATCCTCGAAATTTGCTTCGTTCCATTTCGTAGAATCAGCTTGAAAGTGATAATTGCAAAGATGCCCGAACTGGTGCATCTTGATCACCCAGATTAGACTTACAATAATTAGCGCGATCAAAGTGGTAAACGTAAAGTCTGCTTCCAGTCGAATTCTTCGTATTACTGCTTCAACGAGCAGATATAACGATATGTGCAATAATATCTTATAATAACAATGCCATTCAGCTTAGCGTAGTTGGCAAACATTCTTACTGAAAGTTTTCAGTAATATTAAATTCATTCACAATAACTGTTACATATCGGTAATGTGATTTTTAATGAACTTAGCATAACTTTCATTTGAATTTTATAACTAGCTGAAAAAGAAGTTTTCAGCATTAACATTTTTTGTGTGCATTTTACTTTCACCTACATGTCGAAGGAGTCGCGTGGACTGAAGAGTATTCTCGAGGTAATAGAAAATATTTGACAGGCATTTGCGTCACGCGCTACCACCAACGCTGCTCGGGCATCCTCTCTCTCTCTCTCTCTCTCTCTCTCTCTCTCTCTCATGAGATCTGAGAGAGAAAAGCAGATACATGTAACGCTTTTATCGTCCACACCAAGTTACACAATACTTGTAGGTGACAGATTTTGGATTTACCTACTGCGACGGATCTTTATTATTTCCTACATTATAATAGGATATTGCAGTTTTCAGTTAGCGCGTGACTGTTCTCAGCGAGTGATACCCAATAGGCATGGCTTCGCCTGGCTTCAGTCTGCCCATAGCGAGTGAGAAATAAAAGCGAGAGAAGAAAACTCAGAATACGTAGGTGTCTACGTTTCTGTTGATGCTTCGATCTGATTGGTGAACTTTGACCTGCTCCCGTTTAAAAACTAAGAGCTTCCGGAAAAAAAAGGAAAGTCACTCTCGTGATCAGTGAAGCCTTCCGAAGACCGACATACCCGATGCTCAGGTAGTTACGGAACACCCTGTATATACGTATGATGAATTAAACTACTGGCTCGGTCGAAAACACATTATTTTTTTAAGTGTTATTGAATAAAAGATATTAGAAATTAAATTCGAACTCTAATAAATGCTTATTATTCGTCATTTTAATGAAATATTTTGCATTAAAATCAGTGAAACGTTTGAAAAACTAAAGGTTATGAAAGTATCTCGACGAGAAAAAGCAATAGGTAAAGAACACTAACAGATTTAGCAAGCGCATTGAATCTGCTGATGCCATTACTTTAAAAAACAGCTTTTTGTATATGTATATTGTATACATATCAGTATATTAGTAACTAAATATCGCCCTCTTACTTGTTTCGTTATCAACAAGTGACAGAAATGATATCCAATCGAAAGATTGATACCAATCTTATCGCATAGATAATTAATGAAGCACGTAAATAAATATTACTCACGCTAGATTCTATATATTATAAAACAGATGCATTTTTCAATTAATCGATTTCTTTCTGGGAAAATAAGTGGCAGTTCGTAGGGAGCTCGTTTTCTCCTTAGATTCTGAACGGTAGGTATGTGGCAGAATACATAATCGTCTTCCTCAGAGTTTGCAGCAAATTATTGTAGCCGGCTGGGCCGATGAGCATTATTATTATTATTTCTGCAATGTACCTGGGTAGGGTTAAAGGGTCGTTTCTTACAGTGGAATCTCCACGAGCCAGCCTCCTTCTCGTTTGCTGCTCACTGAGATACAGCTTACAACGCGAATCACTTTAGACTTGGTACATTGATATATTGATAAATAGACATATATAGCTAAGTATAAAGCACAGGCAGCGTTACAAGGGAGAAAAGTCCGGAGGTAGCTAATATTAAAATAAGCGCATAAGTTTATCTTGGCTAATCTCGGAGACGATTATGTCGAATCCATCATGTCGGTCCATTCGTTTTTCTCAAATATTCTGGAGCGGGATCGATCAGCGGACTTTTATTTTCCTGTGGAAGGCACGCTGGTTGAAAGAACTGGCCAGCCGAGAGGACAAGTGGATCTATGCAGACTGCGCGAAAGTACTATTGACCTTACCTACCAACCTACCAACCTACCTACCTACCTGCCTGCTTACCTACCTACAGCTATAATCGCACAAGCGTCAGTGCCGTCATTACGGTCGCTACGCTCACTACGGGCACTACGGGCACTACGGGCACTACGGGCACTACGGGCACTACTACGTCAGTGCGTGTATGCCATATTACCCATAGTTCCGTGTCCCTATGCGACACTCCCTATCAGCGATACTCTATAGCGAAGTATAGCGGAGGGTTCCCACTCCACTGGTCCAATCTGACCGAACATTCTACAGAGCGGCGGCAACGCGCCCGCTCAGAGTCATCTAACCGTGGGGGAAGTCTTCCCCCCTGTAGCCACGGTGTGCAACTTAGAGAAAGGGAGCTCAAGGGAGACCCGAAGCACATGTGGAGTAACGCAGTTGACTGTTTTTTCTTTTCTTTCTATTTATCTCTTTCTATGGTCGCTTACACAACGCGCCTAATAAGAGTCCTGAATAAATACATGTGAGCCGGCGCAGGTTGTTCGCGATCTCATACACAAAATATGATCAAGCGTAACAAGAGAGCCAGCCTAAAAAGTGCTTCTCCATGTAGTGTGTGTGTGCCGTGGATCGATGAATGTGCCTGCGCTCAAATTCTCAATAAAAAATGTCCGTGTGCTTCACACGGATAAACACGGTTAGTTATTATTGCGTAAGCGACAGTTCTCCGAGGATTATTTGTATTAGAGTATACTTTCTCGTTTGGATTCAGCACTTATCGTATACATATATTATTATAGTGACGTAATTATCCAATTGCTAAGTCCAAATATCTCGGCTGTCGTTGCCGCTAATCTTCATCGTCCTCTTTTCCTCTTGTTTGGCTCTTATGCAAAAATCTTCGCGAATCCTAAGAGGATTCTTGAGATCGGCAGGAATTTAACGCTTTTCAAGGATTCTGCAAATCGATTTCTAGGTGGTTGGACGATGGCGACACCGGCGAGGGGCATTGGCCGATGTTATATCTTTAGAGAGTAATTATCGTACCGCACAAGAGTCACATCGCTTGCGCTTTGATTGCCACTCCAAAATTATTCTTACCTCTCCCTTTCACACTTCCTTCTACAACCACCCCTCTCCCCACCCCCCCACCCCCCGGTCCTCCTGCCCTTCTCTTGCATCTTTGTCTGCTGGATACGTTCAGGCGGCACAGAAGTTCGTGTTGTTGCGTCATTCACGCATTACGCTCTCGGGACAGAAAATTCATTATAATCGTTTGTGAAACTCACAATCGGTTACTTCTAGGCTGATGCTTAGAGGTAATGGCGCTTGTACGCGGTTATAGCGATTGGCCAATCTAGTAATTAGTGGCTATATACTGGCTGACTTGCTCTTTATTGTTATTCGCGGCACTTTAGCAGCCAGCACCATCGGCTCCTCGTATTTATTCTTCTTTTCTCATTTCGTGTCGGGTCTTACGACATACATCGTAGAACAGCAGTAACCGAGAAAGATACATGTGTCAAATCAGCATAAGTAATGGTCAAAGCACAAACTCACGGCGCTGCTTCCACATTGGTTTCCGTTTCGCTGTCTTTGGTCTGCTGTCGCCTTACTTCATTGTCTTTGCACGTATCAATTGAAAATCTATCTCGGATTTCGAGCTATTACCACCAGTTGATTATTTTTACACCGTGTTGACTGAACTTTACCAAGTCTCTTGGGACGGCTATATCGAGGGCTGTCGGTACAAAATGAGTGAGTCTTTGATAAACGTTATCGGTCTCGTCACTTACACCAGTGCTTGGGATGAATTCTTCGAGCGACCATTACGACGTAAGAGCTTTCATTTTGTTTTCTCACGCGAATTTTCTTCCACGAAGATCCAAAAGATTCGGAAAATCTTAAAGCTTTGGCAATTCAATATTTACTCAATTCTTCGAATCTACAGACGGACGGATGCAGATTTGCCGGCTCTTTTGCTCTTCTAGACTTCTCGAGGTAGATGTCGGCTTATCGATACAGTTAATATGCCACGTATCAATGAATGATAGAGCCGTTCGACAGTACCATCGCTCTTTATTACGAAGCTTTCTCGGATCAGTCGTACGGATTCGTAAGAACAACAATTCAGATTTGTCATTGGCAGAAATTTTGAAATTACAAATGGATTGGCTCGATTTGAATTCAACAGTGTCAAGTCGGTTCCACAGGGGCGGCTCTGGAGAGCATGACACCTCTGGATGGGCAAAACAATAGAGTAAGAGAATCGAATTACAAAAATACTCGAATGCACATGTAAGTGTGTTTCTAGATCAATGAACCAGCGTGAAGATCCACCTCACAATTTGCTTGCAGGACACAGATGCTAGAAGGATTTTCATGGTGAGCGTATCCGTGTTTGGGCCCGGGTTCCATTAACTGATTAAACACGTTTATGATTCATGACTTTCTCTAAGAAATTTTTAATATGGCCCTGGGTACTTTTGAAGTGACTTGGGAATGCTGTGTGCCTTCTCTTCTCCCCCCCCCCCGCCTCTCTCTCTCTCTCTCTCTCCTTTGATCGCACCTTCCTGATCTTCATAGAACGAACTGATTCAAAGGTTCATGTTCGTAACGGTAGAGTAAAATAGTATTTACTAGAATCTAAGATGAAAACATTTAAGAAAATTGGACTTTCCGTCGAGCATGATTCTTCATGGTCAGCAACTGATTCTTCCAATGGCAAATCGATTGGCAAGGATCATTGCGACTGCTTATGGATGCTTAAGACTACTTGGGACTCCGCTTTGGACAGTGTCGCTCGGATGAAGCACGGATCCTCAGGGCCGGTACCAGGGATGATGCATCGGAAGCTCATCCAGAGTAATAGATAGAGGCTTCCTTTGCTGCGCCAGCCGGAATTACTCCGTTACCTAGTAATCCAGCGACTCTTGTTTATCCACGATCCTGTACGCCATCTTCATCTACCCTTCTATCTTCTCTCATCACACACACACACACACACACACACACTTCTGCCCTCCTGACCAGTGACTCATGCGCCTCGATCACAGACTGCGCTCCTTCCCACTTTATGCTAGCCC
Organism: Trachelus iudaicus; assembly: GCA_030142595.1. Classification (NCBI taxonomy): domain Eukaryota; kingdom Metazoa; phylum Arthropoda; class Insecta; order Hymenoptera; family Cephidae; genus Trachelus; species Trachelus iudaicus. The sequence goes on along the minus strand of JARQTH010000353.1, from coordinate 39,141 downwards.
TCAACTCGTTTTTTTTTCCGGCAATCTTCACAGTTTTGAAAAGAAAACTTATACCGAGTTTTTGTTTAGCTGACAATGAGGCATAGCAACCCTTCGGGGCGCTTGAGATAAGTCTGAAGATCCCAAAGAATGCCGGAGAGCACCGCGTCGCTTCGGTGAAGACGGGGCTCAAGTCGGACTAGCAACGAGAGCCCTTCGTCTCCATTCAGGAAAGAGCCGTGTCCGCACGGTCGTCCGAGGAGACGCGACTTATGAGAGATTGTTTGCGCTAACACTCGTTCCTGAAGAATAATATTAAATATAAACGTTGATCGATAGGACTAGTGCGGGCCTCGATCGTACGATCAGTCGGTCCACCGTCACGCACTACAATCATGTGCGTGTATCGTGCGCGGCGAAAGAGTCTTCGAGTCTTTCGAAGGAGTTGAGAGAGAGAGAAAGAAGCGAGAAGCGGCAGTGGTTGATCCGGGCCGAGGACTGCAAACCAAAGAAACGAGTACATAAGACTCGAGACGAGAGGACAATCTAATTATTGTAAGAATCGCTCGGAGCACAAAGAAGAAGCCGTAATAACGTGGCGGCCGCTATGATGATGACCGCGCTCGACCAAAAAATAATCCTGGAAACTTTGAGAAAGAGAAACGATACGATTGCCTACTGTGAATTTTAGGCTCTTCGCTCCTGACAGTGAAAGTCCATATAGACGTCCGACGACATTATTAAGAGACTCGGCCGAGTCTGACGCCAAATTTCTTATATTGTCCACGTAACGAGGAAGCGTCGTTACGCGTCTTAGATGTTCAACTGTAGGAATACAGCGAACGCGTGGGCGAGCGGGAAAAGCAATTCAGCGAAAGCGCCAGTGTCTAATAAGTACACATTTCGTTTTCAGCCCCGTCATAAGTTTCACGCAATTCAAGCTTTCGTTAAGGCTAATTTATTGTCGATCAAACGTCGTACCTCCATGGAGGTAAATTAACGTCCTGCTTGCTTTTAACGCGCAGGATCTTTTAGCTTCCCTCCACTTTGCAACTGCGTCATACGAAGTCTAGCTCGAGCGTTACGCGGATAACTCATGAGAGACATCTACATCAGGTGTAGGATGATGCTATAGCTGCTTGCTAGTGTTCGGCAGCTTGACAAGAGACCTGATCGTTATTAAAGCAAAATGACCGGTAAAAAGTCGAGCGTCATACGAGCCTACCTCGAGCATCGACTTCTCCCATATTGAAGTAAAATAATTGCCAAAAGTCTAGCTCACTGTCGGACAGACTCGTTCCGGATCTAACGGTCAGCCTCGGTCTCTGCGAGACCTCGAAGAACCTCTGCTACATTCAAGCGAGACTACAAAATCTATTTTAGACCTATCCCACGCCACTGTCAGACCGAATGCTTTTTATCTTGCACGTTTCAACCTTCACCCTCTATGCTCTTTGCTTGTCCATCGTGAAATTTTGCTAATCGACTAGGGAGAGTATCGACGATCAAGGAGAAATTAAAGGGTTAGGAGACTGACAACTTGATAAGGCGTACACGAGGCGTCGTTACCAGGAACTCAAGGATTTGGGAGATCCGCAGGTTCCTCCGAGATAATGCTTTCCAGAAAGGTCGGAGGTGCTTCGAAGGTAGTTCCAACCTAACTCGGAAGTTGTGGTCGCACAAACTTGGACCATTAGCTAACTCGAATGTTTGCCTGGCCGAGGATCAAAAGTTAGCAAAGCATAAATCTGCCGACTAAGGCCTGGACACGAAGACAGGGAGACAGGGAGACGTGTGCCTCTATTAACTCGATCGACAAACTTTCCTACGATTAGTCAACTAATTAGCCAAGTTTCGAGATGACTTTGAATTTCACGGTGATGCTGGATGCTGCACGATCGGTCATAAGTGCGAGCACCGATCAGTGATCAGTCCTCGATCATCCCCATGATTGTTTGGATCCGGCTAATGAGAGTGCACCGGCATAATACAACAATTGCAATCGTCTCCCTAGAGGAACTCGCATTATTCATCGTGGCAAGCAATATCTCTGCTATTTCTATCACGATGGGATCTGGCGCATTTCATAGCTCATGAATGCCAACCCCCAATTCCCAATCTCCTTTTTCCTTCCCTTTGCTTTCCTTTCCGATCATCGATCCGTCATTGAACTGTCCACCTGACATATCTAATTCCTCTCCGTTCTCACACCCTCTCCTCCTCCTTCCTAAACTCGACATCAACGCTCTACTTTCCTTCTGTCCGATGCTCTCGCAAAAGTTATTTGAAATCAGCTCATTCACCAGACCCATTCGCGTTTCTTTTTCCATCGCGGAGGATAAAAATGATTAGAGAAGAGGCGGCTTAAAGACTTTTTTTTTTTTTTTTTTTTTTTTTTTATTGCAAAAAGACCTCGTCGGGAAGGCAGTCAAAGAGTCTCGCGTATCGAACTGTCGAAGGGGCCTCCGCGCCTGGAGCCAGTCCCCTTCGGTGGCTTCCTACAAATTTATGGTAAATTGCTTCGGGCAGCTGGGAAGCTGAATAATGCATCCTGTTTTGTGTAATATGGATGCTGTGTTGCGTCCATGTAAAATGCATTCTCGGGCAGCTGCCTTGAGTTTCTTAATATTCCGTTGGTTGTTGCCTCACGAATACGTGGGAAGACGAAAATGAGATTTTATTTCACGGCGTGAAATGGCGCAGATGCCGAGGGCAGTTGGCCCTGTGATATTCGGTAGGAGATTCGCTCAACCTCTGCGTTCTATCGGCGACCGATCTATTGCCAATTGCCATTAGTCATTGGCCACATTCAAGGGAACTTGATGAATTTTCGATTTGGTCGGAAGGTATCGCGAGTGGCTCTAGCGTCTGGCGTTCTGGCGTCTAGCTGCGTGATAAGCCGCGGCGTCTTCCAATGAGATAACGTGGCATCGACAGTGATCGATGAAACTCTCAGCTGCCGAGCTGCCCTTTTCAAGCTAAACTAACGTTTCTTTGGTTACCTCTCTCATTCATTCGTTTTCTTAGACATGGAGGTGCGAGGGGGTCTTCGATCTCCCGGCCATCAATCCGAGTCGATCAGATCCAACTCTGCGCTGCGTCACCAGCCAACAGTCTTCGAGAAAAAAAGTCCAACGGGGCCAAAGGTGATAGATGAAAGATAAAATCTCTCTTTGATACGAGCCCTCTTCTACCTGCCATTTTCGATCTCCTCCTTATTACTATATCCGCAAAATTGTACCTTTTTCGAGTCAGTTCAAGTTTAGCCCGTCCGACGTGAGAGAACCTGATATAACGGTCAATCTCTCTTGAAGCAGCTTACGTCCTACCCTTATCTCTCTCTCTCTCTCTCTTCTAAAGTGCCCTTTACCGAAAGAATGCTAAAATATATAATCAGCATTGCACGAAGTATGCAGTTTAGAAAGTGTCATTTTATACGTTACACAGTGTGTATAGCAGAAGAGAAAAAATAACGGTCACCGATGCATGGACGAAGGGTGTACTGGCTCGAAAGTGACGTAGGTCAGCTCTCGTATTTACGTTATCGGTATCGAGTAGTTAAGGAAATATACGTTACACCGCGTATGACCGTATCGTCGAGATCTTCTTGGGGTCTTAACTAGTTTCAGAGCGACGGTAAATTTTACTCGGTTAGTTCACTCCTGCTAATTATCCATACGTGGGTGTATGAAAATTAATCTGCAATTTCTGGAACTGATTTCTAGTAAATAAACTAAGAGATTCGACGATGCGAAAATCAATTCTCTAGTCGCTCGTACTTATACGTGTTTATTTGCTCATCTCTTCATTTATCTGACTGTCACAATCGTTTACGAAAAAACTTATAAATGAACCGAGTTCACTCGAAGCAAATGCGATTGCCGACGCTGGAAACTTTAGAGGAGGAAGGGGAGAGCGGTTGGGTCGAAAGCGGCCGGAGGTGAAAACTGGCTGATCCGACCAAATCAACCAAAGCGGAAGGATTCATCGGCCTACAAAGAGCGAAGAGAGAAAAGAAAAAAGATGCGGAGGGAAAGAGGGAGAGAGGTCGCTGACTCTACTCTTTGCGCAAAGCATTAAAGGGACAGACGAGAAGAGAGAAGAGGATGAAGTATATCATTCGACGTTTTGAATTCGAGACGGTTCGATTACAGCCCTCGTGGTTGCAAGAACCTTAATCTTATCTGCCATGTCTACGCGGCACGACTCGATATTTCCTTTTACCATTATACAATATCCTACATCTTCACAATTATTTGCATTTCTGGATGTATGGTATTGACATCGAAGCAGAACTGTGTACCGCTGCCTTGAGCGAACTCCGAAAGCAGCCGAGCGCAAACGACGACTGAGCCGCCGCCGTCGTCGTCAATAACGAACTGAAAACTGAAAATTGAAGCTCTGCGATGCGGAAGCGTGTTCTCGTTGCGAACGACTCGAGGAGGAATTCGGTGAGCTTGCGAGCAAGTGTAGCTACACGCCGTGCGATGATTGTGAGAGAGGCTCGTAACAGACCGGACCCGTGCTCAAACGTATACAATTCCTCTATTCGCGAGCGAGGTCACTCTTTAGGCTTGAACCAATTGTAAGCCGAGCAATGCCAAAACGTAAATCGTTAAACGGATAATGGGGCGTCATAAAGAGGGCTCGATCTCGCGTCCGATCGGACGCGCGTCAGTCGTAATCGGTGGTCGTAGATCAAGCAGCTCGGTTATAATAGATTTTATAAAAAACATAAAATCAAATGTTGTGCTTAATTTATTCCGTTGTTTATCGTCCTCCTTCTTCTTCTTCTTCTTTCCTTTTGTATCTGTATTTCATGAATACTTCGGTTTCTAGCAGGTATAAACTCCGTGATTACGCAAGAGCTCGCAGCGGCCGGTTCGAAGACACAATCGAGGCCAAGATGTCATCAGGTGACTCCCGGCATTCGGATAGTAAACGCAGTAATTTTCCCAAGGATGACAAGGATGACAAAGCTCGGGCTGCAGGTAGCCACAAAAGGGTTCTTGAGACTCCGAAGAAGTTGCGCCGTGACAAGTACTCGCGCGACCTTTCCGAATGGGTGCGCCGGTAACGGCCGTCCCAGCGCCCGTTCGTCTATGCAAGGCTCTACCGCGAACTCTGGACTCTCCCGTACCCTTCTTTCTCATTGCTTCCGCTGTCCTGTGCCCTTTCGGCCGATTCACGCTACCTCCCTCCGTGTATTCCGTATCGATTTTATCTTCTGTCAACTTATTTCTGACCTCCAGACTTGGTGTACCCCCTCCTATCTTCTCGTACTCTGTTTCCTTGTTTAGAGTCTTTTTATTTTTCCGAGCCTTCGCACTTTTCGGGAGGCTATCCTTTACCGCCGATCCCTTTGAGAGATTCTCCTCCTCGTCCGCGGAAATGGATTCCGAATTCCTTCCAGATTTTTTCTTCCCTTTGGCTTCCTCTCTCGATTCCCTTTTCCCTCGGCGGTCCTTCTTATCCTTCTTGATCTCTTTGGCTTCCGTCGACCTTTCCGATGTCATCTTCTCGGAGGAGGACATCATCGGCTGTTCGTCGTATCCCATAGACCGAGGCTGATCGAGCTCTGTACGAACACGAACGACCGTTCTCTCCTCGTCGTTGGCAGCGCAAGCGCAGGAAAGAGATAAAGGTGTCCTCTTTGAGGAAAACGGTGCGCTTCTTATCGTCCAGCATCCACTCTGAAGCTCCTCGAGCGTGGTCTCTCGGGCACGGTAAAGGTAATACGAAGAAGCTCCTGGACCAAGGTAGAAGAGTTGGTCCCGAGTATCGGCAAACTCGATTTTGGTGACGATCGATTTTCCGAAATAACTCAACCTCGCGTAAATATCAAGAAAGGCGCCATTATCGCGAAGATTCTCGTCGAGAATTTTAAATCTACCCTTTAGTGACCTCGATATAGGTTCACGATTCTTCTTCTCCTCCTTGGTTTCGTGCCGATAATCCTCTCTTTCTGTCAGGAGTTCTCCGATTATTCCATTGAACAGATGCTCGACACGAAGAAGGACGATGCCTACACTCTGACAGGGTTCAAGCTCAAAGTACCTGGAGAGCTCTTTGTGTACGTGAACCTGGAGATGAAGCGGTCCCTCCATCGGCCGCTCAAGAGTGGCTTCGGGCACGGAGAATACGAGAGACCTGCCCCCCTCGAAGGTCTCGTCCTCCCGGTTCGTGCCACGGTACTCATGATGATCGGCACGCTGTGGCATCATCGAGGTCCACTCCTGGTCCAGGAGTCGAAACATAACCACCGTTTGCTTCACCACTGCCGTCTCGAAGGCCGAGCTGCGTGGCACGTGGACCTGCCAACGTGACGTATGTCAGAGCACGTGCATGCCGGTCTTCCATTCTTTACGTGGACTTAAAACAACACGATTCCTACCTTGTCCAACGATACCTCGAGCATCATTATGTGCAGGTCGTGCGCCACAATCAACGAGGACATTTTCACTAAGGATCCGTCTGTTTTTTCTTTCTTTTTTTTTTTTTTTTCCTTTCCAATTAATTATGCCAAATGATCGATATAGTCAGTACGTGTCGTTAATTTCAATTACGGACATTGCATATTGTATAATTTAGAAGTAATAGACGTTAGGAGTTAAATTGTAAGTTGCGAGTGATATTTGGATGATGAACCTCGAATTCTTTTCTCCAATCTCGATGCAATATCGAATTCCGAGAATATTTCACGCGCGCTGCGAACATACTTGGAGCCTCCGAGAATCCAAAAAAAGAAAAAATTTTCAATTTCTTCAAGGTTATCTTTCTTTCTCTTTCAATAGTTGCATGCACTGCTGCCATTGGATAGCTCGTGGCTGCGTCTCCATTGTGGATAAGTGGGCCTGGTTTATAAAAATGACGTAATGCTGAGTAAGTAGAAGCGTTTCAGCAGAGACACAGACATAGGTTAATGGGCAACTTGCACACCAACGGGCAAATATCATAGCAGTATCTAACTGTGACCGTCATAAATCAGATCAAAAGCATCTTGCCTATTGGTGTGCAAGGTCCACACACTGTCTCTGGTCCGAATGAGTCCTGCCACTTTTTCAGTTACGAGCACACTTGGTGGGAATGTGCGGAAGGACAAACAGGTACAGTTCTGACGGTCCTATAGTCGCATGTGGTTCCTATGCGCGCAATCGAAACGCAATTCAATGGCTTCAATGGCTTCAATGGCCTTCCGACGTACTGCCCTAGGGAACACGACAAGTTATATTTTTTCAAGTTGCTTATTCGTCAACTGCATCCATCTTTTGTAGGCATATTCGATATGTTACATCTGCACTTTGCTGCAATTGCCAGCAGTAGCTACGGCTTTAAGTCAAAATTAAAAATTCAAGCGCGATTTACGTGTAAAATGATGACCCATCGCTGAATTGCTTCTTCGATGACGTCTGTAAACTTAATGTAAAACGATATCGGTAAAACACAGCAAAATGCGACCGCTCTACTACCCTCGTAAACGCGTCATGATGGATTTTAAGTTTTAGAGATGCAATAATTTAACGGAATCGCAATCGCCAGCGAATTGATGCGTAAAATACCACATATGTGACACAGTTCGACTCGAGTCTCGGGTGCTTTCCCTTTGAATGAATATTCTGCCGCCCAATGCTGCCTTCCGCGCTTCGCATCCTTCGTCGCTCCGCCAGACTGGTACACGAGACACGTTCGGAAAGTCTCTTATCGCTCTGCGCAATGTTTTGGTACGACGGTCTGAAGATATTCGAACGAAAAAGAAAGAGATTCATGAGGGCGTCGCAAATGAGACACGTCGGACTTGCAGGCGTAGAAGCCCCTGTAAGATTGTACAAGCCGTTTGGCATTTTCACTCGCTCGAGGAGCTCGGAGCTCGCACGTCTGCAAAAGGAAAACTCTAACGCTACTCCAAGGAAAATCCAATTTTCTCGGATTAAGGTGGCACACACGTGCATAATACGGAATAGTATAATTTCATTTTGCTTCCCTTCGTCCCTTGCATCTTCTCTCATCTCCGCTCACTCATTGGCCACTTATCCGTTGATCCTCCCATTTCTCAAAACGCGACACGATTTTCCGCTTGGACGTCACGAGAAAACCACAAAGCCAACGGTATCGCATCTTTCTCAATTTCAATCGGTATCGTTCAAAAGTTTTCTTCTTTTTTTTCTTTTTTTTCTGTTTTCGGACAGTCTACACCTTGAATCCAAGCTCTCATAATCATTTGTGCGCTGCTCATAATCATTTACGGTAACTTAAAAAAAAGTTCACATAGTTATCAGAGAAGACGATTTGCTCGTTTTTCTTGGAGAATTCCATTTAAGGTTGCTTGATAAAAAAAAAAAAAAGAGACCCTTAAATCCTGCAGACCCCTGCGACTCCGGCAAATTGTGCCGGCCCTATAGGGAGATCGAACGATATGCCGCGACCGCTAGTAAAAGGTCCTTTACAGGCGAAACGCGACTAGGAGCATGGACGTAATGATTTAATGCGTTCCAACCCCTACCGTGTAAAACGTCTCCTAAATATACTACCGCGAGCGCTCGAGCACTGCCCCTCGTTGCGCAAACCTTTGAAAGCTTCGAAAGCTCCGTAGGATTTAGTGACTGGCTTCGCTCCGCGTTAGTCCTCTTTAGGTCCCGCTGTTCCCTACAGAACAGAGGAAGGATTACGCTCAAGCTAGAACTCTATCTATGGCATCTCGAAATGAAACGCTTTCATTAAATCCTTTGCTTATAACTACGTGCCTTCGCGTACTGCGGTTAACCTCCAGCCACTGAACAACTCCCTGCTGTCGGCTGACAATGAGAGAAGCGAAACGATTCGAGAAAGAAATGAAACGGACGAGAGTGAAAAATAAAATTGACGGTACAAGACTCGATCTCCTTTTTGGCAATTGCTCCAAAGACAAAACTTGGATGAGTTAGCAACATATAGACTACAAAAAAAAAAAAAAAAAAAAAAAAAGACATCAACTTCGACAATCAATCAACATCGACATCAACAACTCAACGAATGGAAGCGGCAAAATATTCTTCCCATTCGTCCGTAAAACGGGCAAACCCTGGCAGGATAGGATGCCTTCCATGTAAATCGATCCGGTTCGGTCTTTGGGCAAAATAAAAGGAGTAATAAAAGCATCCACTCACGATAGAAAAGATAATTGCCAAAATATGATGATACGGTATATGGTATATGGTATATGGTACACGGTAAGGTTTATTGTGCAGCCCGAATGCATCTGTAAAGCTTTAAATCCTAAAAGCAGTAGCACTGACGGACAGTATTTCCTTTCCTGTACAAGATTCACGTCCATGCGGCCCTGAGCAAATTGAAATGATGATCGCTATCATTGGTCGCAGCATTAGTTGGACCGGAGAAATTGAAAGCACTCGCTCTCAGCGTTCCATCCTCGGAGCGCGACTCGCAAATTCTCGTAAATCTCGTAAATCTCGTAAATCGTTTGGATGGAAGGTAGAGAGAGAGAGAGAGAGAGAGAGAGAGAGAGAGAGAGAGAGAGAGAGAGAGAGAGAGATTTGGTCGAGGGCGAGTGTCTTAACAATTTCATGCTGTTTGCCTATGCATTGGACAGTACAGTAGGTGTTGGCAAGTACGAGATGGACGATGTCTGTAGTCCTATGTACCGCTATGCATTTATACAAGATATGCCAGTCCAATCTATTCTTGGAGTAAAAACAAATGAATTAAAGAAAAAAAACTCAAATTTTGCACGTACCCATCTGCGCACGGGCACTATAGGTATATTAAAAATGCTCCGACAAATTATTTTCTAACTTAAGAATTACAGAGTCACATTGTCATATTCTTATGAACGTAAATCCTCTGTCAAATTTCAGTATTTTCTCATTTGCTAATAACTGCGATTTATTAATTGTACTTGAATCTTTTTGCATGCTCCTACTTCTTCTATTTGCGAATCTTCTGTGCATTTACATGATCTTATTATGTGACTTTGGTGTAACCGATCGTTACCACAGCAACAAAATGTGTAACATCTTTGCAATAGCTCGACATTACACGACGATAGATAACGAAGGGATGATGTACGTGTATGTCGATGCATTGTAGAATAGGTATGCGCGTGAGAGGTTGCAATAGGACGAGAGATAGCGTACGCCAGGCTAACAAAGTTTATCGAGGTTAACAGGTGTGCCGATGGGGTGCTATCGAGCGTAGGAACCATTGGACATCCTCGAGCCACTGCCGGATACGAGCGAGTGTACGTTAAAACGGAGCTTTTTCTTTATAAGAGAACTTTGGCCTTTTAACGTTCGTCAGGATCGACGAGTCCACTGTGTCTTTGGGAAAAGCATTGCAAAGCTAGGCGTAATACACGCTCCGAAGCATGGAAAATTCGGACAGGGTGCATTTCTTTTTAAAAGTGACACACTGGCCACTCTGACCAATGGTCAGTGACGCGGAAGAGAACACTTGAGAAAGAGTTTTCGAATTAATGCCGCAATCGGAACGTGAGCCAACGAATGGCTCGCGCAGTCATAGAGTATCTCCTGGTGGCTAGGCGTACCTTAGAGGTACTTTAGATCGCCTTAAGAAAATACCATTTTTATAACTTAACCGAACCATAAAATATCCTCGTCGTGGCCCCCCACCCCCCCCCCCCCAACCCCACCAGACAGGAGCTGGCTCGCCAAAGATTACGTGCGATACGCGGCAGATTTATCGACGTGCCCGGCACACACCGAGCACACCTATCGCGCCATATCGCCATATCGCCATATCGCCAACTACATTCTATCGTGCGCCGTAACTCCGATTTATTCTTAGCTATAGACGAGGCTGCGTGCACCTCACGAGGGTTGCGTTTGGAGCTTGTCTCAAATTTTACTTGACGACTAGAAAATGAGGCGTCGGGACGAAATTGATTTTCGATCGATCCGTGTCCCCTCGCGTAACATAATACATAATACATATAATACCTACATATCCATAGATCGGTACTATAGGGTAGCATTAGTAGGGTATAATGTATATTCGGTATAAGGTATGCCATGTAAATTTATGCAATACCCTCTTCAGCCCTCGGGAATAGCAGCACATTAATTCGAACGTTAACCGGTCCACTTTCTATCCTACACTACCTCTTCTTCTCTTTTGTTCCTCTAGTCGGAGATTCCACTCGACCACTCTCGTCGACTCCCAAATGTTGCTAACGTGCCCTTCACAACTGCACTCGCTCAGCCTACCAATTCAATTTCCCTTGGACCCTGTCAAAGTGCCCGTTATGCACTATCCTGTAACGTAGCGTTCTGCTGTGCGACACGTGTTTGTATCATAGCACACGAATGTCAGCTGCCTCGCAATCACATGCTCTGCCTCATCCATTTTTTCTAATCATTTGACCTTCGGACTTCAACGCTTGTTAGCCAAAAACCGGCCGTTCTTACGAAGGCTGCGTTACTTGACTTACAGTCATACCCATATAGAGATAATACACAGCATTCGCTTGCATCTAGTAAATGATTTTTTTTCGACGTTTGTTTCAGATGAGAGAGAAACCCAGGATCTTGGCATTTTCTTATTTGGCATTTCTAACGATAGCTACGTCATCTCAGATATCTGCTGCTTCCCACTACAAGGTAAGAAGAGCGTGTCCGATGACCCGATGAGTCTCCCCCTATTCCCTATTCACTCTGTGCATTTGCTCTTCACACACTCGAGTTGCGACGAGTTGCGATACGCGCACCTAGGACTGGCTATTTCTTCGTGACTTTCGTGTACGAAGATTGGAACGGAAAAGAAAGCGAGGGCTTAACTTCTTTCAGTTAAGTGTAGTAACTGTGCGGTTCAATTTTAAGTATAAACTTGGTTCATTGCCCTCTTTTACAAAAGGCCAAACCTTGTTCGAAGAAAAGGAAAAATGTGGAATTCTTGAGAATATGTATAATGTTGCTTGTCAAGCAATTCAAAAAAATGGACTCGGATATTAATACTCGGTTCTGAATTCGGCTAATGGCTCCACTGGTCTCTCCCTTCCTCTTCTTCAATTACGCTTCGCATCGTCAGACAGAATACGTGTCGCATATGGTCAGATCAACCGAATCAACCGAATCAACCGAATCAATCGAACCGAACCAATCAGTCGTTACGATCGTTTCACTGAAATCTTTATCGTTTTCGATCTAGTCCTATGCATCGCCTCGCGTGGAATCTGATGCCTGCTAGCAGATTTAGCGAATTTCGTGAGAATAAACAAACGTACAGAGTTCCATTCAAACGTTTCCGGTCAATCAAGTTTTTCTTAGACCTGACGTAAGTTAAAATGTATTTCGACAGTCTTCTTGAAATGCCGAGTGAAAGACTTAACCGAGCGGAAATCCGTATATGGTTCGTTTCTTTCGTTCGCCAGAATCAAAGACACATTCACGAATAGCAAAAGTCTTTCAGTACATATACGGCAGAATTTCATGGAATCAGCTCCGTCTAATAGGAAAAGTCTAATAGCCGGTCCAATTGCTTGGAAAATTAGTAAAATTCCATCGTATCGCAGGAAGCAGTTACATTTACATAGTTATTGAGGCGAATCGCCGTGGAGCCCTCGATTCTTATCCCTTCGCTACTTTCTCTCTTCTTTGTTCTTCATTTAGCTCGTTCCTTTCTTCTGCCTTCGCTCTTTAACTCGCATTTTTGTATATATTTCAATGAGCGATGTAAAGTAAAAGCCGCCTGCCTGATGGATCGACGAACGGTCGCTGGTCGATCCTCCGTGCACAAAGTATTCTCGTTCCTCTGTAATTAGGCCTGACATAACGTTTGTGGAATCGTACGATGATACATAAGTATAGGATTGTTAAAAGGCGAGACAGGCAGTGGCCTTAGACTTGCTTAACTGGCCATCGATGTTCCGCTCGGTTGTTTAGATGGTTGAACAGGCAACAGAAGGAAATAAACTTTAAAATGAGAAGTGACGAGTGAGAATGCAATAACGATGCAGCACATTAAACTTCAGAATTTAATAGGTTCACACAAGATACTTAATCGTAAAGCGATACGTAATTTGGGCTGTCGAATGAAAAAAAAAAGAAAGTAGAGTCAACGAGGAATTTGAAAATCAGGCAGCTCACAGAAAAAGGCAAAGGGAACGTCGCACGCTACATCGTCGAGTCCGCCTTCATTCATAAAGACGCCACAGTGTTGCTTTCCTTGGCCATTGTCCGGCTGGCCGCCCCACTTGTCGCTCCATTTAGTGTAACCCGTGCGAGCTAGAGACTCGCCGAGGATCGTCACCCATTCGCCTTCCTTGTATAGATCGTGAATGCCAAGATATGCGACATTCGTGTAAGAGGCCCCCTTCACGGGACCCGACGCATTGAATATTTCCACGAGCACCTGCAAACCACACACAGGACACACACACACACACACATAGTGCCAACGTCGTCTTGTTAGAGTCGCCGCAGCAGACTGCGGCTCATTAAACTGCAGTAACGTATGCAGTTTACCCGATGTAAGAAAAAAAGAGAAAGAGAAGAAGAAGAAGAAGAAGAAGAAGAAGAAGAAGAAGGAGCATCAACTCACATGCGCCTCGGCCAGAGAATTTACGATGGCGAGATGTCCGCCCTCTTCGTTGCACATCTTTCTAGCCTCGTTCCATACGAGTGCTCGGGTGTGCAATTTGTGCGAGCCGATCCCAGGCGTGTAGACGTAATCGTCTCTGAGGGGTCTTGCGCCAATATCACAGAAGCAGGGCACACCTCGCACGAGCAGGGCCTTTCGGCTCCAGTGCCAACTCCAATTCCATCCTGTTATCGTATCGTCTGAATTCGGAATCGCTGGTGCGGCCTGCACCGATGACGATGACGCTGCTGCTGCTGGCGGTGACGCTGATGGTAGGATCGACCCGTTCGTAGGGCAAGGACAAAGAATGCTTGAAGCGGGTGTTGTCGCGCTCGAACGTGCTTGGCCAAGTGCAAGCATCAGTAGCGACGCCACGATCGTCAAGATTGTGGATCCCGACCGGCACTGCATTTCAACTTTTTTCACGGGATAGAGGACCCAAATGTAAGACGCGTCCGTAACCCTCGGGCTACAAGCGGGCACTGAAGCGTCGAACGAGTTGTTTCTAGAAACTCGGCCAGATGTCGCAGGACCAAAAACATCCGGAGATAATACACTATTGTGTCTGCTCTGAGGGTTGCAAAGTTGACCTGGAGGAGGGAACAGGCTATGCCAGGGTTGTCCAAAGTAATACTGTCTTTAAAGATTTTTTTAAGATTTCGTGGCCTCGGCAGCACATAACTTATTATCCTGGTTTTTCCGATTTCTCCGTACGGACACAACGCGACACTTGAATGTTGTTCGCTCCCGCCCACTGTACCGATTGTGTGGACCATGGATATATAAAAATTTATGAAAACATGAGAATCGTTAAGCGAGTGCCCATTCAGGCTTCAAGTTCAAGGGTCAACGGAACAGCAATCGAGAAAACTTAATAGGTATTTAAGTTTCTTAAAGCAGGAGGTTCAGGAGGGATCGAAGGTAGATCGTCGTATCATAAATTAATCTATTAGCCATTATCATCTTTTGTTTATATTGCGTACTAAAAAACGTCAGTCCAGTCATAGGTCATTATGAATAGGTCTGTTTATCGAATAATCACGTGAAACTCCAGAGATGAGTTTCCGACGGAAACGTTGATAAATCAGGCATGCCGATGATAAGATAATTCAAATCCTTTTTCCGGTGAATTCATTGTAAACATTTGGTATAGCTACTTTAAGCAGGGATACCTACGTTACGTAAAGGTCGATACTTTCATCAAGCAGGGCACGATAAATGATGGGAAAAAGATTTAATTTTTTACTTGCGTTTTTGAGCCTTGCCACACGGCAATTTAGCAAATGCACAGAGTTAGTGCATTGTGGCTGCCGAATAAATGTAATTAAATCGTTTAATCATCGGAGTACGAAGAAGCGTCAGTGCAGCAGAAAAGTCTTTCGGTAAATGGAGAATCCGAGGGCCAAGAACGATGTCGGTTAGAGTTTGGCTTTTCGAATGGCGCGAAACTCTTTGTTGCAGCACGCGCGACGGCATCGTGACTTTGCGACAACGCCCAGCAATTGGGGCGATGCAACTGCGAACCTCCTTGACGGTTCAAAGGATTTTTCAATTTTCCCGGCGTCCTCCTCGGTATCCTCAACGTCGGTGACATCCGCCGCCGCCGCCGCCGCCGCCGCCGCCGCCGCCGCATTACCCACGGCATTCTTGGATTCCTCAGCAGCCTCGCCTGCGGCACGGCAACCGCATCAACAGTCACGAAATCGAAGTAAGGACGATGTAGACTTTTCTCTCTTGTATCCTACTGTTTTCTTTGTCCTTTCTGCCAATTGGAAGCTGTCAGTTGTGTTTAAAAGCGATGCTCGAGGAACGTCACGCTGACGGCATCGACGAACGCAGAGCCACGAGAAACCAAAGTAACGAGACCATCGAAAGAATTACTGTGAGGATACAAGCTCCGAGCACTTGCACACCGATGCTGATCTTCATTGGGGTTTCGCGTATCTTTAAAGAAGATCGTACGCAACGAGAATCGTATAAAGTAAAAAGCCCAGTATACTCAGGAATATCGCAATTATTACGATCGTGCACATTGTCATTCGCACCGGATACAGAAGGAAAGACTGTACATACTCTGTCTAGGGTTAGTACAGGTCGACGGAGCAGATGGGTATTCGCAATTATCGCAACGACTGAAGTTCACCCGCGTCCGTTTTATCGTTTTATCGTTTTATTTCTCTTTTTATGGCGGAACTAACTTCAGTTGGTACGTTACTCCTCTCGAATAAACTCGAATAAAATGGAAACGCATCTTAACCAAGTAATCGCATGATTCGCAATCGCGTAACTTAAAATTCGGTTGACTTATTGCGATCTTGTATTGATTTAATTGCAATCCTACTCAAATCTGAGCACAAATCCCTCCCACAAGCATCAACTTCAGACGCATTGGACTAATTATACTTCTCGCGTTCGAAATGTCTCCCGATCGCCGGAATATACCGAAAGAGTCATGAGCGAGCACTGTTTAAATAGGCTTTCTAGATTTATCATTCCTTCCTATCCTTGGAAAATTGAAGGAAATACAATTTTTCCGTTCCGCGGAGTTATCGGACGGCGCTTGAACGGACCTTCCCGATTATTCACGGGGAACGAAGAGAGAGACGAGACGAGACGAGACGAGACGAGACGTCGCATCTGGCACACGATCATCCAATTCAATATCCGAGGCGTTTGGATTAGCATAGAGATCGACTCATCTCTCGCGGATATCCTTTCAATTTGATTCTGTCTGCTTTCTGCTGGCTGGCACCTCAACTGTACACTTTACCAGCTTTGCCCCCATCCCTTTCAATTGTTTCGTACACGTTACCGAGAGGGTAACACGAAAGAGACAGTCATTCTCGTGGCACTGGGTGCTGGTCCCATCGTCTCTCTCTCTCTCTCTCTCTCTCTCTCTCTTTCGCGATCACGGACCGGCGTCGAACCGAAAGAAACGATCGAACAACGTCTATACGCAGGGCATCCAGGAAGATCGAGAAACATTCAGGAACATCCAAGACTCAGCGTCCGCGCTTGATTAAATAGTCCGAAGGCTGTTTCCACGACAAAAGGATCATCCGACTCATCTTTCAGATCCGTGCCTCGAGAAATACTGTGGAGCCGGCCGGGAGTGTCAGCTGTCTCAGAATGGCCAGGTCGCCGTATGCATATGTGCGAGACGATGCGCGAGAAGGCACAGGCCAGTTTGCGGAAGCAACGGGAAAGTTTACGCGAATCATTGTGAACTGCACCGAGCGGCCTGCAACGCTGGCTCTCCTCTCATCGCCAGCCGACTAATGAGGTGTCTGCATCGAGGTAGGATCAACGCGGCGTGTTTAACGTTTAACGTAACGCGACAGAAACGATACCATCGTATCATTGGGATTCGCATTAATGTCCAGACGGAATACAGGAATGTCTTTGGACAGAATTCACAGAGCTGCTGCTTCTTTCTTTTCCACAGACGTGCACCAAGAGACGTCAATGACTTTACCGGCGATTGGCAACGTCCTGGCGTCAACAGTCAGGTCGACATCGGAACCAGCTACCAAGGCAGAGACTGATCGTTCGTTCGAAAGAGAGAATCTCGTGGAGAAGAAAAGTTACGATCTGGACGACTGCTCGGCCCAAGAGTACGAGATCATGAAGGTACGAGAGGAGTAGGTAGGTTAGATATCTTTTCAGATTCATCCGCCCACCATTTTTCATCGTCCTTTACGTTTCAGGATAATCTTCTACTGTATAACCACGCGAGGCTCATGGCGCAGGACAATCATAGTAAGGAATACCTCGTGAGCATTATGTTCTCGCACTACGATCAAAACAATAATGGCAATCTCGAACGAGACGAGCTGGAGCAGGTGATAAAGAGAGAGAGAGAGAGAGAGAGAGAGAGAGAGAGAGAGAGAGGGAGAGACCGCTCTTCGAACAGAGCGGAAATTCTTCGATCCCGAGCTCATGACTATTTTGCTTTTTCCTTGATTCATCCAGATCGCTGAACGAGAGGATCTCGAGCAGCTCAGTCGAGGATGTTCCCTCGGTCATATGATCAGTTACGATGATGCCGATAAGGACGGTCGGCTCAACATTAACGAGTTTTACATGGCCTTCAGTAAACTGTACAGTGGGTATCGATATTCGCGTTTCACCTCTGTCGCACTGCTCTTACGTGCTTGCATTGTCGTCCGGCGCAGCCACGCCTGACGGCACGAGTCTAACAGACCAAATGGATCGTAAATTTGGCAGCGCGCATAGTAGCTCGCTAGCTAACCCACTCGCACGTAGCGCAAAGGTTTTATGATTCCGGTAGTCGATTGCTTCTCGAACACTTGGCGATCTCATTCGGAAGGATATAACGTACAATTGCAATAACGTATGACTTTTCAGGTGTATCGGTCGTATCCTTGGATAAGACTCTGGAAATCAATGAAATATCCGCAAGAGTTGGTGATAACGTTGAGATAAAGTGTGACGTCACGGGAACGCCACCGCCGCCACTCGTTTGGAGACGCAACGACGCCGATCTCGAAGTTCTATCTGAGCCTGAGGTTAGACGAAGACGCTTTGCCCTTATTTATTATTTTATTCTCACTTCCGCAAAACGAGAAATCGCACTTTTATCTTTGTGACTCTTTTCCTCCCTCCGTCTTCCCCCTTTCTCTTTCACACACACACACACACACACACCCTCTTCTTCTCTTTCCTCTTACTTCTCAGATACGCGTTTTCAATGACGGCAGCCTCTATCTCGCACGGGTGCAGCTCATCCACGCCGGCAACTACACCTGTCACGCCCTCAGAAACAAGGATGTCGTCCAGACCCACGTGCTCACCGTTCACAGTAAGAACCCTTTAATTCCTTAAACTGTCAGCGGCATGTCGCGATTGATTCTACCTAAGGAGAGCAATGTATGTACTTAACGATATGTCGAACGAGCACGTCATAAGAGTTAGAGCTTTCCAAGAATAAAAAAAAAAAACAAACTTACTGCGCACGTGCACGCATTTACAGCCGTGAGCTATTGCGCAGTGAGCACGCGTGAAATCTATCGGCTCCATCCATATACTTTGCCCACGAGCGAAATGAATTTTGAAGGAGCCATCCTGGCATATGACCCTTAAGGCAAAAAGAGAGTGTTCTCCAGGCAGGATCTTTTACTCGTGGAACGACTGTATACCGTTCATCACACAAGTTTTCCTTTTACGTAGGCTTCTACAGATGCTGACCACGTACGTTAGAACGGCATTAGTGCGCACTTGTTCAATACAATTCTGTCTATAGTCCAATCAGACAATTTTTGTCTATCCAGTATTAATAACCGTTCAATTCGAATATCATCGCGTGCACGCAAGACGTCAGGGACGAACCGAACCGAATTAATTGCCGAATTTTCAGCAATTCCCGAAGTGAGAGTGACTCCAAGACTTCAATCGAAACGTCCTGGAGAGGAGGCGACGATGTGGTGTCACGTGGTCGGCGAGCCGTTGCCGAGAGTGGAGTGGCTCAAGAACGATGAGCCTTTGCGCGAACAGACGGACGTCGGGGACAAGTACGAAGTCATTGGGAACGGTACTCGGCTCATCGTCAAGGGTATCGGATACGCCGACACCGGCGCCTACATGTGCCAAGCGACGAGCGTTGGTGGTATCACGCGGGACATCAGTAGCCTCGTCGTGCAGGAGCAACCGACTCCTAGTGAGATCTAATAATTTTTGTCATCCATTCCCCAAAATCACTCGTAAGAAAGTCCAGTTACGTTGCAGTTCCCCCCCCCCGCCCCCCATGGCCGTTGTTCAAATGATATTAACTATAAATCGCAATTGCAATTCTAAAGGATCGATTAGATTATCGGGCTCAAGAGGTTTCTCGTTACTCCCGTCTGTTGAAAAATCTTTCGCCGCCCAAGTTGCCTTTTATTGCGCAGCCGTCTATTCGTACCATTTCATTCTCCATGTTCCAGTGTAGATTTATGAGAAAAAGGAGTCAATATGCAGAAGATCGACAGGTGCGGCAACGCAAGTGCACACGATATAAATTTGTATGGAAATTGAAGTGGGACGCATTAAAACTATCGTAGGATGTCTAACGAAACCGAAGTTGTTGGTGTCTCTTGCAATTATAGTCATCTTCACGATACGGTAGGTAGGTATACATGTTTGCTCGCACGTGTCGTTCTGGATAATGACTGTGTAAGACTTGCGCCAAAGTCCAGTGACTCGAATACCCACCCGCCAGTATGAATGCTTCTACAACAATAGAGACCTCAATAGCGCATCAGGCGTTTTCACCTTATACTTACATTGCGATTCATTGATCGCACTGCGCGCGGAACCAATGGGCGCGGGGGGGGGGGGGGCTTTTTTATTCCCTGACGCGTACACGGCAAATCTCCCGTCATTTGGTAGTCTCAACGTTGGATTTATCATAGCAAACAATGATATCCAAGCAACGCAGAATACTGACGTAAGCACGTACTGGTAGTTGTTCCTAATAATGAACTAGAGACGACTATCCGGAAGAGAGAAAGAGAGTGACGTAAGCACGTCGCAAGTACGTGTACAATTAATTAAAAGACAATTGCTCGTTTCAAACAGCAGCGGCGGCAAACGAGGAGCGACGATTCTTCTCATTTCACGATCGAGGAATCTCCGTCTACGAACCATCGACCTGCCGTCTATACCATCGGATCAAGTCGACGGACGTTATTCCGGGCACGCGGGTCAGTATTTGATCGCGTCCATTACGTCTAGCTGTTGACAATTTGATAGGTCGTGCATAACGTGTGCCGCCGGTACGAGCAATCTCGAGGATAACTCTGTAATATCACGGGTTCTGCCAGCTTACAACCTCGTATAATCTCTCTTTGTTTGTTCGATCCGCGATGCGATCCACCCTTCTAACGCTCGCTCACGAGCTCTTAAACTTTCTATCTTATATGCAGGAATACGTTTGCGGAGAAGAGGGAGTTCCTTGCTCTTGGGGTCGTGCAATTAACGTGGCCAATCGCTACGTATACGTTAGCCAGCCGAAAAAGGATCGTGTGCTCGTCATTAGTAAGATCCAAATGGTCGTCGTCGACGTAAGTTATATATACCATATAAAACTACCTATAGATATGTATCTTCTACCTGCGCCAGTTGTCTTTGATCTGATCGAATCGTAATAAAGGGAACTTTTCGACTGTCAATTAGGTGGTCATCGCGGACAAGTATCCTGTCGAGCTAGAATACGCTGCTGCTCTGGATCAGGTTTGGATTTTGAATTGGCGGAGCGAACGAGACATCGGTATCAAGACTGTTCAGGTGATCAGGGATGCTGCCCAGAAGAGGAAACATCATACGGTTCATCCCGAACCGATCGACGGACACTTTGATCTCGTGCGCGGCCTCTACATACCGGAGAGACAGGTTCGTCAATCTGAGCCGGCCCTTTGTCTTTCGTAAGCCGAGATTTATTTCACTTTCCAGGACATTGGGCATATGTTCAAGTATGGCTATGTTACGCATACGAATCAACGCGGTATGTACAAATTGGACTTGGCGAATATGCGGTACACTCGCAGCGCCGACCTTGCTCCTTATAATTGCGTACCGAGGAACATTCAATTTCCGGCACTTTGTAAGCACGCCTTGATCTGTTGGCTCTATGCGGCCAAACATGTCAAATACTTTCGCGCGCTGCTTCTTCTTCTTCTTATTGGATCTCGTGTGTGCGCCTGCAGATGGATTCGTTGTGCTCGAATGCGAGG
The DNA here is from genome assembly GCA_030142595.1 of Trachelus iudaicus. Lineage (NCBI taxonomy): Eukaryota > Metazoa > Arthropoda > Insecta > Hymenoptera > Cephidae > Trachelus > Trachelus iudaicus. The sequence goes on along the minus strand of JARQTH010000353.1, from coordinate 17,842 downwards.
AACCAGTAACCGCTCGAGCTACCGGACAACTCCTTCTGGATTACCTCACTGACACCGTGCTGGCTCACAAACCGGCCCTCGTAGGGAAGCCGCTCGTCTCTCCGGATTCGAGGCACCTCGTCACTTTCGACAAGCAGGGCAGCGGCGTCCTTCTTGTTGTTCAAGAAATATTACGTAAATACGATTATCTCCTTCTCTCCTACATTGTTTCTCTCTCTCTCTCTTTAATTGTACTCTCACTGTAGTACGGGGGCCCCGTGACATTGCGATCGACGTCACTTTCAATAAGGAGCTCTTTTACTTCTTATACGGTCCAATTCAATCGTATCGTAGTATTTACTTGAGTTCGATCTGTCGTTCCACCTAACCTAACTCTTCATTCACTAAATTTCATTCCTGCTTCAGCAACTGGCCTCAAATTTGCCTTTGATGTCAAGACGACGCTTAATGTCAGCGACATCGCATTTTATCCATCACAAACGACACACGGATACGATCTCTACGCCTCCTCCATTGACAAGGAAGATATTCTCTTCTTAAACTTAGCAACGGGTAAGAATTTTTCTATACGCTCGGCATGGATTATCGATACGGATTGAGAAATCTCTCGCGCCAAGTACAGGCAATCGGCTGTACGGTATGTATGTACAGAGGGGGCGGCGCACACGGTTCTCGGAGACTCTTCACCCGAGTCTGTTCTTTACTCTCTCCTCCCCATCCCATCCCAAACAACTTAGTAATGCCAAGTACGTAAAAGTCACTACGTATCTGCCTATTGTATCATCTGGCACTGCCCCATCATTTCAATTGTATTTTCATAATTTCCTATATAACGTTTTCGCTACTCTTTTGCGTAAACTACTGCATCTCGTATTTCATTATCTTTTAATGGTCATTTAATAATAATAATAAGAAGAAGAAGAAGAAGAAGAAGAAGAAGAAGAAAAACTTTAGGTGATTCCTTATCGAGTGCCACTTGGAATTGCTTGAATCGTGCCAGGAATTACAAAGTACTTACTTTGAACGTACTAATAGTATTCTAAGACTATACATTTGTTATTAGACCTTTACCGCCATTATTTTTCACGAGTTTGACTTTGAAGGCTGGCATAATGAACGCAAATTTATATCAAGCGACGCAAGGACCCGACAAGTAGTACTCGATAACGAATCACATAAAGTTTTTATCATTATTAAATTACCATTAAATCATAATTAAATACGAGAAGCAGTAGTAATATAAAAGGAAACGTTATAGAAAATTTTGAAAGTACAATTAAAATGATGGGTCAGTGCTAGATCATATAATAATAGGGGCAGACATGTAGTGACTTATGTACTTGGCATAGTTTTTGTAAGTGTCTTCTCATTCGGCTAACGACAATATCATTTGATACGTCTTGTGCAAATTCTTTAGAAAAGTAAATAGTTGAGAAAAAGATGTAGCAAATATACATTTTATTTTTCGCAATTTTCAGGCAAAGTCGAAATGATCACCGGCGTCGGAAAAGCCATGCCAACGAATATGACAAAGTGGGGAAATCCAAACAGACCGATCGTTGAGAGCGGTATATTTGGCCAGTACATGGTGAGCCCGTCGAACGAAGCACTCTTCGTGTTAAATGGAGAAACGCGAACGGTCAACTGTGAAATCGGAGGACTTACGCATCCCGGTGCTGTTGTGTGGTTCACCGTTTCGCTCCATTGATTAATCACATTACTCGTCAATCCATTCGTCATATATATTGTATCATTCCGTCTTTCATCATTCGAGTTATTTATACTGCGAGAGTGTCGCCGCCTCTTAATCAGCAGTTCTCCATGAATTTCAGTAATGCAACAAGAAGAGCAAAACTCGTTGATTATGTGTGCGATATTATTTTAAATGGCAGGGTGCGATGGCAAAGTATGACACCGCAGAGTGATCGAAAAAGGATGCAACACACGGATCTAATCATTTTGAGATCAAAGTCAAGAAAAATAAACGTATAGGAAGAAAAATAGACTGAAACATGAAAAAAAAAAAAAAAACTACGTACCTACGTAATTAGTGATGTCGTTGAAACATTGCTGCCAGTCGATTACAATATGTGAACAACATCAAGATCGCGCGACTCTTCAGATATATCATCTTCACACTAATTCTTAAGAGACTCATGCACGTGTATGAATATGCATATGCTTCATGGAAATCTAGAAGATGCCTTGTCGATCAAACGCAATGCATTTTTATTCAAATCCTTATATGCACTTGTGCAGGCAAATCTATGCATATGCATATACAAACGCATACACAATACGCATTCATTTACAACTATATAAAATCGTTAAAAAAGAAATAGCATTTTTATAAAAAAACTAGTGAGGAAACGCCTGACTCGAGATATGTAATGTTAACGTTAAGTAGAACGGGGGGTCATCCGTCTTGATGTTGGACGTTGAAGAATGAAGAAAATATTTAAAATGTGTAATTTGCTTTAACGAATCGAGGTTGAGGTGTGCGTCTCTGTGCATGAACTGCCGGTGCCGGTGACAAAAAAAAAAAAAAAAAGCGAACGACGAAACGAAAGGGCACAGCTGTGAGAAGAAAAGGATCCAACGAGAATCGAATAATTAAGAAATAAATGTAAACGAAGGCCCCGGATGACCTTCGTGCAGCTGGACGGTAATTATAGGTACTAAGTGTACATGTTATAAATAAAAGTTGATCTTTTGAGATACACACACACGCACACGCACACGCAAACGCACGCACGCACGCACACACACACACACACACACAGGGTGCTTCGCAAATGCCATAAACTACGTTCAGCAGTTTTTTTGCAAATTGAATTTTACTTCGGCCAATCGGAGGACAGCTTTGAGCGAGGTGTCGCGACGCGACGGTGCCACATTTAGCAAGCGAACTCAGCCGACTGAAGTCTTGTAAAGTCTTCCGTTGTTAAAGGCGTCGCGACACCTCCCTCAAAGCTATCCTCTGATTGGCCGAAGTAAAACTCAATTTGCAAAAAAACTACTGAACGTAGGACCAAATAAATTATGGATTCTTACACAGGAGGCCACCTTGAACCAGTATTGACCTACCGTGTATGGGATTTACGAAGCACCCTGTGTATGTGCGTGTGCGTGTGCGTGTGCATGTGCGTGTAAGCAGCTGCGCGTCCACACCGGGACCTACGAACAAGTGAGGATCTATGCCACCTAATTTTCGGTCTAAGCGCTGGGCCGTTTGCAGTTTGCACAATGTAGTATGTTTTTTATTTTAACCTGCGGCTAAGCACTTAAGTTAACCACACGCGGCAGTGTGTCGATGGCGTCGGCGGCGTCGGTGGCGTCGGCGGCGTCGGCGGCGTCGGCGAATGACAGACACTCCGTGCGCGGCTTCCTCACTGTATTAAGTTAAGTACCAAACATAGTACCAGTGATTACTGAAATACATTTATCGCTATACCTATGTATACATTTCAAGTCTCTCTTGTGCGCTATTCACGACTTATTCTATGTAATATGTGAGAAAACCAGCGTGTTTAGTGTCGTAAGATATAGAAGAGCGTAAAAGTTATTTTGTTATCGTTATCCATATCGTAATGTGACTGTTTATAAATGTGCGAGACCGCAACGTCAAAGTACTGATATAAAAGACCTTGCAGAAACCGATCGCGGAGCCACGAGAGTCATCCACCCCGTTACGTGTCTCCGTCACTTTTGTTTTTTCAATGTAACTTCGCGCGGTAAGATTATGCTGTGCGCCCGACGTAAATTCAGCTTCGCGCACGGCCACATTATTTGACATTTTCCTTCGTTTCCGATACTCTGCACATGCCACTCATCGTTTCTCATAGCGGATAGTTTAATTTCGAATTCAACGAGTTCCAAGTGCGCTGTTTCAGCGACTCGGGAGACACGCAAACGCGTTCAAGTAACAGTAGCGTATCTCGCGTACCTGCATTGCGCACGTTCGCCGTCGACTTTCAATAAATCAAGCAACCAACACAGCAACTCGTTTATTATCATCTCCAAAGTGATATGATCTCTGGCTATTAGACTCACCGACCCACTATAGTTTTACGAGGTAACAATAATTATGTATATTATTGTATGTTTCTTACGAAAAATTCCGTGTAATAAAGTACTATAGCAAAAGATTTAACAAAAGAATCCATAAATCGACGGATGCTTGCTGTATCAATGCGAATCGAATGACGCTTGCAAAGTTAATAATAGTTAAAACCTTGAATTTTTCGTCATTATATTTAACTATGGTACAAATTTCATACATACAGATAGATCGATGTAAGTATATACTTATTTCTCGCCGGAGTATGAATACGCATGAAGTCTGAAAGGTGTACTTCAAGTTCATTCGGATAATTTTTATTCTTTTTTTTTCTCCCTAAAAATTACCTAAGAATTTCTTTCCTCCTATTTCAAGGGAACGAAAAAGAAAGATTAACATGCGAGCCGTACAATGGATTCCTGAAAAAACTTCATTCAATAGATATCGCCTAAAGTTTGGCTTCACGCACCCACGGACGCCCAGTCATTCGTTTATGCATGCATTCAATCGAATGTGAATTATAGCGGTCAAAAACTGTATTAAAACCCGTCACGTGTCTAATATTTTTTCTTTCTTTCTTTCTTTCTTTTATGATTTAAGCATGTAAAATCATATAGGATTATCAGACTTTCATTTTTAAGACGGAAATCGATTCGCGGAACGTGAGACTCATTTAAACTGTTAGGTATTATAATATTTTGTACGTTCCGTTGAACTTTGTCCTTGGTAACGTGTATTCGAGCGATGCACTTTCAATCGTCGAAAGACTGTACGGTTTTAAGTAAGCTCAAAACTAATGCTGGCTTACCAGTGATGCACACGCTAATTCCATGTATCTACCCCGATATTAGCGTAGGACGATCGATTGGGTCAGAGGTCCTGGCGACGAATAACGGTTGTTGTCACTCATATATTGCACGGTTTCAAGGAAGTCCCCTGTCGACTGTAAAAGAGGATATAAGCGTTGCTAAAGTCTTCTTCTTGGGGTTTCTGCCTGCTCGTGATCTCGTCATTATAATAGTGCCAGACATCTGTTTTAGGATTTTTCGCATAGGCGGTGTAATGACCAGCCGAAACACCTGCATAAAATGAAAAAAAGATAAATAAAGTATAATGCCGCGCTTATCAAGCGATTCGTCTAATGGGGACGCGTTAATCGATAAAATTTTAAACAAGCAACTTCGTATTCTCTTAGTCTGGACTCACCTCCAAAGTGACAGACGCATGCATAAAGATCGTAGAGATGTCTACCCACGCTCAATCCGACCAGAGGGAAGGTAACCTTGTCGTCGAGCTTCATACTGACACATTCGTAGAAAACGAATCTACACAGGAAGAATAAGAATATTGGCAAGGGCAGTGAGGAGAATCGGAATTCGAAATGAACTTGATAGTCTGCCGTTGTTAATAGTAGCTTTTAGTTAGGAAAATATAAGGGGCGCGAATGTTGTCCTTCATTAAATTCATTAGATTCAGGATTATTTGTTCGTTCGTTGTTACAAGTGTTGTCATTTTATCGTGACAACAGTCATCTCTCTCCACTAGCTTTAACATAAAAGTCGTATTCGTCAATGGCATCTGGCGCAGCCTACCTCTTAAGATAAACTATGAGAAACTTGGGATAACGATGGACGGTTAATGTTTTTGTAGCGCACTGGTTACGCTGGCACGTTGGGCAAAACCATGGATTGAGCTCGTCCAAGGTTTCACTGAAATCGGAGGTGAAAGTGATGCGTTAGCTAAATGAAGGATAATAAAAAAATTACCAAGTAATTTTAATCGTAGAGAAGGATCAATCAAATTGTTGGCGAGGCCTACCTTTGACTAAACGCTTGCAGACAATCGTAAAGAGAGAGCGGATGGTGTGGCCGTTGTCTCGTTAAAGTAATATGATCGATTGGCCGAACGATCTTCGGTAGATCTTCCGTATATCGGATGGCGAGGGTATCGCCATTCTGAAGTGCAACCAAGCCAGTTTCCGGCACTCGACAACCAGTACAGTGTGCGTTGTACATACAGCGTGAACAGTGATGTCCCTGCATATCAACAAAAGAAAGATAGCCGCGGCGCATGAGGTGACGTTATTTCAATATTTCAAGATTTACAGATACACACTTTCTATAGAGCCTTATCAATTTGGAGCATTGAATATTTCTAGCGGGTAGCATGAGAGCGAGGGGGATTATCAGCTGAAATAGGTTTTAAAACCGACCTGTCCGTCGACAAAGTGAACCGTGTAGCTGCCATGTTGCGGTACAACCTTCTCAATAATATCGTAGAGATCCTTTGCATTGACTCTCGAGGGCAACTTAACTAGGTGTGGATATCCAAAAAGCTTGGTACCCTTACGGTTGTTGGTTGTTTCGTTGGTATCCAGTCTCAGTACAACCGGGACATTCAGAATGCGAACAGCTGGCCTCGGCCTACCAGTCTGGTCGATCTTTGCAAACGACGAGGCCGTTACATACGTTGAACACACTGGGCACATTTGAGGTTCCGTTTGGTTCTTGAAGTAGTTCTGTTGGGTAATGGGGCACACACTTCTCTAAATTGTCATTTTAGCTGATTTCAGAAATAAATTCGTGCTACGGAAACAGATGTAATACATTCGTTTCGATATACCGATAAAACAGAAAAAAAATTATAAATAACTAGCCATTCCTACTCAACGTAAAGATACGTTATACCGATAAACTGCTTTCTCTCTACTATTATAGAATTTCACTTTTGAATGTTTTCCCATGGGAAAAATTTGTGAAACAAACTAAAAGGTACAGCGGATATACAAATTCTAGACACCGACAATACACGAACTACTTTGGGTGTGTTTCGAAATGTACTGACTGTACTTCCAGTACTGTAACCAACGCTGTGCCCATATTCATTCATACGCATCTAATTGCATTTTAATTACAGCATGAATATATTCACTGTCGAATGCGCATGATCATTTCTGAGTGAATTGATTGAAAGAAGAAAAAAGTGCCTACCTCGATACATGGATCGCACATAATAAAGTTACAAGTATTGCCGGCATGTTTCTTTAGATCACCGTCTAGCTCTTCGAGACAAATGGTGCACGGGCCAATTTCCTCTCCGATGAGTACGGCGGCAGTGCTATTGTGACATGCCTCTTCGTTCGCACTGCCTGTATCATCCCAGACATCGTCACAGCCAACTTTCACAGAAGCTCCAGTACGAATCTCCCGATCCACAACAGCACCGTTGTCGGCAGTGGCGATACAAGCGTTATTAGCTTCGATATCGGCTTCGATATTTTCGTCTTCATATTTCAAAACAAAGGCGTTGGGCGGTTCGGACAACTCGAAGGCGTATACAGTACGATTAGTATCGTTGACGTATCTCAACAGCGAATTGTCGTCCTGCAAGGGAAAGGGCCACTGAGATATTAAGGACTCATACTCGCAGGAACAGACGCACTAAGTTATTAAATACACGTTCGTTAAAAACTTTATATGAATTAATTTGTACGATGAAATGTAGCCCCGTAACGAAATCTTTGAGTTACGAGAATGTTCTTTCATAGGTGATTCAAAATCCTATACTATCGGAGAGTCGTATCGACGGTTGTCGTCACTAGCGAACATACTGTCTTCTTTACTCTCCGTTTAAACGATCGAGAAGATATTGGAAAAGAGGCAATCAGAAGCATTATTATAGAAAAGCCTTTGTGTGTCTGGCAGGTAGTCTCTGGGTGCGATGGATACAACGGGAGTTTACGGTGTCACAAAGATTCCAATATTCTGAAACGTGCTGCTATGCCATAAATTTCGCGATAGACATCGAATACGCGGAGCCTGCTCCTTTTTATTAGGATCTCCGCGCTCCTTAAACATAGGCCACCACTTTTTCCGTAATTCGTTCCTGAATGTTCAAACGAGACAAGTAAATATACTTGTTGTTTACCAGTATCCGGGCGATGTGATTTTCGAGTACTTCAGCCATAGCTATGTTGCCAATAGCGACACGATGTTCCTTGCCCAAAGTTTTCACCAGTTCCTCCTTCAACTTGCCAACTCGGGATTGCTTGTTCAAAGAGACAACGCATCTTGTCGGAGACTCGCTATTTGCCGGCACATAAGTAACGATAAGCTGCCTCTCCATTGCATATGGTAACGGGACAGACAGATACATGAATGGTTCGTAAGTAACTGACACGTGTTTACATACTGCGCATATCACCTGTAAAAGACAAAGTGTATACTTTACCATACGAAGATTATATTTAACCTGAAATACAGTTTACGATCCATTATTTTCTGTTTATCTCTCGCATTCCTGGCGCGTCGCGCGTCACAGCGGGGAGGAACTCGTACAATTTTGTATATAGGAGAGGTTTTTTTTTTAAGCAATATACCTTCCAATAATTGGCGAGTTTTATGAACTCTTTCACGTTAAAACGATACACTATCTGCCAGCTTTTCATATCTCACTTACCGTGCTTTTAAACTGCCCTTGAAACGTGTCGACGATAATGCTTCTGTTAGCTCTTAGATGCTTTGCCCAGTGCATGTCTGCTTCGAGTTCCTCTTGAGCAGCTATCGCTCCATTTTCGTTGTTCTGTAGTCCTCTGGAGCATCGCGTTACACCACCACCGCAGGTACTACCGCCGTCACTGTCACTGCCAATGCCAATGCCAATGCCGCCACCAACACCACCACCAACACCAACAGCAACACGACCGAAACTCTTTCCGAGTCCATCGCGTTTATGATTTTTTTCCTGATCTAGTCTCATTCTCTTTACATTGCACTTTTCCAAACCGGAATCATATTCGATATAAGAAATGTCGCTAAATAAGCTATCCATTGTGCAATTCATCTTTTGAACGTTAACCTCCTTTATCCTCTTGATACTGACGCTTTTATTCTCAAAATCATGATTTTCCATTAGGTTTGAATTCTCCAAGGTCATTCTGCGAATATTATCCTTTGGAAACTTTTGCGAGTCATAATAAATCTCGTTATTACACTCTTGCGGTGTTACAAGGAAATTGGCATTACTCGTTTTTGCATCCTTCAAAATATCGTGGAGGCCATGGTACTGCGCGGCTACATTTTTTGAGAGGCCGATCAGCTTATCGAGTCTTAATGACTGGCAACCGGTAGTATTAAATCTGCTTGTTGCGTGGACTGTTAACTGTTCCTTATCTCGTATTTTATCATTCTGGTCCTGTTCTCTTTCTTTTTTGTCGTCGTGGTCGTGGTCGTGGTCGTGGTCGTCGTCGTCGTCTTCGTCCTCCCTCTCCTCGTTTTCATTGATTTTCTCGTCATCATTTTCTTCGTACTCCTCGTCTCGACTACTTTTATCCGTTTGTGTTATGTTATGAATAAAAGTAGTCTTACTCGTATCGACTACTTCTTCCGAGTCCAATGTTTCTTCGTCGTCGTTGCCATTCAAAGGCAACCTTTGAGGTGAATTTGCTGTACTGTCTAGCTCGGCCATCGGCGAGTCTAAATCTGAATGTATTTACACAAATATTACAGGAGCTCTATGGAAAATTTAGGCCACCGGACAGGGTAATATTAATTATAATGTATAACGGACGAAAGAATCGATGAATTATATTGAAATGGAAAAAGATCGTTACCTCGCGGAGAGCCAGCCATAGTAAGATTAGGGCTATTAGGACATTCGGGCCATGGTGAATTTTCATACATTTCCATAAGCTCAATATTAGAGTTTGAATTACTAGTGGCAGTAATAATAGGTTCAATGAAAGAACGTTTTCCCACGTTTTCATTTAGACTAGTTGTATTGGCAGTGCTTGTGGTAGCAGCAGTAGCAACAGCAACAGCAACAGCAGCAGCAGCAGCAGCAGCAGCAGCAGCGGTAGCAGTAACAGCAGCAGTAACAGCAGCGGCAGCAGCAGCAGCAGCAGCAGCAGCAGCAGCAGCAGCAGCAGCAGCAGTAGCAGTTGCAGCATCAACAGGCGCCTGGCAGATTTTGGCAGCCATATTCGTTTGTTCGTGAAGAGAATCGAGCAGAAGTGCAAGAAACTCTTGGCAGTCATGCTGAATATAGAAATGTATAAAACAAAATATTTTACACTTGTACGATAATAAGATAGAGTAACAAAATTACTGTTACTGTTTTCATTTCTACCCATGTGCCTCACCTGTCTATAATCTTTAAATTGCGAGTGATACGCGCCTAGAGTTTGCTTAAATTCGGTGGGCCTGACAACACTGTATCTGCCAGACCACATTTTACCGAGGAGCGAACTAAAATTAGCCATCAGCGTATCCGGAGGTGGATGCGGTAATTTTTGTTCTCTCTGCTGCAACTTCAAAAAATGTCGCAGCACAGGAGGGGTGGCAGTGAGACACTGTAACCCCGCAGCCATAAAACAGGTATTACCGAGATTTCGCAAGCCACAGACGCCAAGAGGGGTGCTAACTTCTATAAGAGAAATGGTACTTATTGATTACGATCTTGACAAATACGAATATTATAGTCGGCTTATCACTGAATGTGCTAATATGGACAAATAAAACGATTATAGAATCCTTAATAAGTCACATATCGTTATTCATGACAGACATATAAGAGAGTTTCGCATACAGTCTCGAGGATTCAAATAAACGTCAAATGATAACAATAAAGAGCAGAATAGCATTTCTTTGCATCGAGTATTTGTTCTATCCACGTCGTTCAATGTAATTATGACACAGTGAAACGCCTCATAAAGTAGACGATCGTTATCATCGTGTTACCAATCTACTTTGGTGATTTGAAGGAGAGTACCTTACAATTCATAAGTGAATATTATCTCACCGATCACAGAATCATCCTGAGTCTCTCCTGTATCAGCAAAAAGGTTATTTAGTGTTGGAGTGACAGGTGGTAAGAACGGTCCATGTTCCATGCTTATACAAACTTCTTCCATGGGATTGGCTCCAACATCTGTAAAGTCATCCAATCCAGGAGGTGCTGGTAATGGGATTGCATAATCAGACGCTGAACTGTTTGCTTCCGTCCTAAATAACGAAGATTAATAAAATGATATAACGATAGTTTTTATATCAAGCAACTGTGGGACTTTGTTTTATATTCTTTTTGGGCTAAACTGCAGAATATGACTCCTTACTGAAGTTAGCTGCGGATTGTTTAGGGTTAAATCGCTGAATACAACTCCTTCTTCGAGTTAGCTGTGAATTGTTAAATCTTTTTTACATGTAGTTCCTCAAGAAGGAGTCGTACTCTACAGTTTTACCACTTTTTGTTCTTTTAAATATATTTGAAAAGAACTAACCATGTATTTTCAATGCCCATGTCGGTTTCACTAGCCAGCAAGTTATCCTCTTGCAGCGTTAGGTTATGATCTAAGGATAAAGTTAATGGGCTAAGTCCGGTTGATTCCGGAAGAGGCAAATCTTCTGATATGTCAGCACTATCAAATAGTTCAGAAATTTCACTGAATTCATATATCAAACTATCTCCACCTTCCAAGGATTTCCGCTGTTTGTCCATTCGGACTACACTGTTCCTGAAATATAATGTTAATTCTTATCACAGTTAATGAACATTATAATATGAGAAGAAAACTAATTATCCTATTATGACACTATAAAGAGACAAGCACATACTTGGCCGATGCATGATAAAGAACACTGATCATATGGTTATACAGAAATGAGCAGTACTCTGAACATAGATCTCAAACTGAAATAAAAAATTGTATTATTTATGAACTTTGCCGAAGGAGACTAGATTGAAAATGAGATAAAATACTAGAATCGATGAGTGAATGATTAACTTAAAATTTATTGTTTTCGCGGATGAGGCTGCCTGAGATTGCCACAAACTCGCGGTTATTTGAAATTCAGATAGAAGCGGATCACGACGACGACGACGACGACGTTTTTCGAGATTACTGTCTACATGCCAATAATGTATCAAGTCAAAATAAGATTCAATAAACATTTTTTAATTTCGTAAAAAGAACAGTGTTGGCTCTTCCGTAGATGAGCAACCATAACCACATTTTCTTTTAATCGAATTTACTCACCTATGTATATTGTGTGGATTTCAGTTGAGTTCCACTTGCGTTTTTACCTGAAAATATCTAATTCGCCATTGTAGAAAATGGCATTTCCGTGAATGATGGCTGCCGATAACATTAAATAAAATCCCTAGAGGATACACTGTGTTATGTCGCGGCCTAGTGATAAATAATCTCACTAGAATTGAGCGACGAATTCAAATGAGGGATTTAAGCGGAATCGCGATTTCTATCTCCAAATCAGAATTCAATGGTTTCATTTTTTTCAGTATGTCATTAACGCATAAATAAGGTATATTATATACAATTCGGGGAAAACTTTCTAGCCCCTATACGTGCATAAACATATGGGCTACACAAAGAATGTAGGCGTCGGTCATTGTGTATTGCTATCCTAACCGTGTGAGTTTCTCAGGATCTCTCACTCCTGGCAATAAATCGAGTCACTTGAGAGGACGACGGGCTAGCGTCGTGCATGAGCCCTTTGTGCATAAGACAAGGCCCCCTATCTTGGGCCCGAAAAGCAAGGCCCTGCACGCGCTGGCTTTCCACAAAGCGTAGTAAATATGAATGTGTATGGGTGCGGATCAGTGCGGATGCATGCATGAGAAGTATCCCTTGGAATCCAGAAGAGCAGCTCGATTCCTGGTCTTGAAGGGTGTACTTCGAGTCTACATCGTAGAGTCAATTAGCTAGATTCAATTAAGATAGATATTGGTATGGTTAGAGTTTAGTGATCAGAACATACCTTGTCTCATTCTACCATTGCGAAAACGATAGAGGCGACGATCAGAATGTCAGAACTAACTTTCAGCATGGCCGCCGCTTCTGTTTCCAGGCTATCGAAACTGGCGACTGCTGGCGACTCAAACATCATCGAACGTTTACGGCAAGTCTCGTCTCTGATTCTCCCTAAGGATTTTATTTCGTGACGAAATCTATGAACGTTCTGCAATTAATAAAACACTGGCGCAGTGAGTATATCGCAGCGATGCATACATCCATTCTTGAAGCTTAAAAGCACAATATTATAACGTTAGTCTTTCACTTATTTTCATAGTGAGAGAGCCGGCAGTAGCTAAGGTGACATGCGTGACATGCTGACTTGAGAACGCAGCTCTCATCGAGTACACGTATCAGGTCTCTGGAACCGTCGAATCGTCGAATCACCGACCAATCAGGAGACAAAACTTTTTAAATTTATACGATAAAATTCGAGCGGGCTATGTCGTGCTAAAATTAATTTGTTTTCATCAAAGGAAGTTCGATGGAAAATAATACATACACAGATTAAGGACAAGAAGGGCTAATATAATGGCGGAGCGACTTGCAAAAGAATTGCCAATGGAGAGTAGTATCTCCTGGGTGACTCTTGTTCTTGCAGGAGATTATCGCATCGTCGCTAATCGAGAAAAACTTGTTCGCTCAAGTCATTACTTTGCTTCTTTATTCTCAACTAACTTTAATGATTACTTATGCACGGAAATAAACATAAACTATGACATTTCACCGGACATTTTGCAAGTGAGCCGCAAATATTAAATAATTTTCTTGTTTTTCATGTAATGTCTTTGCATTTTTCATTTAATTGAATTTTTTCAGGATTTTGTCGATTGGGCTACGGAGGCAGATAATAAGGGAACTGTAGCCGAAGAGACGAAATGTTTGGATAAATACAGGATGGACAATAATTATGCGGGTCTGATGGATTTACTGGAATTGAGCGTTCTTTTTGCAGCTGAAAATTTAAGTGAACGTCTCACTGATATAATAGTGGAGCATTGGCTCTTGGTTAAAAATGTTCTAAGTATATGGTTATTCGCACACGATTTAAATTTGCGATCTCTGAGAGATGTTGCATTTGCAGCGTGTCTCAGCCGACTCGAAGAGTTGCCAGTCTCGTCGCTTTTGAAACTTTGCCAAGTTCATTTCGTACAACTCGTTGGCAATGTTAATGCGTGTTGCCGCAATAACAGTTTCTTACGAGATTTGACGGAACAGTGGATTCAGCAGCGGAATGTAGATAACCAGCAAATATCACCAGCGAATATGGCGATTCTTCGTTCCGTAGGTATTTTTCTTATTGTCAATTTAGCGAAATTAATTTACCAGTTAATAATTGCAGTAAATTGCTAGAAAATCATAGGTTTATTTGTAGGTGCAAAGTATGTCTGCTGGATCGGAAAATCAATGTAACATGGACAAGAGAACGTATTTGCATTGTGCAGTTGGAAGTAAAATTGGCGAAAATGGCGTGATCAGAAAAGCATGTATATTTAGATGGGACGGCGAGAAATTGTCACCACTAATCGACGAGACTAATCGCGATTGCGATATTCTTGGAATTGTCAAGGACCTCGTTGGGATGCAGGTTGTGGGCAGAGGTGAAATTTAATTGACCCATTGTAATTGTTATGTCGTATAGTATACATTAAGTGCCGATTATAATAGCACCGCAGCGATTGAGTACTTACTCGGAATCGCCAATGTCAGGCTAATTGCAAAAAAAAAAAAAAAAAAATGATTTTCTTTTGGCTCTTGAGATTTTAGTATTTACTTCGTCGGAGGCGAACGGGGATTGGGAACTGGCCGTTTCAATACAATTATATGGCGTTACTGTCTGATATTAAAGAAGTTTTATCGGTTTTCGAGGTAAGCGTCATAATAATATTTCTAACGAATGATGAACGTGTAAACAAATGTACTTGTCATACAAATAAATAATATCTTTTTCGCAGTTTGTTGGAACCACGAAGACACATGGCTGTCGAATTTATCGATAATAATTATATGGCGATAGCAGGGGGAGTGGGACGACATCGATTGAAGTTGTCTACCATGAATATCTTGAATATACACACGGGTAAGTGCGAGCATATAATTTTTGCATTATAAATTGCAGAGCTCATAATCGGTGTCGCCTTCGTTCTCAAGATCATAGTCAGAACAGTAAGGTCATTCGTTTGTTATAGGCGTATGGAGAAAGGCCGCTAATATTCCTGAGGACTTTACCGAAGTCATAGCTACTTGTATAGCGGGCAGTAAACTTTTGTTGTATAAGTCGGCTCTTCATGCTTATGATCTGAAAACCGACACGTGGTCCACAGTGTGGCCTACTTTAGTTACGGAGAGCGACACGCCACCTCGAAAGCTCAACGTGGCCCAATTTCTAATGTGCTATCAAAATAAGTTGTATATATGTGGTGAGTTGATTATCATTGGTCACATATAGTTTTTTTTTCTAACGCGCGACGCGAATATCATTCTTAAAATTTTTTTTCCAGATTCTACGAATGGCAGTCGTACATGTTTATGGATGATCGATGACATGGCCAATCCAGTAGCACGTATGGTTTTCGAGTTTTCTACGTTGCATCAGATTCACGTGGCCAATGGTGCGCAACTTATTGGTTTTGCTCATGACAGAGAAACCGTGACTGTTGAAGTTGGAATGATTCGTGACAATAATGTTTATCCTTATGGGCTCTATACGACACGTGCACGGGATTTAGACATGTTAAAATTTGAGGTGCGCATGGGATCTTTCAATGTAATCGATCCGAAATCTTTATATCGACAAAATTAATGAATCTACACACTGTTAACATCTTCCATGATCATAAATAAAAGACGATTACGAATGTACCTCAGTTTTATATATTTTCATTATATACTTGCGCTATTCTACACAATTAATCATATAAACTTCAAAGTCGATTTCTCGAGAATTTCGGAATCTGGCATCGAACTGCTTTAGGAAATTACTATTCGAGTTCTCAGCTTCGTGTACCATGAGTATAAGAAATTATCAAAATCTGATTGCTAGAGACTCTCCTTGTAAGAAATATTCTAATAATCCATTCAAAAAATCACGGAATCCGTTACGCCTTCGATATTAGTCTTTGCGACAATCTATGCTAATTATTACAAAAATAATATTATAATGAGTACAGATTGTAGAAAAATTTGGTACCAAGCTGAAAAAGTTATATTTAATTTGTTATTCACAATTTGTGTGACTGACTAACGATACGAATTTTCTATTATGCGTTAAATGTTCTTACATTGAAAAGCATAAAATATAATCTTATGAACCGAGGTTCTTCGTTTAAACAATTAAATTGTTAATAACGAATGAGATACAAATTTTTCAGCTTGATACAAACATTTTCTGCAAACTGTACCCCGTCTGTACTATTATTTTTTAAACAGCTTTCTCGTAGACTGCTAAACAAGCATAGCGGCGTAAAGAATATGTATATATACATATTGTAACCAATACATCCGAGGATATTAGCATCGCGGTAATAATAAGATCTCGCTAACCCGAATAACCTTAAACATCGAGTAATAAAAATTCGTAGGCATCGCGACGCTCGATTCTACCGCACCTCTCAGGCCCCCCCGTGGCCCATCGCTGACGGGTATATTAAACGGCGACGTTTCCCGACTCGAGGATTCTATCGCCTGAGCTAGCTAGCTTATTAGCTTATTGTTAGTAAGGTAAACGAGCAAACCGTCTCGGGCAAGCGGGAAAACCGTCTCACTCGAGAGCATCGTCTCCGGAGGTACTTCTACTCTTGTAATCGAGAAAACCGTCTCTTCTGCCAGGATAGAATCAATCTCTGGATTTCAGTTGGGCCGTCACTTTGACGTCACGTTTGATAATTGTGCCGTTTCCGCTATACGTGCCATCCTAAATTTGTTTAAAGACTCGCACACAACCAGCTACTCTGCGAATGAGGCTTCTCACCTCGCCGAGATAGCAACGTTGTTTCGGATAGGACCGCGTCTACCTGTGATCGGGAGTTCCCTAGCGGAAGACTGCTCTCAACAGCACGACGCTTATATTTTAACGAGTCTGTAACTCTGTAAGGCTGCTTTCGGACGCGATTCCATATTTCATCGATACGATCGGAATAAGAGTCAAGATAGAATCGCACGAGACTAGAAGTGCCTATGATTTCCGTTCCCGTAAGACATATCGTGTAGGGAAACCGCGTTTAACGATCGTATGGATACAATTGACTTTCCGATCACCATCCATAAGATAATAATAATTACTACTTTCCACTTACGTTTATATTCATTCTTTGCTTACTAACGCCCAGCATTCTATAGGCTGGACCTGCACTAATCCTCTTTGTATTCCGTTATAGGACAATATATTTTTCTTTTGTAGTTTCTAAAACAAAGTCTCACTTTCATTCGTTCCCTCTGATATCTTCCCTAAATTCCTAACAGTCGATTCTTCCTCGCACCCGCCTTTCTGGCACGAGCTGGAGAACCACATCGTGCAAATAAGGTTACAATACATTTTGCAAAAGAATATTATAATCTGTAACGTATCTTTTTCACTGGAAACCGAAAGCGAAAAATCCGAGGTCTAAACTACGTTACCTTTCGGCCGCCCACCCTTCGCGCTCTCGCATCCGCGAGCCAGGCGGCCGCCAGCCAATTACTTTTTCACCGGGAATTGACGAGCCGGTGTTACCTGTCATTTACCTAATTACATGTAGCTTCTTTCTTGGAAAGAAGTCAGAAAGGAAGGAAGATGAAACGGTGGAACAAATGAATAATTATTCAAAGCCGTTAAAATGTTTACAAAAATTAAATGAATCAATAAAGGCTCCAAGAGTCTTGTAAAAATCAATACATTTCAATGTTAAGTTATTTAGAAACCAATGAAAAGTATAGATCAAATCAAGTAGATGAACAAAATAATGTTAAAAAATATTAAGTAATAAAATCTATTC